>JANAVB010021999.1:12273428-12350928 GCA_029216955.1 Iris pallida
GTAATTGTTGCAATATCAGGATTGAGCATTATTATCCAGCTATATTTTCAAAGGAAGCATTAAAAAGTGTCTACGAGCCACACTTGGAGCCAATTCCAGTCCCTTACAACATTCAAAGTGTATTGGTTAGAGGCGACATTGGAGTACCAGATGTACGACGCAAAGCCGGAAGACCAAAGAAGAACCGTACTGTGGCGAAGGATCAATCTTCAAGAGATCTCCGATGCAGTAATTGCAATGGTTTAGGACACAATAGAAGGAGTTGTACAAATCAACCAAGAGAATGAATAAGAAACATCATGTGAAGTATATGTAATATTTTGTCAAAGAAAGGTGACTTTTATATAAATGAAGACAAAACATCATACAAGTTCAAAATTTACATCTATCTTCCTTGTCTGTCTAATTCCCAATAGTTTGGACGATCAACTTCTCTGAGATTGAGTCGGGCTCTCCTCCGCATCGTATCCTCCTGGGACACATCACCACCTTCGTCTTGCGTAGGTGCTGGTGCTGGTGCTGATGGAGTCGTTAGTATCCGTATATAATAATCTCCATCTAAACCACAGCCTTGGAACCAATCTGTCACTCCGGGCCACAGCGAAGTCCCTTGGGTAGTCTCCTGGCCAGCCCCTTAGGAAGAACTCTGGCCAGCCCACTGGGAAGAACCCTGGCCAGCCTACTGGGAAGAACCCTGGCCAGCCCACTAGGAAGTCCCCTGGCCGGCCCACTGGGAAGTTCCCTGGCCAGCCCACGGCGAAGTCTCCTGGCCAGCCCACTGCGAAAAACCTTGGCCAGCCCACTGGGAAGTCCCCTGGCCAGCCCACTCCTCGTCAGCTTGCTGAGGTGGAATCTCGCCAGCTTGCTGAGACGGGATCTCGTCAGCTTGCTGGGGCGGACTATCGGGGAACGGTTGGGTGACATGGTGCCTTGGCCTGCGGGGAAGTGGTTGACTTTTGCTAATAATGCCTATAGGATAATCTTGCGGAATGTGTAGCGTAGGGTTCAGAGGCTCCGGATCCGCTTTCACCCAATCCAGAAAGTTTCTTACTGTTGTTCTCAAGACTTCAGGATCTGGGTTATCATATGCTTGCTCCAAAGCTGGAACCTAAAATAATAACACTTTATTTTAGTTCTTATGCATGCTAAAACATTGTAATCCAAAATATTGAAAACTAAAAATAATTACTTACATCAGTTCTCATTATATGTTGATAAAACCCATGCAGACTAGAATCATCTATAGCTCTATGCTCGAATCGAGGCTCCTGATATATGTAGCGTCTGTTTCTTATACGTGGAGATCCCCACCAAGTTCTATATGCAAAATCCTCGTATACTGTTGCATATACGAAATATGTGAGATGTAGCATTTTGAAAAATGTGGCAAAAATATTAACTTTAAAATAACTTACAGTCCTCCATAGTAGCTATGTTCTGAGACAAATGTGAGATGTTATGCGTCTCTAGTCTGGAATTCCAAGCAGGAATTAATTTGCGGGCTCTTACGGTTGCATTTCCTCTACCACGATTGTAGTGAGGCGGGTCTTCGGGTATATGTTGTTTCATACCGAATTGCCGTATAACCCGATCAGCTGGATGATACATTATGTCTCCATGGTATATTATGTAAAACCTATGGAGACTTAATTCATATGATGTTCGTTCAATCTCAGAAGGATAAGGATTAATAGAATAATGCACCATTTGAACCTATTTTTTGACAAATAATTATAAGGAAATGATACATAATATACTAAATAGATATAGAATGGTGACATTTATATACCTCTGAAATCTGTAGTGAATCAAATTGGCCCCGATATATCGGGGCAACCGAGTAAACACAATCAATCCCTCAAATGCATTCCAATGTATTTCTTAAAAAAATTGTTTAGTTTACTTGTGAGAAATTGCTTCTGGTTTTTGTTGGTCTGCTCTTTAGTTCCAATTTCCGTTGGTACATTTAACAATACAATGGAAATACCAGCCACTAGGAACACTGACATGAGCATGCCAAAGGAAATTAGGTATGCATTAGGTTCCAAGAAGAGTTTCTACAGTCATATTTGATTCATTTCTTATATCAAATAATGACAAAGAAGCAACAAAAATGGATATTATATTATACCTGTTATAGCAGTCGAAGAACATAACAATCAATGGGCTCGACTCTGTCCTATGCGACCCATCCTCCATCTCCCCCTTCCGGTGGATCTAGACTCTGTCCTATGCCACCAAAATCCTTATCGAATGTCTCTCGAAGTACTCAGACACCCACACCCATCCCAACGTTGGCATCCACCAGCCAATCCGGGTCCTCCTCCTCCACCACCGCCCCTGCCTCCTCCTTCTCCATAAGAATTTAGTAGGATCCTTCTTCCTACTCAAACCGATATCTAAAAAAAGGAGAAGAAGAATCTAAAAACCCTAAAGCCCTAATCAAATTCAAAGAAAGACGTACCCGACGGAGGTCTTCCTCTTGATTGCTTCCTGGTGATGGAGGAGGGCCTGTCGTGGCGGTTGGCCACATCCATGTGACTTTTTCATTTACGAAGGCTTGGGCGACCTCGGAGGAGCCGAGAGTCCTGGTAGATGACGTGAGGAAGTGGTGGAGGTGCTCTATGCCGGTTCCATCTCCTTTGTGTCCTTCGTCCGTTCCATCTTCAGTTCGTCCTCCATTGCTAGAGGAAGAAGAAAAATTAGGGTTAGGGTTTCGGGATCTAGGGGGTGGCAGGAGGAGAGAGAGAGAGATAAGTTTTGGGAGGAGATTTTTGGAAAATGGAGAGAGTAGTTTTGGGGAGAGAATTTTTGAGAAATGGGGTTCCAGCGGGAAGAAGGGGGAGGGGTGCGGGTTTGGGAAAAAAATTGGGAGGGAGCAAAAATTTTCAATGAAAATTTGATGTGCGGACGAGGAGTTGAAGGATTGGGGGAGAATATATTAAAAAATTTCAACTCTATGTATGTACCTACGAACTCGCAATCCTTAGGGTGCGTTTGGTATGCGGAATACTATATAGCCGGGAATTCTATATTCCCGAGAATCAAATTCCAAGGAATTAAATTTCCTGAAAAATTACATTCCCATGTTTGGTGATAATATAAATATTCGCGAAAAAGGAAATAAAAAATAATAACAGCGAAAAAAAAGAACAAATATAAAAAAAAAGGTAAAAACGTAAAAAATCGGTAAAAACGAAAAAAATGGTAAAAACAAAAAAAATCGGTAAAAACGACAAAAACGATGAAAAATGACAAAAAATCGGTTAAAACGACAAAAATGACCAAAAACGACAAAAAATGTATAAACGACAAAAAATAACAAAAAAGGATAAAAAACGACAAAAATAACCAAAGCACGACAAAAACGACATAAAATCGGTAAAAACGACAAAAAATCAAAATGCGGCAAAAACGACAAAAAACAACAAAAAATCAGTTAAAAACGACAAAAAATCGGTTTAAAAAACAAAAAATCGGTTAAAACGACAAAAAATAACCAAAAAATAATCAAAAAGTGACAAAAAGACAAAAAAGGGTAAAAATGACAACAAATCGCTTAAAATGACAAAAAATTGGTAAAAACGACAAAAAAATTACAAAAAAGCGATAAAAACGACAAAAAATAATCAAAAAGTCACAAAAAAGACAAAATGGATAAAAATGACAAAAATCGCTTAAAACGACAAAAATTTGGTAAAAATGACAAAAAAACAATAAAAACGACAAAAAATAATCAAAAAGTGACAAAAAAGACAAAAAATGGATAAAAGCGACAAAAATCGCTTAAACGACAAAAATTTGGTAAAAACGATAAAAAATATTTTAATTATATTAAAGAAATTATAAGTTTCTACACTTTTTTGTTATATGTCAAAAATTTAATATATCAAAAGTAGGACTTCAAAATATATATATATATATAAATGTTGCTTTCAAACATATACATTTTTTCCTCACTGCATAATGAATTTATACATTGATATATGTCAAAAATATATCAAAAGTAGGACTTCAAATTTTTTTTCAAATGAACCGGATCTCTTATTCCGAAAACAACTATACCTTTAACAGCACAGCATAATGAACGCTATTGTAACGACACTTCTAATGGCGGGGAGGCATAAACGCTATATATAAACTGCTATTGTATGAACTTTTAATAGCATATCCAATAAACGCTATGGATGATGGTATTATAATAGCAGGGCGGCATAAACGCTATAGAAAAACTGCTATTGTATGACCTTTTAATAGCACAGACTAATGCACGCTATTGATGATGACATTCTATAGCAGGGAGGCTTGAACGCCATAGATAAACTGCTATTGTATGCCCTTTTTGTTGTAGTGTGTGCGAGATCTACTGCATCAGTAGTCCACCGTAAAGCGAACGGAAATACATGTGTGTCGCTACTGATAAGGGAAAGTGGCCTACCGATAGAGAAATGCTCGTAGGACCAAACCTGAAAAATATATGATATACGTGTACAAATTTTAAATATATAACAAATTTTATATATATACCAAATTCAAACAATTTTCGTACCTGAATCAATGTAGCACATCCATTTAAATTTTTCATCAATTTGTCCTTCGAATGGAACTGCACAAAGTCTGACATAGCACTGTATACATATGCCAGCATTGACGCTCCCCACGCATGTCTCGTCGGTTCCGTCAAATCATTCAGAAATAATAGAAACCGTAAATTTACCATATCCGATGCGTCGGAAAACAAAAAAGCATTAATAAGGCCTAGTAAATAGGCTCTAGTGCATGCAATGACCTGAACAGAATATGACAAACATTATATTAGCTAAACTAAATTGATATATAATCTATGTGCACAAATATTAACCACAAATGTAATACTTACCCTTTCCTAATCAACTGATATTTCTTGGTCACCGATACGATCTATGTGCATAAAATTCTGCCGGAGCCATGTATACGACACTAGGCCTTTGCCTTTCAATTTTGGTGCCTCCACACCTAGGTAGGTCGTGATCGCCGTCTCAGCAGAAAATTGTTCATCAAATATTATAGGTTCACCTGTGATAGGTAGACCTAAAATATTTGCAACATCTTTAAGCACAATAGACATTTCTCCAAAAGGTAGCTGGAACGTATTTCGTCCGGGCCACCAGCGCTCCACTAGACTCAGAATCAAGTCTCTATCGTGACGTAGAAAACGTATTTGATCAAGGTAATGAAAACCAAATACGTGCAATAAAGCTTCTTGGTCACTAGTCAATTTCCAGAAACCAAGTTTGCCCTCATAGCGCCATGTGTTGTGTTCTCGACACCGCACTTCCTTTTTTATAATCACATAGCTATATATAAAATATACAAACTATATTATTTCTAAACATATAAAATGAAAAATTTATTGACTAACACAATTAAAATTTAATATACCTCTCCAGAAAATATCAAACTACATATGTGCGAATCACGTTGCTGCTCAATCAAATCTGTAGTTGGTCCCCCCGGTATACAACCGTCGTTTTGGCTAGCCATCTGTAAAAAGATGGTTGTCAAAATGCATATGTAAGAGCACGATAGATTAGAGTTTCGGTTTATATATGATTAGGGTTTGGATTATGTTAGGGTTAAGTTCGGGTTGAGATTAGGGTTAGGGTTAGGAAAATGGTTTGGATAAGGTTAATGGTTTAGTTTACGGGTTAGGGTTAAGGTTAATGTTTGGTTAAAGATTTAGCTTAGGTTAGGGTTTAGTTACGGGTTAGGGAGATGATTGTCAAAGGGTTAAAGATTTATCTTAGATTAAAGATTTAGCTTAGGAAATTAGTTTGGATTATGTTAGGGTTAATGTTAGGTTAAAGATTTAGCTTAGGTTAGGGTTGGGGTCTAGATTAGATGTAGATTAAGCTAAAGGGTTAGAATTAGGGTCTAAATTAGGTGTAGATTAGTCTTAAGGGTTAGGATTTGGATGTAGATTAGTCTTAGGGGTTAGGATTGTGGTCTAGATTAGTCTTAATGGTTATGATTGGGATCTACATTAGGTTTAGATTTGTCTTAGGTTAGATGTTAGCATTAGGGTTAATATAAAATACTAAAAGTATCATAATATAAAATGCTAACAAAATGATAATATAAAATACTAGATTAGATTTACTAACCAAACCAATACTTCTTCTTCTCCTGCCTTCTTCTTCTTCTTCTGCCTTCTTCTTACTTCTTCTTCTTCTGCCTTCTTCTTCTTCTCTGTTCTCTTCTACTTTTCCTCCTCGTTTTTTTTCTCAGATCTACTTTACTCCACCAACCACCCGCAACCAATTTATCACTCCTGAACCAACCCAAAGAGAAACAAAATGAAACAAAACCGAACCACTACGGGGAAAAAAACCAAACGAATTTCCGACAGTGGGTGTGTCGGAAATATTGGTCAAGCCAAATTTCAGACACACGGTTTGTCGAAAATTGGACGAAGTCTAATTTCCGACAAACGGTGTATCGGAAATTGGTCAATATTGGTCAAGCCAAATTTCCGACAAACGGTGTGTCGGAAATTGGGCTTGACCAATTTTCCGACACACCCAATGTCGGATGCTATCGTGTGACAATAATTCCTATAAGTTTTATCGTTTTAGTAAATTTTATATAATTTAATATCGGTACAGTAAAATTTTTGATATTTCAATTTTCAAATCTGAGTTTATAAGTCCTAAATATATTATTATTACTTTCATGGTATATTAAATATGGTTTTAACCTACAATTATATTTTGACAAATTAGGGGCTTTAGCTCTAAAATGATTTGATAGATTTTCAACATATTTACCTAAAATATTCTGAATAATAAATATATAGTTTTAAAAATTATAAATAGTTTCCAATATATATATATATATATATATATATATATATATATATATATATATATATATATATATATATATATATATATATATATATATATATATATAATTATATAATTATACAATTTTCCATCGAATATTAAATCTTGATTGTGACTAATCATACTTCCCATTTCCTTTACGAATCCGGACTTCTTCATATCGACCCTAGGTAATGGACTATTCTGGACTCAATGGAATTGTTTGTTTCACCAGCTCTGGATAAGAGACGAGTACATTTCTAGTTTCTTACTAGTATTGATAGTTACTATATTGCATGACTAGTGATGTTATACATGATTTTTGACAAGCTCGTTATACGGATTAGTGACATATGGATTTATAGGCATGATACCATGTTTTCATGATCATCGTGCTCGTGTTATCGTGCATTATGACCAATTGTCGTAACTTGATCCATGTGTAGTAGTCGGGTGGGGAAGTACTAAAAGATTTGTGATCAGACCAATAGACCTTGCTTTACTTTTATATTTACATGCTTGTAGACCTTGAGGATGCTTGTCATACACATCACATATGATTAAGCCAAATCCTATGTAGACTTTGCGGTGTAATTACCCTAGACGATCACATATTGAACATAGTACTTCAGCATACATAGATAGTTCTAGTTTCCTTGTTTTACCCCATATTTGTAGTCATATGCCATATTTACTTGTGTTTACTGTTTTATTTCATTCCATGCCATGATTTTTTAATGACTTGTTTTATCATGTAGTTCATTACTATTTCCTGTTTTATAGTCATTTTACGTATATTTGGAACTGCATTCAATGAATTGTACTCGTTTCATTCATAACTGAGAACCTATTTTTTCAGATGCTACTCTATGCACTTGGACCCTTGGGAGAGTTATAGATATGTTGAAGACCAATCCTGGATTTTATATAGACTATATTTTAATGAGTTGTTTCCAATTTTGATGTGCTAACGGGATATTGTATTTTTAATCAAATGTAAAATATGAACAGTGTAATTTGATTTAGTTATTTAGAATGAGCAAAGCGATTATTTGATCAGAAAATATTGAGTACTTGTATCGACTATTAAGAGTAGACAATATTTACCGTATATACTGCGGCATAGGTTGGACTTGGCCACATGCTCATATCCCGAAAAGCAGGTACATATCGTGACAAGTTTTTTGGTGGCCCATGCAAGTCAATTTTTGCAAATTATACGAACTCGTGGTAGTGCCTATATTAGTCATACTACTGTGAGCCTGCGACTAGAAGTGCTCATTCACGATTATGATTGATTTGATTTTTAGAAGAATGACTAAAACTAAGTTTACAATAGGGAAGCCCTTATTCAATTTGATTTTTTAGGTAGTTAAGGTTGCTACATTGGCCATGTGATTAAGATATAGATATATGCTGAATGTTGAGGTAAACACTATTGGATGAATTTGAAGCATTTTCATGTGATGATATAACTTTGTGTTTTGATAAGATGGGATGATCAAAGATAGGCAGACTTCTCGATTAGCAAATTAATTCTTCAAGGTTCATCAATTGTTTAAGATGAGTTTGGTTGATGAATAAGAATTCCTTGCAAAAAATATGGTTGAAATTTTTAAAAGGAACTACTTCTCGACATAATTGAGGATAAATAAAAATTGAGATAAGGAAATTATAGATTTATTAAATTTAAATTTTTTGGAGATTATAAAAAGTCTGAATTTAATCTAAAATATTTGGAAGTATTTAAACTTTGTAAATCTTAACTTTTGATGATAAATGTCAATTTAGATAAGAGTTGAGTCTTTAATAAAGCAATATTGATTATTTTGACCTTGGATAGAATTAAGTAGTGATTTAAATTTTAATGACTGAAATTGAGGAATGTTTGAAATATTCTTGAGGATACAAGTTTATAAGGTTGGTTGGGATGATTTAAAATATAAGTTAGATATCATGTATGGGAGACTCCTCTAAGCAATATCCGTTGAACGTATTTTTTCTAGCTATCTAAAATTTGCTTGTCTTCGTTAATATTCTGTTTATCTATCTTTCATCTATTGTTTGTGTCACCTTCGTTTTTCGTTATACGTATTTTCTGTATACGTGTACGGAATCCCGACCCGTAGTTAGACTTATCTTGCTTAGCTTGACCCTGGTTTAATCTTGCCTTGGTTTATTTTTGGTTCATCCAAGTTCAGCTTGGTTTGGCTTTGTATATTTGATTGGGCTCGGTTTGTTGGAACTTGGCCCAACATGCTAACCTCCTGTTTATAAGCCACCAACCCATTTCTCTCTCCTTATTCACTTCTTCATTTACTTCTTCTTCTTCGTTCATTAACTCTCTCCACCTACCAAGAGCTTAGGCAAGTGCAACTTGCTTCATGGAGGAACTCAATTTTTGTTGTTCTATTGTCTTCCTCACGGGGTTCTAAGACACTTTAGTACTTAGCATTTTTAATTTCCATGGTTCATTTCATGTAGATCTAAGTTGTTGTATTTTCGGATTTTTTGGGTTTTGATCTATCAAACCTTGTTACTTTTAAGTTTTGATTGTTCCATGTTATACAAAATTCCGTTCTACCCCATTTTGACCTATGGAAGTCCGAATTTTGACTTTAAATGAAGGATTAATGGAGCTTGGAAGCCATGGCTTCCATGGTTCTTCTTCTTGGATCCTTGGAGAAGAAGAACAGCCTTATGCGGCAACCCTCATGCGGCCAGCCTTATGCGACAACCCTCATGCGGCCAGCCTTTTACGGCAACCCTCATGCGGCCAGCCTTTTGTGGCAACCCTTATGAGGCCAGCCTTATGCGGCAGCCTTATGCGGCCAGCCTTTTGCGGCAACCCTCATGCGGCCAGCCTTATGCGGCAACCTCATACGGCCAGCCTTATGCGGCAACCTCATGCGGCTAGCCTTTTGCGGCAACCTCATACGGCTAGCCTTTTACGGCAACCTCATGCGGCCATCCTTATATGGCAACCTCATGCGGCCAGCCTTATGCGACAACTTTATGCAGCCAGCCTTTTGCGGCAACCCTCATGCGGCCAGCCTTTTGCGGTAACCCTCAAGCGGCCAGCTTTTTGCGGCAACCCCCATGCGGCCAGTCTTTTGCGACAACCCTCATGGTAGGGTTATGTTTTGGACGTGGCATGATTTTAATATTGGCATGACTTTTACATGAACACGACATGATAATGTAGGGATAGAACACGATAGTAACTCGTCGTGGTGCACTCTTGACAAGTAACATGACATGATAGTAGCCCGTCATGGTACACTCTTGATAAGTAAACCTAATATGATATACCTCGATATGCTGTTGCGACGACTAGCATGACATGACAAGAATGAATGGCCTGGACATTGTAGGCAATTGTGTTTGTACAAATGAACCAGTATTATTTTGTATCATATCTAGGACAGGGACCCCTGAGTACCACGGTCAGGGGTTCCTACTTAAATTGACTAAGGCTAATAATTAGAATAATCAAGTAGTCATAAAGAGATTTCCCAGCTACAGGCAATTTCGTTATCTGGGTGCCCCATCATAGGATTTGTAGCCTGCCGTCTAGTAGGGCACATTTCCAGCACACTGTCATGTGTTGCACCCTTCAAGCTACTTAAGGGTACATATGTTTCTTGGACGATGTACCCACATGAACTCAACCCCTAATTGCGTCTGGGTAACCTGGATGGTCTGCAGGGCTTGTGGCTGTTGGAATATTCTCATTGCATCTTGCTAGTAACTAGGCCTGTGATAACCCTAGTTAGTTAAATTATCAAGCCGTACTTATTGCTTGGCCGTGAATGTTGGATGGAGTCTAACTAGTCTAGTCTTGTCCTGATCCTGTACAAGATTGTTACATGACCCGATTGCTTGTGTTACCTTATCGATAAATGGTAGAAAACTAAGTTCCGTTCAGATGAAGGATTACAACCCCGGTCCTTGTTTGGTTTACGGGTTGTAACTTGGTTATCTGAATAGTCCCATGGTTATCTTATCGTATATCATCTTGATTTTTCCATATTTCCAGTCCTTTATTATATAATTATATTCTTGTGCTAATTACTGGTTTAAGTTCTTAAGTGAAGCCTCCTTATGGCACTTGCTTTTTCTGGGATCTGACCCTGCTGGATTTGCATGGCCAGATACCGGAGCGGCTCCAGAGGATCTTCCTACCTTCCATCCAGATGGTGACCACCAGGCGTAACCCTGGCAACGAATGAGTTTTATTTTTGCTCTCCCACTCTATTGTAAAAATAATCTTTTGAGGTATTTAGCCGACGAGCACGTGTTAGCTCGATTGCACTTTACTTACTGTCTGCCTACGTGCTGTAGCATGATTAACGAATCCTAGGGTTGATCATGTATGACTGAAACTCTTGCTAGTCTTCACCTTTTGTATGACTAGCTTCATGATCATCCAAATATATAATGTATGGGACGCCTTACTATTGTATATTTGGTGCTCTGACATCTTTTAAACTGCTATTATTTGCTTGAGATTGAGAAATAGGCTTGTTTATGACCATAAGAGACTGACGGCTTGTAGTTAAACCCTCATGTATCTAGACATCCGTAACCGTATAGCGAGGTGAATTGTACTTTAATATACGTAGTTGGCTGTATCCGCCTCCGCTCTTCAGTATTCTGGTTCTGGGGCATGACACGATTTAAGTGGTGGCCTATGCAGGTCTTATAAATCAAGATATGTGAGGGTTTATCGAATAGATGTCTCAATCAGCACTCGCCCTTGATCTCTGCTCGTATCCTCTAAATTCCTAAAATCTTGACCTGATCACATGCTTGTATCTTTGATCTGTCCTGGTCCTTCTTTATTGTTCCCTGTGTCGTCTTCTTCAGTGGCACTGCTCCTGGTCCTACCAATCAGCCGGAAGGAGCTCAACGAGTACTCCCGCAACAAGAGGATCAGGCTCAGCACTCAGGAGCAGCTTCCCGAGTCATGCTTTCCAGAGATCTAGGACCCCCAGTACAACTAGCCCAGCCTGCAAGGCAGGATGATAAAGTCTTGGTTGGACTCATCAGGGAGTTGCTTGTATCAGAGGATTGTCAAGGTGATGCGTTGCACCAGACAGTACAAGATTCTCTGAACAGAGAAGGTTATCAAGGTAACAGTGCGGCCAATAGCTTCAAGTGCTTGAACCCCCCTTCTTCGATGGCAGCGAAGATGCTATTGCCGCAGACGCTTTGCTGCAGGACGCTGAGGTTATTCTAGAAGTAGTGTCACGTCCCAGAACCAGAATACTGGAGAGCGGGGGCAGACATAGCCAGCTACGTATATTGAAGTGCAACCCACCTCGCTATACGGTCACGGCTGTCTAGATACTTGAGGGTTTACTACAAGCCAACAGTCTCCTAAGGTCATGAACAAGCCTAGTGTCTCAATCACAAGCAAATAAGTAAATGTTACAAGATGTATGATCATTAAATATACAATAATAAGGCATCCCAAATATTACATATTCAGCTGATCATGAAGCTAGTCGTTACAAAATGTTAGGACTAGCAAGAATTTAGTCATACACGATCAACCCTAGGATTTGTTAATCATGTTACAGCCCGTAGGCAGACAGTAAGTAAGTGCAATCGAGCTAAACAGGTGCTCGTCGGCTAAACGCCTCAAAAGAATATTTTTACAATAGAGTGGGAGAGCCAAAAATAACCCACTCGTTGCCAGGGTTCCGTCTAGTGGCCACCATCTGGCTGGAAGGTCGGTAAATCCTCTGGAGCTGCTCCAAAATCTGGCTACACAAAACCAGCTGGGTCAGACCCCAGAAAGAGCAAGTGCCACAAAGGAGGCTTCACTTAGGAACTAAAACCAGCAATCAGCACAAGAGTATAAATAAAAGTAAGAACTGGAAATAAAGAAAATACATCAGGATGATATACGACGAGATAATCATGGAACTATTCAGATAACCAGGTTACAACCCGTAAACCAAACAAGGACCGGGGTTGTAACCCTTCGTCTGAACAGAACTTGGAACTCTCACCATTTATCGGTAAAATAAATACAAGCATTCTGGTCGTGCAGTAATCTGGAACAAGATCAGGGCAAGACTAGACTGGTTAGACTCCATCCAATCATTTCACGGCCAAGCAAGAATTACGGCTTGATACTTTAACTAACTAGGGTTATCACAGGCCTAGTTACTAACAAGATGCAGTGAGATTATTCCACAGCCACAAGCCCTGTAGACCATCCAGGTTACCCGGGTTGAAAGATTAGGGTTGAATTCAGGTGGGTACACCGTCCAGAAAACGAATGTACCCTTAGGTAGCTTGAAGGGTGCAACACATGACAGTGTGCTGGAAATGTGCCCTACTCGACGGCAGGCTACAGATCCCAAGGCGTGCCCAGGTAACGGGATTGCCTGTAGCTGGGAGATCTCTTTATGACTAATGTATTAATCTAGTTATTAGTCCTTAGTTCATTTCAATAGGTACTCCTGACCATGGTACTCAGGAGTCCCCTCCTAGACATGATGCAAGACAGGACTGGATTATTTGTACAAGCACAATCGCCCACGGTGTCCAGATTAATTGTACAGGTCATGTCATGTCAGGTAGCCGTCGCAACAGCTGCTCAAGATAAATCATGTCAGGTTTAACATGTCCAGTTTACTGGTCAGGAGTGCGCCGCGACGGTCCACTATCAGGTCATGTCAGGTTAGTCATGTCAGGAGTGCACCACTACGGGTCACTGTCATGTCAGGCTCAATTATCATTCCAAACATATTAAAATATCTAATAAAATATCAATACACAGGGCTATAGAAGAGCCATGCGGCTAAGGCATATACGGCCAGGAATGATCTCATGCGGCTGGAAGAGAACAGCCCATGCGGCTGAATAGGGTCAGGCACATGCGGCTAAAAAGGAAAAGGCTTATACGGTCAAAGGGGTATCAGTCACATGCGGCTCGGAGATCCACTCAGTCATGCGGCTGAGAACGGCAAGACATATGCGGTCAGGAGGATAGGGAACTCATGCGGCTGGCGGGTGACGGGTCCATGCGGTTGGCTGACCAATCAAGTACATGCGGTCGGGAAGGAGCAACCCATGCGGCTGCGGAAAGCAATGACTATGCGGTCAAGGGAAGCAAACCCATGCGGCTGGAAGACTGCGGTCTATGCGACTCGCGAGCGTTGAGTTCATGCGGCTCAGGATGGGCGGAGTCCTATGCGGTAGCGGGAACCAAGGCCTATGCGGCTGGGAGCAAGGGGTGCATATGCGGTTTGGAAAGAAGGGCCCCATGCGGCAGCGGAATACAAGAGCCTCATGCGGCTAGACTAAATACTTGTCGTATAAACTTGTCATGCGGTCAAGTCAAGGCAATAGCGCATGCGGTTGGAACTGACTTGCCGCATGAATGTTCATGCGGTCAAGTGCTACCATGTGGCTCGGGACTGCTTCTTCTCTAAATTTTCGAGAAGAAGTACACCATAAGCCATGGCTTCCAAGCTGCATAACTCTATCATCCGGAGCCCAAATCCGAACTTCCATAGGTCAAAATGGGGTAGAACGAAATTCTCCACAACATGGAACCATCAAAACTTGGAAATAACAAGATTAAGTAGATCAAAACCCAAGAAATCCAAAAATAAGGTAAATATAGATCTAAAAGAATCTAGCCATGGAAAGTGAAAATGCTAAGTTCTAAAGTAAGTTAAAATGTTGTAAGAAAGAGAATGAAGTAATAAAATTGGAGTTCCTCCATGAAGCAAGTTACACTTGCCTAGACCTCTCTCTCTCTCTCTGGTAGGTGAAGAAGTAAATGGAAGAAGAAGAAGGGTAATGAAGAGAAAGAATGGAAGAATGGGTTAATAAATGGTAGTGGTGGTGGTAGGTAGGGGGTTCACCCTTCGTTCATAATGAACCAATAGCAATCCAAAACCGAACCAAGCCAACCCGAACCAAGAATAACCAAGCCATACCAAACCAAGGAGATATGCAAATACAAGATAATATACGTATATGTATTCCAAAAATACGCAATACGAACCACAGGCATTACAAGTAGCCAAGACTCCATAAGACGAGAAGGTGGCCGTGGTGCGCCTACAGTTATTGGATCTGGCCCGCAGCTGGTGGGCGGCACATGCCGTTGGATTAGTGGCACCTATTGCCTGGACAGTATTCCGTGAGAGATTTCGTACCAAGTACTTTGACGTTGTAGCTCGATATGATCTACAAACAAGGTTCACTAATTTGAAGCAGATGGGCAGGACGGTCGATGGATATACGGCCGAGTTTTCTAGACATAGTCGGTTTGCTCCCACCTTGGTGGCGATCGAGTTTGACAGAGCTCAGCGATTCCAGCAGGGACTCCACCTGGAGATTTTACTGGCAGTAGAGCAGTTTGAGCGTCAGACTTTTGATGTAGTATTGAGAGCAGCTATGAGGCATGAGTATACCTCCCATAGGATTGTGGACCGGACCAAAAGTCAGAAGCGGCCTCACGGCCAGATGATCCAGTCTTCAGCACCAGCCCCAGCAGCTAGGGCTTTGACCATTTGAGCTTCGAAGCGGGCGGCTTCCGTTACGTCTCAAAAGCCATGTGCTCCGACTGGTTTGTGACTCCTAAAGGTTACGAGCCAAGGCCTCCTCATGCGCCTAATCCCAGGCGCATCCTATCAGATCTCTCCCTACCAAATCCGAGATATTCGAGCCATGGACCTACGACATGCGTCCTTTGACTTGATTCAGCCTATGAAGGGGTGCTAATCACCCAAGATCTCAGCAACTGAAAGATCTTCTCCGTTGCTACGTGTCAGCTCTGCCGTAGCCCACGCTAGCAACAAGAAGAGTTCAACTCCTCAATCAGGGCACATCGCCTATGCACCTCCATCAGCAACTACCACGTGGCGTCCCCACGTACAGGCGCATCCTACCTGCGCGCATGAGCAGCCAGCTTGCAAAGCTATAAATAGAGGGATCATCTCCTTCTTACAGATACACAGATAGAGACACGTCGTACAACCATCAGCAACATATAGAGAGAGGCAGATACAGACACTCAACGTCTTCTTCCTCTCTGCAAGCTCCTACACCTAGAGCAACCCAGATCTTCAGAGAACCGAGAACCATCGTCAGATCGTCAACGGAGTCAACGCATTACCACTCGCTCCATCGACACAAGGGACCCAGATAAACAAAAGTGTACTCCTAGGACTACATCTAAGTCCTACATTGTAACACTGTTCTGTTTGTATTAAAATTACATCAAAAGATTTTAATGGCAAACAAGCCGGCGACTCTGCTGTGGACCTCTTTCTCCTCTACCGAGAAAGCTGTATCGCAATCCGACGACGTGAAGGTGGGATCCTCCCACAAGACGCCGGTCGTATGCCTCAATCAACAGGCGTAT
Source organism: Iris pallida (assembly GCA_029216955.1). Classification (NCBI taxonomy): domain Eukaryota; kingdom Viridiplantae; phylum Streptophyta; class Magnoliopsida; order Asparagales; family Iridaceae; genus Iris; species Iris pallida. The sequence goes on from JANAVB010021999.1 coordinate 12,289,689, forward strand.
GAGGAGTTCATCTCTGAAGGTAGTACGAGTCCTTCGAAGCGGCTGCCGAAGCCTAAGAAGACTCGCCAAGTCTGGATACGTAAGGTCGATGCCTCTGGCACCACCACTGAAGGGGATACACCAATGCAGCCTTCCCTTCCTGCTGACGTCCTCAACAACCAAGATGCGCCCACCGGTGCAGTGCATCTCTTGGGGAAATGTGCGGCTAACCACATTCCCCAGCCATCTCCCTCTCAGGCGAGAAAAATGCGTCGACGGAGCAGGAGCGCAGCTAATGTCCCGTGCATCACCGCTGATGCGTCGCAGAAGGTCTCTGTCTTTGACAGACTCACTCGTTGTAGTGTCGAGAAGAATTTGGACTCTGAGTACTATGCGCCCCAGTGGGCTAGTACGAAGAAGTCCAAGACAGCACGGGCCATGCGCCTCAAACATGCTATGCCGACAGTAAACCAGAAGCATGCGCTCACAATCATGCGCGCTGCTGATGGTAAGCTGTACAAGGTCGACTCTGGTGCTTCTGCGTCGGAAAAGAGTCGACCTTCAAAGTCCTTGTCTTACTTGGGCGCATCTGTTGCGTTCGCAACCGAGTCGAGCAAGGCAAACCCTGTGGTCTTGAACTCTCGTGCCTCCTCTGGTTGTGCGTTTAAGGTTCGTTCAAGTTACTGTAAATGTTGTTACCCACTTCTGATCTGAGCACCTATTTGGTGTTGGATCAGGGGTCGCACCATTCACTTGACCACCCCGGTGCTAGGCCTTGCCATGCGTCTGATGGGGTACGAAGGTGGCACTCTCCCACAATGATCTGCGTAACGTGATCACTCACAAACGTCGATCAGGAGAGTCGAATGACATGCACAATGCGCCCCTCACAGGGTATGCCTGTGCTGTAGTCACCATCAACTGTTGTTGCAAAATAGCAGTCCTGCCACCAAGGCAGTCGGTGTTCCAGCGGCTGCAATCATCAACAACTCTTCGACGTCGCCTCGGAAAGAAGGTGTCAATTGAAGAGGAACCAGAGGTTGCTTCATGCAACGTGATCTCTAATTCCTTATCAATCCGAAAGATGACTGGTCTTTCCTCGTCCTCGTCCAAGAGTCAGCCGAGGAGAACCAAGACAACTGTTCCATCCTCTAGACTGTTCGAAGGCACTCGGAGGAGAAAGAAGATCCTGAAGGAAGCTGGGGGTAGTCAGGCCTTTGTCGATCCTCCTTCTGAAGACGAAGATGCCCTCCAGAGCACAGCTGGGGTAGATCTTCATCCTGGAGACAAAGTCAGCCTCCCGGACACAACTGGGGTAGTCTAGCCCCTGCGGACCTGCGTCTCGAAGACGAAGAAGTCAGCCTTCTGGACACAGCGGGGGGTAATCCGGCCCTCGTGGATACTTCTTCCGAAGATGAGGGTGTCCTCCAGAACATAGCTGGGGGTAGCCAAAACGAAGCTCCAGGAGAGGCAACTCCCCTACAAGAGAGCGAGGCCGAGAGTGAAGCCTCAACTGATCCATCCGACTCCAGCCGTGTCATGACGGTATACATGACTGGGGGTGATACCGAGCCTGATGCGCCACCAACAGACCTTATCCAGCGTATGGATACCTGGAGGGAGGACTCAAAACCCTCTCCGCCTCCATGCAAATATTGACTCAAGCGGCGTTTGAGATACGGTCAGCTTTAGCCAGGGCACCTTCTACCGGTCCTGATCCAGGGGCCAATGGAGAATCAAGTGTACTCCTTCAACGGGTATCCTTAGATACGGATCATCGCAAAGCACCTCGGACATCAGAGCCATCAAATGCTCAACTCCATGCTGTACCACCTTCATCGACTCGCAGCTCCACAAAAGACGTGGTGGAGATGATCAGGGACTTGCGCAAGCGCTTTGAGTCCAAGAACAGACAAGAGGAGCGCCAGAAGACGGGGATCCCCCAACCCTATCCCCTTAAATGGAACAAAGTGTTTTATCTTTCTAAATATAAACCACAAACTCTGACGCCGTACGATGGGAAGGACTCTTCGCGTCGCTATCTGACGTACTTTCAGTCCCAAACAGGACATCTCCCGAAGGAGGACGCACTGTTCACCAACATTCTTGTCGGGGCACTAAAAGGAGTGGCGTACGATTGGTATTGCAGTCTCCCCGACAACTCTATCTTCCTTCGACGATTTGGCGCGTCTCTTCTTCGACCGTTTCTATGACGGCGGGAAGGACATGACAATGGTGTCCCTCATAAAGATACGCCAGAAGGAGAAGGAAACAGTTCGAGTATTCATCGAACGCTTTCGACAGGCCTGCTTTAGACTGCCCCCGGGCATGCCAGAACACACACTCCTCTCCTCCTGCAGCATGAATATGCTGTCTGTAGTCAAACTCTGGCTCAACTCCACTCCTCCTCCCGACTGGAGTTTCTTGATCATCGAAGCCGAAGCAGCAGATAAGAAGACATCCAATGCTCGCCTTCTGGGATTCAGTTTCCCTGCCTTTGAGGACGAAGAAAAACGGCCTGCAGCTAACAACCCTGGACGAGAGACAAAGCAGAAACAGGCGTTGACTGTCAATGCCTCCAAAGGTGCATCAGCACCCACTCAAAATCCTCCACTTGCACCAAGGCCAAAGGAGGTTTATTCTTTCAACGATGAAGACACCCTGCAACTCTTTGAGATACTGAAGCAGGGTGACAAGATCAAATTGCCGGACCCGAAGCATCCCGACGAGGTTCAGAAAGTGGACAATTCGAGGTACTGTCACTACCATCGGTTTATCGGACATCCAACTAAGGACTTCTAGATCCTCAAAAACTACATCCAGCGCATGATCAATGCAGATGTTATCTCCGTCGACTATGAGAAGAAAATGGTCTCGGCCAATCTGGTGTCACTCCAATTTGGCACCTTGCCGCCGACCACAACACAAGATGGCGTCGTCTCCATCCCTAAGGCGACAATGGAGGTGGTCAATCTACCACCTACTCGTGACAACGTGAGTAGACTCATCCCACTCACCACATCTCGGGAAGAGGTCTTATGGGTTCACCCTGATCTCGTCTTCAAGGTTACTCAACCGGAGGTACGCTCTGCCTCCAAAACCAAAGGCAGGAAGATCAAGTCTTGCCGCATGGTCTCTTCCTCTGCGGAAGAGGCACTTCCTGTAAAGACGCGTTCACATCAGATCGCCCAACCTGACGAAGCTACCGTCGAGGTGGTGCCTCCATGCACTGCCCCTGCTGCCAAAGAAGGGGGTCCGTCCAAGCCTCCAGCAGCCAATAAGCAGAAGCATGTAGAGGTCCGTTTCGACAAGCCTCTGCGAAAGGAGAATGCCTCGGGGCTAGCCATGCCCCACAACTTCGACATACTGGCACAACTTGCCAGTACTCCTGCCCGCCTATCTCTGTTTGAGCTTTTTTGCCTTTCCAAGGACACTCGTAAAGCTCTTTGTGAAGCCCTGAAGGATGCTGAGTCCTTCATCAGTCAGGTCTTGCAGCCTGAAGATCTTTCGACTACATGTACGCACTGTCATTGTACGGATGAAGTTATCTCCAACATAACCTTCAACCAACAAGACATGCTGTTCAAGCACAACTGACACAACAGGCCTCTGTATTATACAGGGTATATCGGTTCCGTCAAGGCGAAGCGAATTCAGATCGATCCAGGGTCTTCCCTCAGCATCATTCCGAAGACGCTGCTCTCAACACTGGGGATCCCAATGTACTGACTGGCACCTTCCAACACAACAATCAGTAGCTTCAATGCCAGTAAGAGTGAGCCGCTGGGCAAAATACGGCTGAAGTGTCATATTGGTAACCTCAGAACTGAGGTCACTTACTATGTCGTGGACGCCGATGTCAACTACAACCTCCTACTGTGCCGTCCGTGGCTGCATGAGTACATGGTGGTATGTTCCACACTCCACCAATGTATGAAATATGTGTCCACCAATGACATCATCCGGACGGAGTTTGCAGACATCGACCCTTTTAAGGGAGTTGAAGCCTACTTCACTGATTCCAACTTGTAGAAGTCACCTGACTAGGAGGAAGCCAATGATGCTGACGATGAAGCAGAAGCGGCAGCAGAGCCCGACATGGAGCCAGAGATGATTCCTGACGCTCCTTTAAAAATTCGACTCAAAGGAAAAGCTGCCTCAGACGTTACCTCCCATGAACATCAACTACCCGGAAAAGCGCCAACTGCTCCAGGTAGAACACCTACTGAAGCTCCCTTGAAGATACGGCTCAAGGGAAAGCCGCCTCAAATATCGGTTCCCCTTGTAGCAAAACTACAGGGAAAGGCACCAATCACCAAAGGCGCAGTTGAAGCACCTCTGAAGGTGCGTCTTAAGGGCAAGCCGCCGCAATCATCTGCCTTATCCAAGCTGCCGGAGAAGGCCCACATAGCCCACTCGGACCCCAAGATCAAAACTATGGTGGACTCTCCCGATCCAACTCCAGTACTCACAGACGAAGAGCTAGGGAATATATCTCTACTGATGTAGATGCACCCTCTCTGGACAATGTAATCCTACAGGACAAAATCTCGTATTTCATCAATAATAGAGTGTCTTTTAATTATTCTAGTCTTCCACATTGAAATGCCATGTATACATTAGATAACGCTCTACGGTCGTTACAAACACAAATAACGACCATCCATCATGTAAATCGAGTAGTCCCGTCCCAAGGGGTCTATTTTGTAGTTCTACCACAGAATCGAGACAAAGAATCCATCATCTTCGGCAAAGTCGAGCGTCATCAAGACCTCCCGCCACTAGAGCCATAACCAGATACTGGCAGAATACAAGCCTATCGGTACATGGATAAGGCAAAGTACCTCATCCAAAAGATGGGTTACGACCTAAAAAGAAACAAAGGCCTGAACTACGGCAAGGGTCGACGTCTTCCTCTCCGGCTTCCAACACCTAAAGGAAAGCTACAGGAATACTATCATCGAACTCGACGGAGGGTGGGCTATATCACACCGCCGTCAACTCCAGAGAGTTCAGAGGCAGAAGAAGTAGAACATTCTCATTCATCCGAAGCATCAACTTGGGATTCCAATACCAGTATCGGATCAGTCTTTAAGAAAGTGCTATCAGCCAACATGACATCTGCACAATCTCAAGAAGATGAAGGCGAAGACCAAACGACAAAATTCTTCGAAGAAGAACCCTGGGCTCAATGCCTAGGAGAACAGTGGGAGTCTCGTTTTGAATTACGCGAACCCCCTACCGAAGACGAAGTCGAGCAGATCGACCTTGGGGATGGATCTTCTTCTAAACCCATCTTCATCAGCAAAAGCCTAATAGGAGAAGATCGAGAATCTTTAATCCAGCTGGCTAAAGAATATATCGATGTCTTCGCCTGGAGCTACGAAGATATGTCGGGACTTGATCCCTATATTGCGATGCATAGGCTTAACATCTTACTTGATTCTAAGCCTATAAAGTAACAACAGCGACGTTTTCGTCCTGACATCATAAACGCTATCGATCAGGAAGTAGACAAACTCCTGACCAGCGGATTCATTCGTGAAGAATAACACCCGGATTGGGTGGCCAACGTCGTCCCTGTCACCAAGAAGAATGAGAAGATACGAGTCTGTATCGACTTCAGGGATCTTAACACTGCTTGTCCGAAGGATGAATTTCTGCTACCAATCACCGACGTGATGATCGACAACACATGTGGCTTCGAACGCATGTCTTTTATAGACGGGTATTCGGGCTACAACCAGATCAAGATGTTCTCCGATGACGCAAAACACACGTCATTCAGGACTCCGAAGGGGGTCTTCTGCTATACAGTGATGCCCTTTGGCTTGAAGAACGCTGGTGCGACATACCAACGAGCTATGAGTACTATCTTCCGTCAGCATCTTCGCAAGACAGTCGAATGCTATGTTGATGACATTGCAGTCAAGAGCCGTCTCAAAGGAGATCACCTACAATACCTTAAGACAGTCTTCGATCTCATGCGAGCGCATCAACTAAAGATGAACCCCGCTAAATCCTTCCTTGGGGTTTCTAGCAAAAAGTTCTTGGGCTTCATTATTACGGCGAAAGGCATTCATGTCGATCCTGAGAAGACCAAGGCCATCCTTGACATGGACTCTCCGAAGAACCTCCGAGCACTTCGAGGCCTGCAGGGGCGCCTGGCATACATCCGGAGGTTTATAGCGAACCTTTCCGAAAAATGTCAACCCTTCACCCAGCTCATGAAAAAGGGAGTCTCTTACGTCTGGACAGAGGAATGCCAAAAAGCTTTCAACGACATCAATGCTTACTTGACGAGCCCGCCAGTCCTGGTGGCACCCGTCGCCGGCAAACCATTTTTCCTCTACGTCCGTGCCATGGATCATTCCCTCGGCGCTCTGCTTGCTCAGAACAGCGCTACAGGCTATGAGCAAGCTATCTACTACCTTAGTAGAACACTGATCGGGGCCGAACACCGGTACAACCTCGTTGAAAAAGAGTGTTTGGCTTTGGTATTTGCCATCTAGAAGACTCGCCATTATGTCTCAGGCCAGACAATTTATGTCATCTCCCGAGTCAATCCACTCAGAGTTCTCATGACGAAACTAGGGTCACTAAACTCCCGGCTAGCTACGTGGGCAACCTGTTAACGCCATACAACATGGTGTTCGTTCCATAAAAAGCCGTAAAGGGTCAGGCTTTGGCCGACTTTTTAGCTGCCCACCCCTTCCCAGAGTCCTCCAGACTCTATGAAGAAATCCCGGATGAGGTCCAAGAATCAAACGTCACCGAAAAAAGCTCCGTCTGGCGGATGTTTTTCGATGGCGCTTCAAGAACAGGCCCCAAAGGCCAAATCATCACAGGAGTGGGGGTAGTCTTAGTCTCCCCCGATCAGCTGGTCATCCAGCGTGCCTACTCCCTTTCGAAGCCATGCTCCAACAATGTTGCCGAGTATAACGCACTCATCATGGGACTCCAGCTGGCACAACAGCTGGGGGGGACCATCTGTAAGCCTACGATGACACAAAACTCGTCGTTAACCAGGTCAGAGGGCAATACGAAGTTCGCGATAAAGATCTGATTCATTACCATGAAGTTGTATTAAACATCATTTCAACCTTTACCAAGTTTTTCATCGAATATGTACCTCATTTACAAAATCTGGAGGCTGACGCTCTGGCTGGCCTCGCAGCCTCATTGGCAGCACCCCTCGGGACTCAACACTACATAACGGTAGTTGGTCGAGACTTGGTCTGTCCTAAGAACAACCTATGCTCACAAATGGCCTATGCCGTGTCAACGAGTGCTGGTGTTAATGTCCGAGACTGGAGATTCCCGTTCATCGACTTCGCTGTCTACGGAATTCTTCCGGAGGACTCGAAAGAAGCCGTCTCAGTCAGGAGGCGCTCCCTTCGATTCTATTACGATACGGCTACTAAAATATTGTACCAATGCTCCTACGATGGACTTCTCCTTCGATGTTTATCCAACGAAGAAGTAGCCGAAGCCCTTCGAGAAGCTCACGATGGAACCTGCGGGGCCCATCAACCTAGACCTAAGTTGCAGGATCGACTACGATGCATGGGCTACTATTGGCCAACCATGGCAGCCGACGCTGTCGTCTATGCTAAAAAGTGCCATACGTGCCAGCTTCACGCTGACTTCATCCATACGCCGTCAGAACAACTACATACTACGATCGTCTTCTGGCCCTTCGAAGCCTGGGGCATGGACATTGTAGGACCGATGACCCCTCCTTCATCGAGGGGACAATGCTTCATCCTAGCCATCATCGACTACTTCTCCAAATGGGCAGAAGCAGTTCAACTGGTGGAAGTGAAGAGCTCTAGGGTGATCAGCTTCATCAAGCACCATGTCATCTACCGTTTCAGGATACCTTGGAGGATTATCCACGATAACGGTCCTCAGTTCATCAGCCATATTTTCAGCAGATTCTGTGACAAGAATTGCATTCAAAACGTGGCATCAACCGTCTACAATCCGGCAGCAAACGGATTGGCCGAGGCATTTAACAAGACTATCGTCAGGCTACTCAAAAAGGTCGTGTCATCCAACAAACGTGATTGGGACGAAAAGCTCGGTGAATGCCTTTGGGCCTACCGCACAACGGTACGGACCCCGACGGGCAACACACCATTCTTCCTGGTCTACGGGAGTAAAGCGGTACTGCGTCTCAAAATCCAGATACCCTCACTCCGTGTAGCGATCACAAATCAACTCACTGAAGAAGACAATCAACGTCGTCGTATGCAAGAATTGGAGGCACTTGACGAAAAGCGTCTCCTAGCTCAACAATGCATCGAACTCTATCAAGCCCGTCTATCACAGGCTTTCAATAAAAAGGTCAAGTAGAGGACTTTCCAAGTAGGCGACCTGGTTCTGGCAGTCAGAAGGCCGATGGTATTGACTCACAAGACACTAAGAAAGTTCGAGCCCAAGTGGGAAGGACCTTTCATCATAGAGACGGTATACTCAAATGGTGCCTACCGTCTCGCCAAATCCAATGGGAACTTGTTCATGATGTCCATCAATGGCAAGTTCCTAAAGAAGTACTACTCTTGACATCCTTTAGACTTGTACTTCTATCTCCACCCAACAAGGGAGTCTCTGGACCCAATCATCAGGGCTCATGTACACCTCTCGTAAAATCTTACGCTTCTGGAACCCAGCTGTTCTATAGCGTTCTATCTTCCAGTAGAGGGACAACCACATCCACATTACCTCTGAGTTGTTCCCCTACACCCTACAAAACAGAATCTTACGCTCCATAAGACGATGCTACCTATCATGTTTACCACGTCCACATTACCTCTGAGTAAACATTCCGTACAGACAACCCCTGCGTTGTCGTACATTGATCGCAAAACTTCCACGTCTACTTTACCTCTGAGTAGTTCTGCGTATTCCTCCAGATTCATTCCTACCACATCCATAACACCTTTGAGTAGGAAGATTCTATCATTTGAATCCCATATTTGCCACGTCCACATCACCTCTGAGCAAACATGTCGGTTCTCTCGAACGTATTATCTGTACCTAAAAACCAAGGTGCACAAAAGATAATAGGTCCACACAAATCATCAAGTTCATGACAAGCAAAAATGAACACACCACAAAAAACTCTGTATTCTTTATTCAAAAATAAAGGATTACACCCCTAGCAAGACTTGCAAATTACACCCAAAAAAAGAAGAGATTACAATCCCTAAACATCCCCGGGATTGGCCGAAAGCTCTTCAGTCCGATGCTTCAAGCCTGCTGCCCAAGTCTCTACAGTCGCCAGGACCTGGCATTCGGCTTCTTGACGCATCGTTTCTATGGCCTCAGGAGAAGTGTCATCCTCATGCTTCTTGTCCAACTGTTGCCGCTGTTGAGCCAGGGTAAGAGCCCGACGCCTGAAAGTTGCTTCCTCCTCCTTAGATGCTACGTGTTCACCCTGGACTCGTTCAACATCTAATAAGAGTTGGACCCGCTGGTCTTTAAGGAGGCGAATCTTGGCATCAACCTCCGCTATAGTAGCATCCAATGCAGCCCGCAACTCTACCTTCTCCTACATGGACTGATATAGCCTCTCCACCGCAGCCTCAGTTTCAGCCACCTCGCGTTCCCAGACACCCATGGTGGCTTGATAAGAGCACTCAATCTCAGTGATCAGCTTCTCCTTTTCTACGTCTATAAGGGCGGAGAGATCATTTCGCTGGATACGCTGAAACTCGGAAAGCAGCTGGTCCAGCTCAGTCACCGAGGCCTCCAGAATCTCGGCCATATGATCATGGCCCTGGTGGAGACGTATCAGACCGATGTGTGGAAGCGCCATAGATTTTGCCATCGCGAAACTCCCATTGGCGTTCATCACTGTCGATACACCTTTCTGCAGTATCTTGTACACTGCCATCCGCCAGCACTTGTGGTATCATGGCAGGAGTTGGAGGAGCTGCCCTAGACGGTGGACCTGAAGAGGACCTGCCGACCTCAATCTGCGAGGCTTGAACGTCGACCTCAGCAGACCCTTCCGTACCAGGAACTTGAATTCTGCTACCAGCTCCAGATGCCAAGAGAGCAGAAGGAGTTAGATGGGGTATCGATATCGTCCCCCAAGTCGAAGAAGCAATAGAGGGCTCCTGCACCAGCAAGCCCTTGCCCTTTCCCGTCTCAAAGGGACTATCAACATCCGGAGTTGCCTCCTCCACTACTGAGGTGCGACCTGTAACCATCGCAGAGCCTTTCTCTGGCAAGCTAACTAGATCATCTCCCGTTTCCAGGCGAGGCACGTCTTCTGGGTCGGGCTCGGCAGACGAGTCTCCTCCTCATCATCGAATCCCTCCACGGGGACCGAATCTGTAGCGATCTACCGGTCGGCATCCACCTCAGCCTCTATTGCTGAGACTGGAGTAGGGCTTGACAATGCTACAGCCGACCTCCCCTCATCATGACAAGGAGGGGAGTCAACCTTCTCCCCTGTTTCAATCACGTCTGTTGCCCCCGTAACAGATTCACGCATCTCTGGAGGAACGTCATCTGAAGACGACGAACTCCACTCTAATTCTTCAACTGGAAGCCCCATGTCTACTGGACCCTCAACGTCCAAGGCCCCCATGGCAGCTTGTACCACTCCGGGAACTGCATCAACCTCAGCTTCCCTTTCTACATAATCTGGAGATACTGGAGTCTCCACAACAACGACATCGTCTGGGTTCTTCTCCTCGGGAGACATCACAATCGGCGAAACGCACTCTTCCGATGAGCCCGCCACCTCCTTTGGTCTGCTGCCACCTGATTTTGGAGTACGGGGTCTCCTTTTTAGCGGCTCCTACAAAAATAAAGCATAGGTAACAAGAAATGTTGAACCTAACCAGACTATATGGGACATCCTTACCTCCGCAGGTGCTGAATTCGATGACACTGTCGGTGACCATGCCTTCTTCTGCCTCTTTGGCGTGGAAGAGCCAGCCTCTGTATCAGCACGTCTTTTCGGTTGATCGACCGAAGGCTCTCCCTGACCCCCTGTGGATACGGCAGGGGTACCTCGATAACTCACCTCTGGCGGACGGTACGATCGAGCCTTCGCCAATATGTTCCCGGTCACCGTTAACTGAGTGCCGGTAATGAGACTGGTCTATCTATGATAATCAGAGGGCACGTCATTCATAATACAATAAAATTTGGCGGCCGAAAAAAGAATCGACGACCGCGGATTCTAGACGGGCAGCGTAAAACGAGCACCGGTACATCCGGCATTGTAGTATTGCCAAGCTCGTGCACCATCCAACAAACTTCCAGTATACCCCAGGTTAATACTGGGGTTGTCCAATATCAACTGAACGTAGCCGAATTGTCGTGCAAAACGGCTCGGCAAATACGGTTATAGGTAACACTGGTTCCTATTCCGGCACATCAGATGGGACGGGCGGATACTTTGCAACCAGCGGAATCCCCATGGAGGCAGAGTGGTGGCATCTTCACCCGAATCCACTAAGTCTTCATTGGCCTCAAAACCTGAGAAGACAGGACCAACTTTGGTGATCTCCCACCCCTGAAGGTAGGATAAAACTTTCCTGCAAACAGGAACACCAGCATGCAACCAGCTCCTCTGGTGGAAACGGCGGAGGAATGCATCCCCGACCATGTGGTCTTCTTCCAAGCTCGGACTCATCACATTGGGATGGTGTAAAATTAACCACCCCATCAGATAATAAAACGACAGTTCGGTACGGAGGAAGTTGTCATTCCTACCTCGTTCATGAACCATATTTCCCACAAATTCTCGTAAACCTCGTAGCAGGTTGCACACCATGGCGGGGAGCAAAGCCATGCGTCGGCCAAAAACCAACTTCACAGCTGGCAGGATTAGATTTTGCGTCACCCTCTCCACGGAGCCTGACCCGCCCGAGAGGACATAATCTCGAAGCCAAATCATCAGATACGCAGCTAACACTGCTTTTGACGATATCCGATGAGTAAGGTGCCAGAAACAGCTATAGGAGCGCTCATCCGACTGCCGGTCCTCGTTTTCCCGAGGATTCTTCTCACCTAACCTGCTCATTTTGGAGAGCACCACGCTATAGGAAAGCGCTGGCGGAGTGGTAAACTGAGGGGGATCCTCCTTGTCTTTCTTAAAGGCGTAATCTCTCCAAGCGGTCACATGAGGCTGTGACCCGCCCTTATCCCTCTTCTGCATATAATAATGATGACTCGCCACTTCCTTGAAGATGGCCATCATCTCCTCGGCTTTGTCTCCCATGACATGGAACTCCTCGTTGGTCGGGAAATATTCCTCATAAGGCTCTGATCCCCAAAGGAGCTTTGACACTTCGTACATTTCATGAAGTGCAAGTCCCAGCTCCCCCACTGGGGTGAAGAAAGTCCCGGTCTGGGTGTTAAACATCTCCAGAAGTGCGAGGAACATATACCGGTTGATGTCAACACCTGCATGAGTAGCACGGATTGCGGCAGTCAGCTCCATCTCTCGGAGTTCGGTTTGGAACCGCGACAGAATCCAGAGTATCAACTTGTCCCATTTGGAAACATAATGACACCAACCCTCTACCCGAAATTCACCTTTCGGGTACGATCGCTCCAACAAAAGCATACGATTCGTAAAAGTCGAAGCGCCAAAAGCAAATGTATTGATGGAAACGTTACTGTAAATGCTCCCAGGACTTACAGTCCGCCAGGTGAAAGAAGGCCCAGACCGCACGGCGGCCAAAGTATCTCTCCGGTTGGAGGTCGTGTCGACCTTGATGGCACCTACCACCGCCCCCCCTGAGACGGGGTTAGCTCCCAAGACATCCTCCTCTTGGAAGCAAGACGACAGAAAGCCGTCAAAGTCCATTGACGCTCAAGTTGCTTAACCGTCATATGCACTCCTCTTGCTGTAAAGAACCAATCTTCCTTGACCTTCAACACCTTTGCTTCAATAGAAGCAAGGAGGTCCCCGAATAGGAACTCAGGCTTCAAGAAAGTCATATTATCAGAAGTGGCAGATTTCAAAATGCCATGCTCCATCATCCGTTTAAGGAACCCATGCTGTTGTTCCCAGATTTGAGTCATTCTTTCGGGAGGCTGATCCAGCATAATGGCAGCTTGGGCAGGGTTTATTACCTCTTCATTATAATCCACCCCCATCTGACAGAGGGCAGCGTCCAGAAGCACTTTATTCAAGAGCGGGACAGTCATCGATACTGGTGGTCAACAAAAGAAGGCAAAGATTCAGAGATGTTAGAAACAAGAATAGAATCTGAGCCATATTCTCATCAAAAGCGCATAAGGCTCAGGCGCATCTGAAAAGAAGCTTCGGCGTATCATTAGGGTCGAAATCTATGCACGTCAGCAGTGGAGCTTCGACACATCATCAGGGTTTAAACCCATGCGCATCAGTAGAGGAGCTTTGGCGCATCATCAAGGTTTAAACCCATACGCGTCAGCAGTGGAGCTTCGGCGCATCATCAGGGTTTAAACCCATACGCGTCAGCAGTGGAGCTTCGGTTCATCATCAGGGTTTAAACCCATGCGCATCAGCAGTGGAGCTTCGACGCATCATTAGGGTTTAAACCCATACGCGTCAGCAGTGGAGCTTCGGCGCATCATCAGGGTTTAAACCCATACGCGTCAGCAGTGGAGCTTCGACATATTATCAGGGTTTAAACCCATGCGCGTCGGCGGAAAAACCTCAGCACATCCTTAGGACTCAAGGTCCATTCGCGTCGGCGTATGTGAGTTCTAAAAATGATGGTAAAGAATGACCTACCAATCACCGTCGGCCGAACACCGACGGGCGGTCGAGGGACATCACCTACGGCAGCCTCTACAGGCTCTTTCCCTTTGCCTCGTCCTCGGCCAGCACCGCCACGAGGAGTTTTGGGAGCCATTTCTTGAAAGAAAAAAGTTAGGGTTTTTTCAAAAGAAGAACTTTGAAAAAAAAGAAGGAAACAAAGAAAGAAAGAACTCTCTCTCTCCATCCCCGTCTATTTATAGGCCCAGTCGCACGCATGAACCGATAAAGTGTGACCTCAGCCGCCGCTTCGGGTCCTGTGAGGAGATAACTGCAAATAAATCCAAAAATATCATCATTAATCTTCTTGGTTATTGAAGCATCATTATTCACATTTACTGAGAGGAGCATGCGCCCCATCACTGATACGCAGAGTAATCATGCGCCCGAACAGTCACGCTCTCCGTAGAAGACGCCACCATGCTTCTTATTCAAAGTATTCCAAAACTTGACAAAAAGTTTTGAAAACATTGAAGGGGGTCTTGTAGAAGCATGGAATTTTAGGACCAGAAATCCTATGCGCCTAACATCACATGCGCCAGGGAGCTCAGATAAAGTACTTGGCACAGCAAAGCATAGACATTAAAAGAAGACTTTTATTTTCATATAAAAGTTCGTTACATGTCTTAAAAAGAGCTGTACAAAGGAAAATTTCTACAAAGAAAAGACCCTAAGTCTACAGCTAGGCGCAGCAACCACCATGCGCTCTCAAACAGGCGCATCTCGCCATGCGCTCCCCAGTAAGGCGCATCCCTTCAACAGCTCAGTTATGTGCATCCCTTCAGCAGCTCAGTTATGTGTCGTCCTTCAGTGTCCCAGTCAGGCGCATCATGTGTCAGCATATGCGCCATCAAATGCTTCGACCAATGAAGCATTTATTGAGCAGAATGAGGGTGGCAATCAACCCTCTAGCTGGAGGAAGAGCTCCCCAAACAAAGAAAGAGGAGAGCACCGCAACTAACCTGCGACTAAAGGAGCAGCTTTCAACCCAACCAGAATAGGCGACACCTACTCTAGCGGAAGGAGGAGCTCTCCCAAAGCCCAAGGAAGATGATCGGAGCACCGTAATTCTGATCTGTAGCTCTTCCAGCATAACGAAGACGAGGCTCGAGCAACCCGATCTTTGGATGCAACAGGCACCTTCCGCCTACCTCAGAAGCCCTCGACTCGGACTTTTGGATGTAACAGTCACCTTCAAGTGCATCAATGAAGACCATGCATCACATCTTCACCCTCGGGAGCATCTCATCAACAGAATGTGCTTGAGTAAACAAGTTCATTTCGGGAGGATATGAGAGAACGAGAAGCAAACCCTCTCCATGCCACTATTTACAGGCCGGGCAAATCAAACCCATGCGCCAAGTGGCTGGCTCTCTGAGTCCCATGTAATAAATTTGTATTAATGGTGATGAACCTGACGCTTCGAATTCAGCCAAGTCAAAGACGGCTATTTAAAGCACTCGAAGAACGTAACAGTCGAGCCCATAAAGACGTGTCATGCAAAGTAGATGCGCCGGCCAGACCACGTATCGTACTGACGCGCCCAGCTCCCATCAACCTCATAAGGATGTGCCCCCATGCGTCCCCATGCACCTAGTGGAACGCCGATCGATGAGCCCACTCAACAAACCCATCACCTGTCAAAAGAATATTAAATGCTGAAGTCTGACAGAGTTGGCAGCACATCCCCCGAGGACCGAACAGTTGACAGCTTTTTTAGAAAATGAAGTGTCGCCGACGTCAGCATCATCATTACTCCCCTCCGGCAGTTACAAACCACGTGGTCGCCCAACCATCTCGTATGCACCTCCGCAGCCATGCGCCTAAATCTCTGCATGCGCCTCAAAAGCCGTGCGCCTTAGACTTTTTCTCTGATCTCTAAAGACAGAAGTAAAGTCACTACTGAAGCCCCGCATGTGCCTCAAAAGCCATGCGCCCCGACTGGTTCGTCACTCCTAAAGGTTATGAGCCAAGGCCTCCTCATGCGCCCAATCCCAGGCGTATCCTATCAGATCACTCCCTACCAAATCCGAGATCTTCGAGCCATGGACCTACAACACGCGTCCTTTGACTTGATTCAGCCTATGAAGGGGTGCTAATCACCCAAGATATCAGCAATTGAAAGATCTTCTCCGTTGCTACGTGTCAGCTCTGCCGCAGCCCACGACAGCAACAAAAAAAGTTCAACTCCTCAATCAGGGTGTATCGCATATGTACCTTCATCAGCAACTACCACGTGACGTCTCTACGTACAGGCGCATCCTACATGCGCGCATGAGCAGCCAACCTACGAAGCTATAAATAGAAGGATCATCTCCTTCTTACAGACACACAGACAGAGACACATCGTACAACCATCAGCAATATATAGAGAGAGGCAGATACAGACACTCAACGTCTTCTTCCTCTCCGTAAGCTCATGTACCTAGAGCAATCCAGATCTTCAGAGAACCGAGAACCGTCGTCAGATCGTCAACGAAGCCAATGCATTACCACTCGCTCCATCGGCACAAAGGACCCAGATAAACAAAAGTGTACTCCTAGGACTACATCTAAGTCCTACATTGTAACACTATTCTGTTTGTATTGAAATTACATTAAAAGATTTTAATGGCAAACACCATTATCGTCAACTCTTTTCCAGCATCAGTATTATTCAATTTGGGTGCATCGTATTCATTTATGTCTGTACGATTCGCTACACGGATGGGACTAGAGCCCGAGTCATTATCAGTAAGGCTCAATATACTTACTAGTACCGGTCTTGTGGGAGTAGATAGAGTATTTTTCTCGTATCAAATCGTAGTTAGCGGTAAAGAGTTTCCCGCTAGGTTGATAGAATTTTCGATGGTCGACTATGACGTGGTCTTAGGGATGGATTGGTTGAAAGACCAGTATGCTAGAATAGACTACCATATCAACAAGATTATTTTTAGTATTCCTAGTGAGCCAGAGTTTTTATTTTTCTGAGACAGAATATAACCTTCTCCTCCAGTATTTCGGAGGGCAGTTGCAGCAGCAGTTCAGTTTCCTCGAGTTGTAGAAGAGTTTCCTGATATTTTCCCCGAGGAGCTTCCAGGTATGCCACTAGAGAGAGAGATCGAGTTTACCATAGACTTGATCCTCGGAACAGCACCAGTGTCAGAGAGAGTCTACCGGATGGCACCGTCAGAATTGGAGATCTTGTATAAGATGATTGAAGAACTCAGGACCAAGGGATTCATCCGTGCTAGTGGATCGCCTTGGGGATCCCCGATGCTTCTTATAAAAAAGAAGGATGGTACGTCCAGAATATGTGTTGACTATCATACTTGAACTCAGTGACAATCAAGAACAGATATCCTCTCCCGAGGATAGATGACTTGTTTGATCAACTCAAAGGGGCATCCGTATTTTTGAAGATTGATTTACGGTCAGAATATCACCAGATTAGAGTCAGAAAGCAGGACATCCCAAAGACGGCATTTAGATCCAGGTATAGGCATTGGGTGTTCCGTGTTATGCCATTTGGAGCAACCAATGCGCCGGCTGTATTCATGGACCTCATGAATCGTATCTTCCTGCCTTATTTGGATCAGCTCATGATTGTGTTCATAGACGATATCCTGGTCTACAGTAAGAGTGAAGCGGAGCATGAGCAGCATCTCAGAGTTGTCCTCCAGATTCTCTGAGAACACCAGTTGTATGTAAAGTTCAGTAAATATGAGTTCTGGCTCGATCGTATTTCATACTTGGGTCATATCATCACCAGACGTGGAGTAGAAGTGGATCTCCAGAAGATCATGGCTATTGAGACGTGGCCAGTACCCAGCGCAGTTGTAGAAGTTCGCAGTTTTCTTGGCTTGGCCGGCTACTACCGACAATTTGTTTCAGACTTTGCTCAAATTTTAGCACCACTGACGCAGTTGACCTGCAAGGATGTGCAGTTTGCTTGGACCACAGAATGTCAAGATTCTTTTCAGAAGTTGAAGCGAGGCTTGATAACGGCACCCATTATCATGCTTCCAGATGTGACCGGCAGATTCTCAGTGTATTGTGATGCTTCAGGTAGAGGTTTAGGATGTGTTTTGATGCAGCATAGGAAGGTAATAGCTTATGCTTCACGTTAACTTCGTGATCATGAGAAGAATTACCCGACCCAATTTTGGAGCTGGCAGCAGTAGTGTTTGCACTTAAGTTGTGGAGACACTACTTGTACGGAGATAGGGTGGAGATTTTCACTAACCACAAGAGCTTGAAGTATGTATTTACTTAG
Source organism: Iris pallida (assembly GCA_029216955.1). Classification (NCBI taxonomy): domain Eukaryota; kingdom Viridiplantae; phylum Streptophyta; class Magnoliopsida; order Asparagales; family Iridaceae; genus Iris; species Iris pallida. The sequence continues at coordinate 12,307,700 of JANAVB010021999.1, forward strand.
TAGGACCTGAACATGCGTCAGAGGAGATAGCTAGATCTACTCTGGACTATGACATCAACCTGCAGTATCATCCTGGGAAGGCCAACATCGTTGCAGATGCATTGAGCAGAAGAGCCGGAGTTTATTTTCTAACAGCACAACCAAAGTTATTAACAGAACTTCAGAAGATGGGTATAGGAGTTGTCCTTCCTACCAATGTGGCATTGATGGCCAGTATGCAAGTTTAGTCCAGTATAGTTGAGAGGATTAAGTTAGCCCAGTCATCAGATTCTAAGCTTTAGCGGCTTAGGGCAGAATGTGTAGCAGGACAAAGACCAAAATTATATACCATGAGGATGGTATACTTCGACATGGAAGGCGTCTTTGTGTTCCTAGTGGTGATATCAGACAGGAGATCGGGCGGTACGAAGATGTATCGTGATATCCGACAACATTTTTGGTGGAAAGGCATGAAGAGGGAGATAGCCCGGTTTGTCTTTCGATGTTTAGTTTGCCAACAAGTTAAAGCTGAACATCAGAGATCGGCTGGACTTCTTCAACCTTTACCGATACCAAAATGGAAATGGGAGCACATTACCATGGATTTTGTAACTGGATTACCTAGATCTCCAGCTAGGAGAGATACTATTTGGGTTATAGTTGACAGATTCACCAAGGTAGCGCATTTTCTTCCCTTCAGGGTTGGTCAGTCGACGGATCAGCTTGTAGAGATGTACCTCAGGCAGATAGTCAGGTTGCATGGAGTACCAGTCAGTATTGTATCCGACAGAGATTCAAGATTCATATCGCACTTTTGGCAAAGTCTTCAAAAAAGTTTGGGGACTCGTCTCAAGTTCAGTTTAGCTTATCACCCGCAGACAGATGGTCAGTCAGAACGCACGATCCAGACTCTTGAAGATATGTTGCGATCATGTATACTCAACTTCGATGGTTCGTGGAAAGATCACCTGTATTTCGTGGATTTCTCCTATAACAACAGTTTCCAGGCCACTATCCAGATGGCCCCCTTTGAGGCCTTATACGGCAGAAAGTGCAAATCTCCATTAGCAAAGGATGATATAGGCGAGAGGCAGATGCTTGGTCCAGATATGATCACACGAACTATTGAGGTGGTTAGGCAAGTCAGAGATCATCTTCGAGTTGCACAAGATCGCCAACGCCATTGGGCCGATTCTCATCGGCGTCCCCTTTAATTTTTGTCGACGACCATTTATTCCTTAGGATCTCGCCTACTCGTGGCGTCAATCATTTCGGTGTACGAGAAAAGCTTAGTCCTAGGTATATAGGGTCATTCGACATTCTTGAGAGAGTATAGGGGATGTGTCGTATCATCTCGCTCTTCCACCGTCGTTACGTGAGGTGCATGATGTCTTTCATGTATCCCAATTGCGACGGTATATCCCGGATCCGAGTCATGTCCTTGATCATTCGGAATTGGTTGTTGGTACCAACCTTTCGTATGAGGAGAGACCCGTATCCATATTGGACCAAAGAGAGAACATACTCAAGAACAAGACTATCAAGTTAGTCCATGTTGCTTGGGGTCATCACTCCTTGGGTGAGTCAACGTAGGAGCGTGAGGATGATATCTGCTCACGAAATCCACACCTATTTGACTCATAAGGTATAATGTCTTCCTTATGCCTTATGCTTTTAATTCCTTGCTTGTATGAATGATTCCTCGATTGACTGCTAGTCGTAGCTTGCTTATGATTAATATAGCTTGTCCCGACATCTCTAGCCTCTTGATTAAATTCCAAGGACAAAATTCTTTTTAGGTGGGTAGAGTTGTCACCTCCGTTTTTCGTTATATGTATTTTCAGTATACGTGTACGGAATCCCGAACCATAGTTAGACATGTCTTGCTTAGCTTGACCCTGGTTTAATCTTGCCTTGGTTTATTTTGGGTTCATCCTGGTTCAGCTTGGCTTGGCTTGGTATATTTGGTTGGGCTCGGTTTGTTAGGACTTGGCCCAACATGCTAACCCCCTTCTTCTTCCACCATTAACTATCTCCACCTACTAAGAGCTTAGACAAGTACAACTTGTTTCATGGAGGAACTCAATTTTTGTTGTTCCATTGTCTTCTTTATGAGATTCTAAGACACTTTAGTACCTAGCATTTTTAATTTCCATGGTTCATTTCATGTAGATCTAAGTTATTGTATTTTCAGATTTTTTGGATTTTGATCTAGCAAACCTTGTTATTTTTAAGTTTTGATTGTTCATGTTGTAGAGAATTTCGTTCTACCCCATTTTGACCTATGGAAGTCCGAATTTTGACTTTAAATGAAGGATTCATCGAGCTTGGAAGCCATGGCTTCCATGGTTCTTCTTCTTGGATCCTTGGAGAAGAAGAACAACCTTATGCGGCAAACCTCATTCGGCCAGCCTTATGCGACAACCCTCATGCGGTCAGCCTTTTGCGGCAACCCTCATGCGGCCAGCCTTATTTGTCAGCCTTATGCAGCCAGCCTTTTGCGGCAACCCTCATGGGGCCAGCCTTATGCGGCAACCTCATACGGCTAGCCTTTTGCGGCAACCTCATATGGCCAGCCTTATGCGACAACCTCATACGGACAGCCTTATGCGGCCAGCCTTTTGCGGCAACCCTCATGCGGCTAGCCTTTTACGACAGCGCTCATACGGCCAACCTTTTGTGGCAACCCTCATGCGGCCAGCCTTTTGCGGTAACCCCCATACAGCCAGTCTTTTGCGGCAACCCTCATGGCATGGTTATTTTTTGGACATGGCATGATTTAAATATTGGATAACTTTTACATAAACATGACATGATAATGTAGGGATAGAACACGATTGTGACCCGTCGTGGTGCACTCTTGACAAGTAACATGACATGATAGTGGCCATTCGTGGTATACTTTTGATAAGTAAACCTAATATGATATACCTCGATATACTGTTGCGACGGCTAGCATGACATGGCAAGAATAAATGGCCTGGACACCGTGGGCGATTGTGTTTGTACAAATAAACCAGTATTGTCTTGTATCATGTCTCGGACAGGGACCCCTGAGTACTACGGTCAGGGGTACCTACTTAAATTGACTAAGGCTAATAACTAGAATAATCCAGTAGTCATCAAGAGATTTTTCAGCTACAGGCAATCCCGTTATCTGGGCACCCCATCATGGTATTTGTAGCCTGCCGTCGAGTAGGACACATTTCCAGCACACTATCATGTGTTGCACCCTTCAAGCTACTTAAGGGTACATGTATTTCTTGGACGATGTACCCATATGAACTCAATCCCTAATTGCGTCCGGGTAACCTGGATGGTCCACAGGGCTTGTGGTTGTTAGAATAATCTCATTGCATCTTGCTAGTAACTAGGACTATGATAACCCTAGTTAGTTAAAGTATCAAGCCGTACTTATTGCTTGGCCGTGAATATTGGATGGAGTCTAACCAGTCTAGTCTTGTCATGATCCTGTACAAGATTGTTACATGACCCGATTGCTTATGTTACCTTATCGATAAATGGTGGGAAACCAAGTTCCGTTCAGATAAAAGGTTACAACCTCGATCCTTGTTTGGTTTACGGGTTGTAACTTGGTTATCTGAATAGTCCCATGGTTATCTTATCGTACGTCATCATAATTTTTCCATATTTCTAGTCCTTTATTATATAATTATATTCTTGTGCTAATTACTGGTTTTAGTTCTTAAGTGAAGCCTCCTTGTGGCACTTGCTCTTTCTAGGATCCGACCCAGCTGGTTTTGCGTGGCCAGATACCGGAGTGGCTCCAGAGGATCTCCCTACCTTCCAGCCAGATGCTGACCACCAGACGTAACCCTGGAACGAGTGGGTTTTATTTTTCCTCTCCCTCTCTATTATAAAAATAATCTTTTGAGGCATTTAGCCGACGAGCACGTGTTAGCTCGATTGCACTTTACTTACTGTCTGCCTACGGGGTGTAGCATGATTAATGAATCCTAGGGTTGATCATGTATGACTGAAACTCTTGCTAGTCTTTACCTTTTGTATGACTAGCTTCATGATCATCCAAATATATAATATATGGGACGCCTTACTATTATATATTTGGTGCTCTGACATCTTGTAAACTGCTATTATTTGCTTGAGATTGAGACAATAGGCTTGTTCATGACCATAAGAGACTGACGGCTTGTAGTTAAACCCTCATGTATCTAGACAGCCATGACCGTATAGCGAGGTGTGTTGCACTTCAATATACGTAGCTGGCTGTGTCTGCCCCCGCTCTCCATTATTCTGGTTCTAGGGCGTAACAGTTCGTGCCAACCCTAAAATCTTGAGAACCTTTTAGGATTCAAGGCCATAACCTAGCTTCCAACATCAAGCCATATATATATATTCTGCTTCTACCATTTCCATCCTTCATGATCAATGTTTCTTCTTATTAATTTTTTTTACTATCTTTCTATAAATCTATGTTTTCTTATTAATAATTTTTTTTTTCTATCTTTCTCTTAATTAATGTTTCTTATTAAGAAATTTTCCTACTATCCCATTTGACCAACCAAGCATGTCGAGCTTAGTCGTCCTTAAATTTTGAGGAATTTTTTTTCTAAGTTGGTTAGATTTGCAACCAGTTTCCCAAATTTTAAAATTTTGTTTATTTTATTTTATTTTAAAGTTTGTGTTTCAAAAGGTAAAATTTTTTTTGAAACTTTGTATAAGATATTTTGTTATATTTTTGCATTTCAAAAACTAGGTTAAAATTAATTGTTTGAAAGTAGTAATTAGTTTTGATTAAAATATTCTCTTGAAATTTCTTATTGGCATTACAAGACATATTCGATCATTGTTTTGGAACTTTCAAAGGATTTGGCTTCGTAAATGGTTTTAAAATCATAAATATTTTTCAACAATAAAAGGATTTGTCAATTTATTTTTAAATATGACTTGGATTTATAAAAATAGGCTTTACGTTATGTTGATGACATTGAATATTATTTTAAATATTATGGTAATTAATTATTTGACTAAGATTTAAATTATTTGATAATATTAAATATTGATTTAAATTATTATTAGTATGATCAACTACTAGATTAAATTAGATTAAACTAGTTTTTAAATTTTGTTTGATTTAAATTTATTGAAAGATTTATCTATTGATCTCCTAGATAATTTTGATCCGTATCTAATTAGGAATTTAATTATTGATATTCCCCTATTTAAGGAGAGCATGTTTGTTGTTTTCCCCAAAATCTACCCAAAACCTAATTCCAATGCAGTCTCATGTTCCACGACATCTACCATCATCACCAATTGTGTTTGCGCACCATGTTCGTGTCAATCCAATTCATTCTATTATTTTTATTATATTTACAATCTCCACTTTTATGTCCGATACACGGGACACGTTATCGTAGAAACTTAAAATAATTTCTTTGTTCGTGTCGACAAACCGACACGAACGATACAACATTCACTGACCTGACACCCACAACCTCTTCTTCTTCCCCCTCTGCCTCCTTACCCATCGGAGCCAACCGCCTCCAAACCGTTCCCCGGTCGCAGTGCCAACCGACTCTCCCACAGTTCATGACCACCACCACAAACCATGCCCACCGTCTGTGTACAACTCCTCCGCCATCGAGCCGTTCTTCTCTGGTATCACCACCACCAACATCCACCGCTACTGACTACTGCCTCAACCCTTCCTCCACGAGTTCCGTTACCAGATCCAAATGGCGCCCGACTCCGGTGACGTGCCTATTGCAGAGCTGGTCACTAACTGGACCCCCACAGCAGACTTCGTAGAGCCTGACTCCTAGTGCCGCCTCTATTCCCCATAACCACCTGTTCCGGAGCCGATGACAACGGTCCACATAGCTCCGGTGTTGACCCTCCTCTGGTCCAACGTTCGAGTCACAGTATCGTGGTTCTGCCTCCGCCAGAGCAGGAATAGCATCGGTCGACCCTGACTCTACTTCTATCCCTCTCCTTGGTGACCGGTCTCCGCTTTGTCGAAATCGTGCCTCCCTGCCTATTACCTCCAGTAAGAAAATCCCTCTGCTCCTCTCTCCCCTCTCTTTCCTCTCTCGTTCTTATTCTCCCTCTTGTAGAACTCTATCTATCTCTCTAATATTGTTGGAAGAATGGTTTATTATCTGTCACGACCCGCACCCTAGAGTAAGGGCACGAGACGTGGGTACGTCCAGCCTACACCGCAGTGTCGGTGGTAGAACGCTGTCCTAGGTCACAACATCTAACAATTGAAGGTAATAACAGTTATACTCCCCGAATGGGGGTGACATAACAGAAATATAACTCAACCACAGCTAAGGTAGAACAGGTAAGATAGATAGATAAAGAAAGATAACAATATCCAGAACAGAGAATCACAGAGATACAATCCAGAACTAAGTGTCTAAAAATAAATATATCTCAAAAAATCTTAAAGTCTAGAACAATAATCCAAAATAGTAAGACAATCCTATACTAATGGAGTGTCGTCTACAGCTAATGGATCCTGCTGCTGGTCCAAATCTGGGCACTCATCTAGTGTGGCACCGTAGTAAGTAGGGCAGAATGCCTCAGCCTCGTCCTCTATAATATTTCAACAGGTCCAGTCTGGACGGGAACGAGCACATATCTCTCAACAGTTCATATCAGGTTAGGAGTATAAATCATTGCAATAGAGTAAAATACAGGAAATGCTGAATGGAAGTACAAGTAAAATAGGAGATATTTTGTAACTGGAAATAGATACATGATAGTAAAGACTGTAAGTGACTACGTGATTTAGAGTACAATATGGTTATGTAAACGGCTTAGGGGCACATGAATACAAATAAGGGGGCACATTTATAAAACTACTTGGGATAGTGTTCACATAACCAATTCTACTCACCCCGCCCCAATCAATACACAAGGATCCGTTCAAGTTATGTCATAAGCACATGAATACAGCTAAGATACGTGAACTCATGTAATGAGTAGTACATGAGGCACGTGAAAGCACATGAGAACGTGTAAAAATATGAAGTAGTACGAGTACAAGGAGTACCTGATGCACATGATAAAGTACATGAACATGAAATACCCGATGCACCCGTAGAGGGATAACATCTCAGGAAGGGATCTATATAGTACTAATCCGTGAAGATACGTGTCAGCATCATGTAGAGTAATCTAGAGCATGAATATATCCAGACAGGTACGAAAAGATCAGAGAATGTACTCGCCTGCTATCTGAAAGTCCGAGATGAAAGTACTGTCCGAGGAGTGGTGTCTGGCTCCTATTTAGAACAGTACGAGTCACAACAAGTCCAGAATGATAATACAATGCAATTTAATGCATTCTACATGAAACCAGGTCAATCTAGACCAAAGTCAACTTTTGGTCAACTCTGGTCAACCCTAGAAGTCAAACTAGGTCAACCAAGTCTAATCTAGGTCAAACTAGTCTAAACTATGTCTAGCAAGACTATTCTAGGCTTTCTAGACTAATCTAGGCAATACCAAACTATTCTAGGTTATATTATGACCTAACTAGACTACACCATGTCAAGCCATGCCTATACACATATTGGTACATAGGTAATAATCAAATTAGAGTATACCCATAGCCTCTATACCCTCTTACCCATATATCATAACATATATTGATATACAATATATCCTATATACCCATACATTGTATCATAACAATAGCACATTATATCTTATATACACATTACACACATATATTATCTATAGGAACATATATATATATATAGGGAGCGGATCAAAAGCCCCCCTTAGAAAGCCCCCCAAAAACCCCCCTCACTCTAATTCGTAATATTAATGTTAATATTAATGTTAATATTAATGTTAATGTTAATATTAATGTTAATATTAATGTTAATGTTAATATTAATTTTTTTAAAATTTTTTTTATATTAATGTTATTGTTAATGTTAATATTAATGTTAATGTTAATTTTAATGTTAATATTAATTTTAATGTTAATATTAATGTTAATTTTAGTATTTAATGTTAATATTAACATTAATATTAACATTAACATTAATATTAACATTAATATTAACATTAAATTACGGATTAGAGTGAGGAGGGTTTTTGGAGGGCTTTCTAAGGGGGGCTTTTGATCCGCTTCCATATATATATATATATATATATATATATATATATATATATATATATATATATATATATATATATATATATATATATATATATATATATATATGTGTGTGTGTCTCAACCACATATAGATATACATAGGTTAAGAGAGAGGGAATAATGTATGTGTTTGTGACTGTGTAGGCAGGAGGGTGTGAGCTATTGAATACATGACAGTGTACAGTTTATATAAAAAGAAGGAAATCATCTCAGGTTTGCTAACTCCCAACAGTTCAAACAATTTAAACATAACCCTGTTCAGTCCCCTCATTTAAATATCAGTGATTGAACTCAACAAATCAACAAACCCCAAAACCAGAAATCAGTTAACAGTGGCAACATATATTAAAAGCCATTCTCAGTTTACTCAAATTAGTCCAATCCATTAAACATTTGATTAGCCTTTAATCTCAGGTTGTAAAACCACATTTCAAAATGAGGAGAAATCAGTTTGCAGCAATAACAGTTCAAGAGAACCCATTCCCAGGTTTTTGAAAAAAAACTGGGAACACAAATCCATATCATTCTCAGGTTTGTATTCATTCCATTGTAGGTTTTAAAACCAAAACTCAGTTTAGAAACAGTATACAAATAAGCATGAATTTCAGTTTGCAGTACATATAAAGAAAGGAAAACAATTCATGTGAAACATAACAGTCAATAGAAGAATATTGAAATTAATGTAAGTAAACTCATGAACACTAGTTCATTTCAGTTCAATCTAAACCCAGGGAAGCAGTGCATCCTATATCAGTCCACATCTCAAATTAATTAGGCATGGACAGTTAGTAGTGAACCAAGGATCCCTTCTCATTTCATTCTCAGTTTTGAAACTTAACTCACAGGTTTTCGAAGGAACTAGGAATAAAACTTAGTTATCAAAACAACCCAACACAGGTTTTATCTATTCAGGAATTTAACAGTTGACAAAATTTGAATAAATGAAGGGGAACCAGTTTCAGACAGGTAAACTCAGGTTATCAAACTCCTATTTCGAAAATGAAAGGCAATCAATTCAGGTACACACATATTGAAACCACCCATTAGCCAACAACCTATTCTCAGGTTTTGTCAATACAAATATAGTTCACACAAAACAGGAACCATTCAACATGAATACAAAATCCCATTCTACACCTTCCAAAAGCCTACAATAATTGAATTAACTTAGCCAATATGAAATACAACTTGGGGAGATCATTAACAGTGAAAAAAATAACATAAAAGGGGAATAAAACTGTTTGGGAAAACACAGTTTCAGAACAGTATCAACATGTATCAGAGAAATCCCATGAGCCAACCCATATTCGAATCACATTTCACTTTAAAGCCTAAATTAACATGTAAATTAATTTAACAGAGATTATATAACACATTTAGGATCTAATAATCATTAAAACATAATTTAAAAACATTTGAAATTGATTAACAACAGTTCACAAGTCACAGAACACACACGCACACAGAGCTGTCCAGTGCACACGAAATAACGTGTCCGACACGACACGAGGACTCGTGAAACTTTGCGAGCCTCGTGTCAGTCAGTGCCTCTAACCTCAGGCCAAAAATCACGTATCCACGTGGAGGATCGAGTGCGCAATGGCCCCCGAGCAGCAGGACACGCTCTGTGCCCGCGTGCTCGCACCCGCACTCCCGTGTCCCGTGTTCCCCATGACTCAACACGACACAAAAACCATCACAAGACACTGGGAATCCCTAGACGACACCTAGGGCTAGCTTCCTATTCAAAAGGATTCCAAAAACTCACACGAAATGCCCATTGGGGCATTTCACCAAACACTAAGCAATGTGCACTGATACGTGTCCAGAACGGATAAGAAACGACACGAAATTCTGGGAAACGCTATTCCTATAGTTAGGATAGGGTTAGGGTAACCTAGAAATGATTTTTACAGAATTTAAAATGAATTAGAGGGGATTATACCTATAGGTGTTCAAACTCCCAAAAAGCTTCAAAGAGGAGGATTTCTCAACCCACCAAAACTCTTCCAAATTGTTCCTTTCCTGTCAAAAATTATTTCCAACAGCAAAAGCACAATATTTAGAGCCTATTGGAATTTGTTTGAAGGAAAAAGGACTTGAAATGAATTTATTATGAATTTATGAAGATGGAACTTACCTCTTTCTAAAAACTTGATAAACCCTAAGAGAGAGGCTAGCCCTAATCCCTAGGAGAGTATTTATAGAGGGGGGGCTGTCATGTGGCTGGCCATAGGGTTTAGATCTAGGGTTTTGGCTAGTTGGTTGAGTCCTAATTAGTTTAAGTCATGATTTTGACTTGTGACTTCACAAGCCATTCTTAGGCCAAACTAACTCCTAATTACCCCAAACCAATTTTAATGAACTTGAAATGAATAACTTAGGTCACACTAGAGTTTCTTAACCTAACCTGGATGTCTTGACCTAGGTTAGCCAATAGGACAGTCTCCTAGTCAACATGAGTCAAAGTCAATTATAGGGTAAAAGACAATTCGACCAAAAATCACCAAAAATCACTAAAAATCATATTAAATATATTTAATAATAAAAATCCCAAAATAATTCCAAAATTTTGAAAATGACCAAAATACCCTCAAGCTAGAAAAGTGGCAGTGACAAATCTACCCCCCTTAAATAATTTCGTCCTCGAAATTAAAAGGCGAAACTAAACTGCGAAGAAGGATAGAAAAGTATACCTCAAGGTCCAAAAAGATAGGGGTACCGCTCGCACATCTCATCCTCCCGCTCCCAGGTAGATTCTCCTGGAGAATGATGCCTCCATGCGACGCGTACCAAGGGTATCACCTGGTTCCTCAATACCTTCTCTCGGCGATCCAGAATCTCCACAGGCTGCTCTCGATAACTGAGAGTAGGTCCAACCTCAATCTCTGAGTGATCGAGCACATGGCTCGGGTCAGCCACGTACCGTCTCAGCTGTGATACGTGAAATACGTTGTGGACGCCCACTAGTGCAGGTGGCAAGTCTAGCCTGTATGCCACGTCACCGACTCTCCCGCTGATAACGAAAGGGCCGATGAAGCGCGGGCTAAGCTTCCCACCTCCACCAAAATATATCGTACCACGAGTCGGAGATGTCCGCAGAAAAACCATGTCTCTAACCTAATCACAAGCAAGGTCTCAAGTTACTAAAAATCAAACACGATCAATCAAACAAAACTAAATACAACCTAATTCTAATCCTACTCTAAATTTGTACCTCAAACTCCAGCGGCCTCCGGTGGCTATCGGCCCAGTGCCGATGTCTGTCCTGCGCCACGCGAAGTCTGTCCCTGATGAGCTTCACCTTCTCGGCTACGTCCACAACCATCTCTGGTCTCAGTAAAGCTCGTTCTCCAACATTATCCCAAGATAAGGGTGTACGACACCTACGCCCGTACAGAGCCTCAAACGGTGACATCTCAATGCTGGCCTAAAAACTGTTGTTGTAAGCAAACTCCACCAAATGTAGGTGATCCTCCCAGGAACCTCCAAAATCCAGGACGCACGTCCACAGCATATCCTCAAGGGTCTGAATAGTCCTCTCTGACTGTCCGTCCGTCTGGGGGTGGTATGAGGTACTAAACTTGAGCTGAGTGCCCAAGCTAGTCTGCAGACTCCTCCAGAAATGGGAAGTAAAGCGGCTATCCCGATCTGAGACTATGCTGACGGGAACTCCGTGAATCCTGACTATCTGTCTCATATACAACTCCGCCAGCCTCTCTGTAGATGTACCCACCTTGAATGGCAAGAAGTGGGCCGATTTGGTCAACCTGTCAACGATGACCCAAATCGTGTCTTTTCCTCCTGGTGTACGGGGCAATCCTGATACAAAGTCCATGGTAATATGCTCCTACTTCCACTCTGGAATGGGCAGCGGCTGCAATAATCCTCCAGGCCTCTGCCTCTCAGCCTTGACCTGCTGACAGATCAAGCATCTAGCTATGAAGTTGGACACCTCCCTCTTCATCCCGTACCACCAGACATGCTCTCGCAGATCCCTGTACATCTTGTTGGCACCAGGATGTATAGAGTACTGCGATCTGTGAGCCTCCTGCATAATCTGCTCTCTGAGCTCCCCGCTAGGCACACATAACCTGGCACCGTGCCTCAGGGCACCATCCTCTGCAAGTGAGAACACAGAATCCTCCACTCCCATACTGATCCGCTCTCGGATACACCGCAGAGCCCCATCATCAAACTGTGTCGCCTTGATCCTGTCCATCAAGTCTGACTGTATCTGTAGGCCCCATAACTGCATCTGCACTCCGGGCACGATCACCTCAATCCCAAGGCTCTCCAAATCTGCAAGCAGGTGCCGATCCATGGTCAAACACATGGCTATCGGATACCTACTTAAGGCATCGGCAACCACGTTGGCCTTCCATGGGTGATACTGGAGTGCGATATCAAAGTCCTTCATCACTTCAAGCCACCTGCGCTGTCTCATGTTCAACTCCTTCTGAGTGAACACGTACTTCAACCTCTTGTGGTCTGTGAAGATCTTTACCCTCGCGCCATACAGATAGTGCTTCCATAACTTCAAAGCAAAAATCACCGCCGCCAGCTCCAGGTCATGGGTAGGGTAGTTCTTCTCATGAGGACGTAATTGCCTGGAAGCATAGGCAATCACCTTCCCATGCTGCTGCAAGATGCAACCCAGCCCCTTCCCTGAAGCATCACTATAAATAGTGAAACCCCCTGATCCTGAAGGCAATGTCAGAATCGGAGCTGTCGTAAGCCGCTTCTTCAACTCACCAAAAGCTGCCTGACACTCCTCTGACCAAACATACTCAGTATCCTTCCGGGTCAACCGTGTCAACGGCTCTGCAACCCGGGAGAAATCCTGCACAAATCTCCTATAGTATCCTGCCAGCCCCAAAAAACTCCTGATCTCTGCTACTGAAGTCGGCGCTGCCCAAGCCTGAACTGCCACAATCTTCTTGGGGTCCACTGAGATACCATCTCCAGCCACCACATGCCCCAAGAAGTCCACCTGGTCCAAGAAAAACTCACACATGGAGAGTTTTCCATAGAGCTGCTCCCGCCTGAGAGTCTCTAGCACTATCCGCAGATGCTCCTCGTGCTCCTCCTCTGTCTTGGAATATACCAAGATATCATCAATGAACACCACCATGAACTTATCCAAGTACTGGTGGAACACCTTGTTTATTAGATTCATAAACACTGCTGGTGCATTGGTTAGCCCAAACGACATAACCAAAAACTTAAACTGCCCGTACCGCATCCTAAAAGCGGTCTTGGGGATATCCTCCCTCCTCACCTTCACCTGGTGATAACCCGACCTCAAATCAATCTTGGAGAACACCCGAGCTCTGCTCAACTGATCAAACAGATCATCGATCCGCGGCAGTGGATATCTGTTCTTGATTGTCAGGTTGTTGAGTGCCCTGTAGTCGATACACATACGTACTGACCCATCCTTCTTCGGTACAAAAAGTATCGGTGCATCCCAAGGTAAAGAACTCGAGCGAATGAAGCCCTTGTCCTGCAGCTCATCCACCTGCTTCTTCAGCTCCACTAACTTGCTGTTGTTCACTCGATAGACATACTGAGAGATCGGTTCCGTGCCAAGAACCAAGTCTATCGAGAACTATACATCTCTGTCCGGTGGAAGCCCTGGCAACTCCTCTGGAAATACGTCCATAAACTCTGCGATCAAGGGATGCGGAGCCACCTGCTCCTCGACTGATGCTCCACAGAAAACTCTGCCGTCCTGCTCTGCCTGCCGTCGGGTGTACTCAAACTCTGGCTCTCCTGGGGCCCCGAACAAAACTCTACCCCCACGGCAATCAATGCGGGCGTGGTGTCTACTCAGCCAGTCCATACCTAATACTATATCGTAGTTCGGTAATGGCATGACTAGTAAACTCACCCCCAACTCTCGGCCTCCCAAAATGATACTCCGCCCTCTGCAAACATCACTCACGAGGATGACCCCACCCCCGGTCGTGATCTTGCAGGTCCTAGGCAATGGTTCAGAAATCAAACTGTGTCTAATAGTATATGATACAAACACAAAGCTGTGGGAAGCCCTGGAATCAAACAATACGAATGCTGGAAGGGAGTCGAGAAGAACCGAACCTGCTATCAGCTCTCCGATAACCTCAGCATCCTCAGCTGCCATGGCGAAAGCTCGCCCCTGCTGTCTACCCCGTGCCTGCTGCTGGTGCTGCTGGAACCTCTGCTGCTGGATCGGCAGGGCTGGTCCCCTCTGCTGGCCTGCTGGAGCCTTGGCTACACCTCCCTGCTGTCCTCGTCCAAAAGCCCCTAGACAGTCCCTTAACTGGTGATCTCCAGCACCACAAAGTAGGCACTTGCCTAGCTTCTTCCTGCACTCGTGGATCATGTGCCCCGACTTCTTGCAGAAGGCACCAATGACTACCGGATGAGGTGTCTGCTGCCCTCTCTGCTGCTGGTGCTGCTGCACTGGCCTCTGTTGCTGATGCTGCTGCTGATACTGCTGCACTGGCCTCTGCTGCTGCTGCTGCTGGAAATGAGGCCTCTTGGCCTGCCCCTGACTGCTACTGCCTGACTGAAAGTCTCGACCTCTCTTCTGCCTCAGTCCCAGGTCGTCCTCTGCCGCCATGGCCCTAGAATAGATCTCAGCAAATGTAGCGTTCCGGTCGCTCTTAGTCAGCGACCGAATCTCTCTAATCAGACCTCGGCGAAACTTCTTCGCCTTCGTCTTCTCCGTCAAGTCATCAATGAACCGGGCCAGTCGGCAGAACTCCCCGGCATACTCTGCCACCGTCTGGTTCCCCTGAACCAGAGCCTCAAACTGCGCCTCGATCCCACCCAAGGCTACATCGGGAAAGAACTGCTCCTTGAACAGCTCCTTAAACTAGGCCCAAGTCTGGCCCTCCACTCCAACTCTGGGATCAACCTGATACCATGCTCGGGCCAAATCCTGCATCTGGCTGCCTGCCGCCTCGATCTGGAGTCGAGCTGGTATCTCTGCTAGTCGAAAAATCTCCTCAATGTGCTCAACCCAGTCATCTGCAATGTGAATGCCCTCAGTGCCGAAGAACTCCCGAGGGTGCATCTTCTGGAAGTCCTGTATATCCTTCTCCCTCCGACGGGGCTGCTGCTGAGTCCCATGAGCTGTGATCATCTCCACTGTGGTGCGAACCAGCTGGTGCGCCTCATCGATCCCCTGTCGGAAATCGGCAGTCTGCCTCGTCTGCTGCTGCTGGTGAGACTCAAGAATCCTCTCCACGAAGGAGAAGAGATGGACAGCATCTACCATCCCCGCAGGCGGAGGCTGCTACGTGGGAAGGATCTCTGGAAGCACCAAGCTCGGCCTTCCGACTGGTGGAGGTGCTCCTCCAAAAGTGGTAGAAACTCCCACTCCTGAGAGCTGTACTGGCCCTGTGGCACCGGGAGCTGGATGCTGGACACGAGAGGTGGCAGACCCCTCTCCAGCCTCTCCCGTCACGGGGCGATGCGATCGCGTCTCAACCATCCTGGAGACACAGATCAAACAAGAAGCAATTACGGAGAATGAGTCAAAATAATCAAAGGAGGACAGTTTAAAATTCTAAGGAAGACAATAAGCAGCAAAATAGATATACGGAATCCGATAAGGAGTTTTCCTAGTGTGATTGAGTACCTTCAAACATATGCTAATTTCTACTGCAGGCTGCAGCGATATTCTAGTTCGAATACCACTACACTTATATCCTAGACCTGCATGGGCCACCACTAAAAATGTGTCACGACCCGCACCCTAGAGTAAGGACACGAGACGTGGGTACGTCCAGCCTACGTCGCAGTATCGACGGTAGAACGTTGTCCTAGGTCGCAACATCTAACAATTGAAGGTAATAACAGTTATACTCCCCGAATGGGGGTGACATAACAGAAATATAACTCAACCACAGCTAAGGTAGAACAGGTAAGATAGATAGATAAAGAAAGATAACAATATCCAGAACAGAGAATCACAGAGATACAATCCAGAACTAAGTGTCTAAAAATAAATACATCTCAAAAAATCTTAAAGTCTAGAACAATAATCCCAAATAGTAAGACAATCCTATACTAATGGAGTGTCGTCTACAGCTAATGGATCCTGCTGCTGGTCCAAATCTGGGCACTCATCTAGTGTGGCACCGTAGTAAGTAGGACAGAACGCCTCAGCCTCATCCTCTGTAATATTTCAACAGGTCCAGTCAGGACGGGAACGAGCACATATCTCTCAACAGTTCATATCAGGTTAGGAGTATAAATCATTGCAATAGAGTAAAATACAGGAAATGCTGAATGGAAGTACAAGTAAAACAGAAGATATTTTGTAACTGGAAATAGATACATGATAGTAAAGACTGTAAGTGACTACGTGATTTAGAGTACAATATGGTTATGTAAACGGCTTAGGGGCACATGAATACAAATAAGGGGCACATTTATACAGCTACTTGGGATAGTGTTCACATAACCAATTCTACTCACCCCGCCCCAATCAATACACAAGGATCCGTTCAAGTTATGTCATAAGCACATGAATACAGCTAAGATACGTGAACTCAAGTAATGAGTAGTACATGAGGCACGTGAAAGCACATGAGAACATGTAAAAACATGAACTAGTACGAGTACAAGGAGTACCTGATGCACATGATAAAGTACATGAACATGAAATACCCGATGCACCCGTAGAGGGATAACATCTCAGGAAGGGATCCATATAGTACTAATCCGTGAAGATACGTGTCAGCATCATGTAGAGTAATCTAGAGCATGAATATATCCAGACAGGTATGAAAAGATCAGAGAATGTACTCGCCTGCTATCTGAAAGTCCGAGATAAAAGTACTGTCCGAGGAGTGGTGTCTGGCTCCTATTTAGAACAGTACGAGTCACAACAAGTCCAGAATGATAATACAATGCAATTTAATGCATTCTACATGAAACTAGGTCAATCTAGACCAAAGTCAACTTTTGGTCAACTCTGGTCAACCCTAGAAGTCAAACTAGGTCAACCAAGTCTAATCTAGGTCAAACTAGTCTAAACTATGTCTAGCAAGACTATTCTAGGCTTTCTAGACTAATCTAGGCAATACCAAACTATTCTAGGTTATATTATGACCTAACTAGACTACACCATGTCAAGCCATGCCTATACACATATTGGTACATAGGTAATAATCAAATTAGAGTATACCCATAGCCTTTATACCCTCTTACCCATATATCATAACATATATTGATATACAATATATCCTATATACCCATACATTGTATCATAACAATAGCATATTATATCTTATATACACATTACACACATATATTATCTATAGGAACATATATATATATCTATATATATATATATATATATATATATATATGTCTCAACCACATATAGATATACATAGGTTAAGAGAGAGGGAATAATGTATGTATTTGTGACTGTGTAGGCAGGAGGGTGTGAGCTATTGAATACATGACAGTGTACAGTTTATATAAAAAGAAGGAAATCATCTCAGGTTTGCTAACTCCCAACAGTTCAAACAATTTAAACATAACCCAGTTCAGTCCCCTCATTTAAATATCAGTGATTGAACTCAACACATCAACAAACCCCAAAACCAGAAATCAGTTAACAGTGGCAACATATATTAAAAGCCATTCTCAGTTTACTCAAATTAGTCCAATCCATTAAACATTTGATTAGCCTTTAATCTCAGGTTGTAAAACCATATTTCAAAATGAGGAGAAATCAGTTTGCAGCAATAACAGTTCAAGAGAACCCATTCCCAGGTTTTTGAAAAAAAACTGGGAACACAAATCCATATCATTCTCAGGTTTGTATTCATTCCATTGTAGGTTTTAAAACCAAAACTCAGTTTAGAAACAGTATACAAATAAGCATGAATTTCAGTTTGCAGTACATATAAAGAAAGGAAAATAATTCATGTGAAACATAACAGTCAATAGAAGAATATTGAAATTAATATAAGTAAACTCATGAACACTAGTTCATTTCAGTTCAATCTAAACCCAGGGAAGCAGTGCATCCTATATCAGTCCACATCTCAAATTAATTAGGCATGGACAGTTAGTAGTGACCCAAGGATCCCTTCTCATTTCATTCTCAGTTTTGAAACTTAACTCACAGGTTTTTGAAGGAACTAGGAATAAAACTTAGTTATCAAAACAACCCAACACAGGTTTTATCTATTCAGGAATTTAACAGTTGACAAAATTTGAATAAATGAAGGAGAACCAGTTTCAGACAGGTAAACTCAGGTTATCAAACTCCTATTTCGAAAATGAAAGGCAATCAATTCAGGTACACACATATTGAAACCACCCATTAGCCAACAACAACCTATTCTCAGGTTTTGTCAATACAAATGTAGTTCACACAAAACAGGAACCATTCAACATGAATACAAAATCCTATTCTACACCTTCCAAAAGCCTACAATAATTGAATTAACTTAGCCAATATGAAATGCAACTTGGGGAGATCATTAACAGTGAAAAAAATAACATAAAAGGGGAATAAAACTGTTTAGGAAAACACAGTTTCAGAACAGTATCAACATGTATCAGAGAAATCCCATGAGCCAACCCATATTCGAATCACATTTCACTTTAAAGCCTAAATTAACATGTAAATTAATTTAACAGAGATTATATAACACATTTAGGATCTAATAATCATTAAAACATAATTTAAAAACATTTGAAATTGATTAACAACAGTTCACAAGTCACAGAACACACACGCACACAGAGCTGTCCAGTGCACACGAAATAACGTGTCCGACACGACACGAGGACTCGTGAAACTTTGCGAGCCTCGTGTCAGTCAGTGCCTCTAACCTCGGGCCAAAAATCACGTGTCCACGTGGAGGATCGAGTGCGCAATGGCCCCCGAGCAGCAGGACACGTACTGTGCCCGCGCGCTCGCACCCGCACTCCCGTGTCCCGTGTTCCCCACGACTCAACATGACCCAAAAACCATCACAAGACACTGGGAATCCCTAGACGACACCTAGGGCTAGCTTCCTATTCAAAAGGATTCCAAAAACTCACACGAAATGCCCATTGGGGCATTTCACCAAACACTAAGCAATGTGCACTGATACGTGTCCAGAACGGATACGAAACGACACGAAATTCTGGGAAACGCTATTCCTATAGTTAGGATAGGGTTAGGGTAACCTAGAAATGATTTTTATAGAATTTAAAATGAATTAGAGGGGATTATACCTATAGGTGTTCAAACTCCCAAAAAGCTTCAAAGAGGAGGATTTCTCAACCCACCAAAACTCTTCCAAATTGTTCCTTTCCTGTCAAAAATTATTTCCAACAGCAAAAGCACAATATTTAGAGCCTATTGGAATTTGTTTGAAGGAAAAAGGACTTGAAATGAATTTATTATGAATTTATGAAGATGGAACTTACCTCTTTCTAAAAACTTGATAAACCCTAAGAGAGAGGCTAGCCCTAATCCCTAGGAGAGTATTTATAGAGGGGGGGCTGTCATGTGGCTGGCCATAGGGTTTAGATCTAGGGTTTTGGCTAGTTGGTTGAGTCCTAATTAGTTTAAGTCATGATTTCCTCCCTCTTTAGTTATCTCTTTGATCATCTTTTTGATGATCCCCCTTGGTGGGTGATCCTTTCTTCCTTTTTATGTTGGCAGCGTATACCTTCTTTATATTTGCCTTTTAGCGGGCAAGCTATAAAGGAGGTAATAATGATAGAGGAAATTTCCTGCGTGGAAGACGTTATCTGGGTGTTATAGCTGTTTAGGCAGGCTGCTTAACCGCTCGACCTAGTCAAGGTGCTGATTAGGCGACCATTGCTGTGGAAGCTCCGGGAAAGGACTTAAGGATCCTCCGGTGTAATCATCGGTGGTTATGACTGTCAACCCTCACGGCTTGATCATAGGTGACCTAGCACAAGCGAATGTTTATGATAACTTGTTGTTTGAATGGTGTGGTTATATAATGCGTGCGCCATAAATGAGTGATTTAAATCAGGGCACGATCTTTGATTGATGCGTGGTGTTGGCCATGATTTGGATGGAATCTTCGATTTGAATGGGGCGGTTATGGTACACACGCCATAAATGTGGTGTTGATCCTTCTAGCTGTTGCCAATAGGATTTGAGATTATATAATTCGGGATGCGAACTAGCTTATGGTGATCTAGTCTAGGTTACGAACCAATTTGTGTCGATCAGGTCCGTGGCATGAACCAGCTTGTGTCGATCAGGTTCGGGGCACGGACCAACTGTCTTGGGGAGGAAGGTAGCTCAGCATGGGATTTGAGCCGTCTGTCTTGATATGGAGATTAATGGGCTGTTTGAGCCGTATGCCTCCTTGGTCGTATGAAGGCCTTTTGGAAGGGAAGCAAATGATGTCTGGGCCGTATGTGAGCTAGTCGCATGGAGTGGTCCAGTTGTATTTGGTTCTGTAAAGGCGGTGTACCTCGGGGTACTATGCTGTTGGGACTTGGCATCCCATTGGAGGTCTTCTGAGTCTCCGTGCACGTTGTCTGAGGTGCCTTGGCCTTGATTAAGCCTGGGCAATTTTCTTGCTTGTATAGTTTTCTCATGTATTTTATTACTATTTCCTGTTTTATAGTTGTTATCATATATTTGGAACTTGATGCAATGAATTGTACTCATTCCATTCCTGACATTAAACCTATTTCTTTCCAACTTAGTCGATTGCTACTCTATGCACTTAGACGCTTGGAAGAGTTATGGATATGTTGAAGGCCAATCCTAGATTTTAGGTAGATTATTTGATCTTGTAGTTTAATGAGTTTTTTTTTCCAATTTTGATTTATTAATGGGATATTGTATTTTTAATCAAATGTAAAATTTGAACAGTGTTACTTGATTTAGCTATTGTGAATGAGCAAAGAAATTATTTGATGAGCAAATATCGAGTACTTGTATTGACTATTGAGACTAGACATCGTACTACTGCCGATACGACGACGTAGGCTAGACTTGGCCAAGTACTCGTATCTCGAAAAGCGGGTACGGTTGTGACACACTATGAGTTTTTGATGATGCCTTTTGGTTTGCAAATGTTCAACCTACCTTAATGGATTTAATGAACAGAGTATTTATATCATGTAAACCCCTTGTTCTAAAATTAAAAAAAATTCAATCTTAAATCCATATTTAATGAGAATGAGGTAACAGAATAGATCCTATATATATATATATATATATATATATATATATATATATATATATATATATATAAATAACAATTTATAAAGTAATTTGGTTATTACTAACTAAATCAGAATTTACAGCTACATAGGTGAAATTTGAGAATTAATAATCAAAATCATGATTTATTACTTAATTTTAAATTTTTATAAAGATAAATAAATGATAATATATATAGTTGGTGAACAAAACAAACTTAAGTTAAAAAATATAAAGGGGAAAAAAGAAGCTAATAAATAAATGATATATTAAAGTTCATCTTAAATTTAAAAGTTAATATTATCTAAAACATTCTACTTGTCACTTCCAATTTTCAAAATTAAGGGTAAAATAGTCAATTTCCATATTCCTATATTTTTGTGAATATTTATATATTAATATTGTATTTTGGGGATTGGTTTAGTCGGGTTTGAGTTTCGTCTAGTTTTGACTTGTATTAGTAGCTCGGGTAGCTTAGACTCTAGTCGGAACCCAATGATTAACTAAGCATGGCCCACAAACGCAACTAATTAGGCTAGTGCAATTAGGCTAATCCCATATGACTAGATTGGTTCATTTAGAGATTAGAGACTTGACCCATTTGACCCCAAACCTTTGCATGCTCCTAATTAACCAAAGAAGGACTAGAGGGGGGCAACTTAGACATTTCACAAACCCAATTAGGGCTCCCCTTGTGGCCGACCATAGAGGGAAGGTTTTCCCCATCCTTTTATTCCATTTTAGCCTCTTTTTCCCCAAATAGTGTTCTTCCCCAAACTTGAGAGCTTCCCTCTTGATTTTATCTCACAAATCAACTCTTTCTTCCCCCATTCCTCTCAATCCATCAAGGAGAAGGTGCCTACTTGGAGTGGGGAGCAATGAGCTAGGAGAGGAGTCCATTTGCAAGGGATTCTCATGTCGGAACCATGTCCTTTTTATTGAATCATTGGGATATAACTCCCAATAGGTAAAACCCTCTCTAAATCCATCTTTTCATTTCATTTTGGTCATTTTGCATCCATAGGATCCACCCCCATGCATGAACCACCATTAGGAATGTTTTAGAGGCTCTTTTGAGTCCTCATTAGGATTTTGGGGTAGGTTTGGTGTCCCCCATGGAGAGATTCCAAAGGAGACACCCCAAGTGTTTGTAGGAATGCCCCATTGACCATTTTGACTTCAAATTTCATATTTGAATGTGATAGAGAATGGTTTAGACATGGTTGAGATACCCCAAGTGGTTTTTGTTTGAATACCTATGTTTGAATCTAATTTTTTTTAGCCTACAAGTCTTATTTACATGTAGAGATATCAATTTGGTATATATTTGTGTTAGTGGACTGTTTTAGTATGTTATTGTATATATATATATATATATATATATATATATAATATAAATATATATATATATATATATATATATATATAAAATATATATATATATATATATATATATATATATATATATATATATATATATATATATTGATATGTTAGGGTGTAGTTGTGTTAGTGAGATATGTGTCTTGTGTGTGTTAGTGTTTGTGTCTATTTGGTTAGTGGCTTGAGCGTCATGAGATGAGGGGAGTGTGTGTGTTTGTATATGTGTTTGTGAAGAGGGAATGATGTTTGTATATGTGTTGTGAAAGAGGATTTGTTTAGTGAGATGTATGTGTGCTTGTGAGAGTGATAGGTAGAGAGGAGTGTGTGTGTGTGTGTGTGTGTGTGTGTGTGTGTGTGTTATGTAATGTAGAGAGGGGGTGTAACGCCCCAGTACCAAAATACGTAGGACTAGGAACGTACACATGCCAGCTGTATACATACGAAGTACACTCTAATATATGAAAACCTCATATGAATACATAAGCTGTAAAATACAGTAGAACCACAACAAACTAATCTCATCCATAAAATATAAGAATAAAAGATATCATATAATCAACTATGAATTGCTATTGGTACATGTAGTTGGGCGGAGACAAATCTACTACCAACTATGGAAAGAAATACATGATATACAAAAGAATAATTTTGGCGAGCGAAGCGAAGACGATCAAAGTGCAATCATCTTCGAAGAAATAGTGACGAACATGGCCACGGCTAGAACACCTACGAAAGACAAGAGCACACACCTGGCGAGATAACCAGGTCCTCAGAGAGACGTAACAAGACACATAATACCATGCCATATAAACTGAATAAATATTGCTCAAATAAATAAGTCAATTGAATTATAACATGGTCCAATACACACCTATTAAACTAGCTTACCATCCCCCCAACCAAACAAAGACAGAAGATGGTAAACTAATTCACGATGACGTATCTTTCCATGTTATGAATCCAATATGGTATCCGGACCCCAACAAGGTTCAATACCTTCTCATCGAAGTAGTAAGTCACGTCTACAACCAAACAAGGACAAGATGTGACGAACTAATCCGTGACAAGTTATTGTTCCAAGCCACTGTCAGATACAAGCACCCAAACCAAAAGTACTCGTACCTAACTGATAAGGTAGCCTAACCGTTCTAAGTGAAATGTAGTTAAGAACAATCCTTCCTGCGCATGGGCCCTGGCTAAAATAGAATAGGCATAGTCCCCCCCTTGGGGCACCAGAGGGCTAATCAATAAGAGCATAATGTTTCGTAGAACGCCAGTGGCCGTCAGTAATCATGGGTCATTGACCCCGTATCTCTAACGGAACTTCCGGGTCACAAGAAAAAGTGCATCGAAGCCCATACGCTAAGGAATTGTCCTCTCCGCCCAATAACTACTATGTTGTATCCACAACAGAAATCTCTATAACCGCTAAGTCAAACTAGCATGCAATTCTATTAGCGGTTAATCCTATCGTACGACTTATACGTACTGGTGGCCAGCCAATAACGTACGTCCGTGTTCTACATGCGACACACAACTTCGTGGTAAAATGTGTCAAGGCCAAATGAATACAACATACAAGGTGGTCCCTTAAATCTAGGTTTAATGTGTAAGAAAACTAATACATAGTAGGAAATATAAATGAACTGTAAGTTCTAATAGGTTATGCCATGTATCATAGTTTATTTTGCATAAAGAAAATAATAAATAATTCATGAAATATGAGCTAAATAAACAAACAGCAAATGGCAAGGTGTCCTGCCTGGTAGGATGCCTGGTGTACTGCAATGATCAAGGTGGCACGAACTGCGACTTCGGTGTAACAACTATGCAAGCTGACCTCTGATGGTGGCACGGACAGTTCCATTGAGTCCAGGAGGGTCAAATTAGTTATGGTCAATAGGTGGAAGGAAAGGATTAACAAAGCAATAGGACGATTGGAATTGGTCATGATTAAGATTAACCTAAGAGGAAATTGATTTAGAGCAAGACAGTCACGTAATAAATCATATATATACCCTTTTAGAAGATTTATTAGAAATGTTCATAATTATTTTAGAAAGCCTTATAAATCGTATTTAGTAATACTTTTAGGAAAATATTCCTTAACTACCAGTCAAAATAATATTTAGTCAAAATAATATATGTTTTTAGAAATTCTTTCCAAAATACATTTTAGAAAAGTCCATACCTAAAATATATCTAGGAAGCCTTTTATGTAATCAAAATTATATTAGGCACAATAATATATATATATATATATATATGTATATATTCATTAGGCCCATTTGGAAACTACTTTATTAAAGAAAACTTATTTATAAAATACCTATAGTTTATATAAAATTTATTATAATACTCAAAATTTAGAAAAATTCATTTAGAAAAGCCTATTAGATGAGCCTGGCTCAACACTCCATAATATATAACAAACTTAATATTAAAACAAGACCAAAACTTAATAAAGCCCATTTCTATTTTAATATAAAGCCCAATAATACTAAAACAAAAATAATAATCCCTATAATCTTATATAGGCCTAAGGTTCTTTAGAAAATATTTTATTTTGGATAAATCCCACAGACCAAATAAAATTAAAGGAAAAATCCCACATATAGGCCCAATAGTCAAAGTACAGAAAAATTTATTACTTACCCTCAGGCCATAGGCCCAAGCCCATATTAATCCAAAGCCCACTAATCCTTTAAAATCCAATAATCCAAATAATCATGATTATATCAAAAAAATTGAGAAGAGAGTGAGCGGAAGAGCGGAGGCAATCGGGGAAGAGAGCTCGGGAAGGGGAGAGAGCTCGGCTAAGCTCGGCCCGGCGGGCGGCAAGGGTTTTTCGGACGAGAGAGAAGGAAGGCGGACGGAAGAGGGAGGCACGGATGAGCACGGTGGCGCGAGTGGAGGACGGCTTGCCGGCGTGCGTCGAAGGAGCGTCCAGGCGTGGACGTCGCTAGGGCATTTTCGATGGGGCGACGGAGAGAGGCAGAGAGGGACAGAACTGAGCAGAGGCAGACGAGGCTCGAAAGAGGGCTTTCTTTGATCTGGGCGACGCCGGTGGCACGCAGGCGGGGTTGGCCACAATTGCGGCAAGAGGATCGGATCTGTGTACGTGCGGGTTGGTGCAGATGGAGGGCTTGGTCGGATCTGGCGACGCGGCAACGCGCGGCCAACCTCAACACGGTGGGGTAAAGCTCGTGGCTCGGCGATTGGAGGAAAGAGGGATAGTGGTGTGCTATGATCTTTTTGATTTTGTGGGTTTTGTTCGGTTGACGGTTGTGGTGGTTTGGGCTACTACAGCGGTTGTCGCGGTGGTCGTGGTGATGATGATGGTGGAGTGTTATCGTGGCCAGGGGCAGGGCCGAGGCCGGTGTGTCGGGGACTGGGTGATAGGGCGGTGTCGTAGAAGATGGTGTGGTTACCAGTTCTGGGGTCCGGTGTTCGATGGTGACGGTGGTCGTGTGGAAGGAGGAGGTCGAACGGTTTGGACAGTGAGTTCTGGGTTTGGTGGCGGCGTACGGGACAGGGCCAGTTGTGATGGACAGGGCCAGTTGTGATGGCGGCCATGGTAAGGATGGCATGTGGTTGTGGCAGAGTCGGGGTCGGGTTGTGTCGGGACGGCCGTGGCGAGGTGGTCGTGAGGGCGTGGGGTGTTGTTTAGAGACGGCGGCTGAGATTGGGTACGGCGAAGGAGATGGCAGTGGACAAGACGGGATTAGAGTTAGAAATTTGATAAATCATGTCGGAGTTGTCGACACAGAGAAATGAATGTATGTGTAAAAGTAATGGAATAAGAAGGTCACCCGGGGTGGGACCCAAGGCCAATCACGGCTGACACAGAAAGGATTGGACACCGACACGATGCACTCACTTTTGGGGTAGAATTTTGTTGAAGAATTGAGGAGGAAAATAATATAGAGGCTCCCCTATTTATAGGGTTGATAAAATCTTAGTAGATAAGGATTAGGAATATTTAAATCCCCTTGGATAATTCATCTATTAATTTAAATCAATTCAATACTTTCAAATCTAAATCTAAATCAATTTAAATATAATTACATTCTATCTTTTAGCTGATATAAGATAAATCAATTTCAAGTATCAATTTAAACTATTTAAACCAATTCATAAAATCAATTCAAAATTTAAATTACTACAATAAAACAAAAATATATTTTCCAAAAATACTTATAATAATAATTTTGAAAATTGCCATAATTATTGTTTAAAGATAAACGAATAAAATATTTATGAAATATATATATATGCACGAAGAATATTATTTATTATTAATAACTGTTATAAACGAAAAGGCTTTTTATAAATAAAATAATAAACTTGGAAATTTTGGTACGATAGCTAAAATAATTATTATATATATATTATTTTGAAACTATAAAAATAGAAAAAAAATATTTTTCTAAAATATGTACGCTCGCGAATATTCGCACTCGTCGAGCAATTACGAAAAACGATGTTTCGCACACGACATATAATACAACTACGCGACGTATAAATACAAAAAAGTAATCAGTAACAAATTTATTAAAAAATATCGTAGAAATTTAGGGATTTTACATCTTATCCAACTTAAAAGAATTTCGTCCTCGAAATTAAGAATTAGTAGGGGTGTGAAGGCACAAAGGGGTATCGATAGGAACAAGTTATTAAGCGGGGCGAAGAAATAACATTCAACAAAATATGCATTAGGAAATTGCGATTTTAATAATGGCGAGAATAATCATGGGCTAACGCAAGAAGGAAAATGAGTGAGGGTTAAAGTTTAATCAAGATAACCTACAATCATGGTATCAGGAGAAATAAATTTAGGGATTTAGAAGATAGGCTTTCTTAAGAGTAGGTTGATGGCACGATTAAAAGAACGAATTAAGTTCACACCTAATTTAAGTGATTAGATGGTCATGATAGGGTCGAGAAATGGACGAGTAGTATAGGATGAAGATATAGCAACATCGAGTGATAATGGTCATAATTGATAGGAAGGCTAGAGGAAGTTCTAGTACAACGTCTTCGTCCTTCTAAAATAGGTGAAGGCGAAAGCAATATGGAGTTCAAGGATGATATTATCGAATATAATACGTGGTGCAAAGACGACCGAATTATTTCAAAAGAATTGTCAAGGCAGTCATGAATGGGATTCTAAAGGCCAAGTTTAATTATGTTCCATCCACGTAGAACGATAGGCAAAAGTGAACCAAAGTGCACTCAGTTGATCAGACCATCATGCACCGGTCTGATTTGACAATATGTTAGTGAGCGGGCCGCTCAATATCATATGCCTTGATCAAGCTCGAAAAAGAATTAGCTTGCAAATTCTAGGCTATATTAGCATCATTAGTCTAGATAGTAGAACATATGCACGATGGTAGATAAAAACAAATATGAATAGTCTAAGTGTCATAAGGATCTAAGTCTTATTTATTCCTATACCATCATTCTACGGTTTTATTGACCAAGGCTTGGTTGACCAAATGGGTTAAATTCCTCTAGTCCCTATAGTCTAGATATTCCTATTTGTATTCTCCTTAATGGTCAAGGGTGTGTCAGGTCATAGGGTATTCTACCCAACTTAAAAGAATTAAGCTAAGGGTGTTTGGGACATCTAACTAATAGGGTCAATCTCTAGCAAGCAAGCACGAAGGAAAGATAAGAATAATGATAGAAGGAATCAAGCAAGATGCAATCGATGAGTCGAACGGTAGTTCGAATATGGAATCGAAAAAAGAGGTCAAGTATGTGGATGAGATCCTAGACTTCTAATCTTATTCGCAGGCTTGCTTGGTATGGTAAAGTAACCAAACAATTTATCTTGACCTGTATGGGCCACCACAAAAACATATAA
Source organism: Iris pallida (assembly GCA_029216955.1). Taxonomy (NCBI): domain Eukaryota; kingdom Viridiplantae; phylum Streptophyta; class Magnoliopsida; order Asparagales; family Iridaceae; genus Iris; species Iris pallida. The sequence continues at coordinate 12,336,298 of JANAVB010021999.1, forward strand.
CGCCCAAGTCCCAAAATACGTAGGACTAGGAACGTAGACATGCCAGCTGTATACATACGAAGTACACTCCAATATATGGAAACCTCGTATGAATACATAAGCTATAAAATACAGTAGAACCACAACAAACTTATCTCATCCACAAAATATAAGAATAAAAGATATCATATAATCAACTATGAATTGTCATTGGTACATGTAGTTGGGCGGAGACAAATCCACTACCAACTATGAAAAAAATACATGATATACAAAAGAAGGATTTTGGTGAGCAAAGCGAAGACGATCAAAGTGCAATCATCTTCAAAGAAATAGTGATGAACATGGCCACGGCTAGAACACCTGCAAAAGACAAGAGCACACACCTGACGAGATAACCAGGTCCTCAGAGGGATGTAACAAGACACATAATATCATTCCATATAAACTGAATAAATATTGCTCAAATAAATAAGTCAATTAAATTATAACATGGTCCAATACACACCTATTGAACTAGCTTACCATTCCCCCAACCAAACAAGGACAGGAGATGGTAAACTTATTAACGATGTCGTATCTTTCCATGCTATGAATCCAATATGGTATCCGGACCCCAACAAGGTTTATTACCTTCTCATCGAAGTATTAAGTCACATCCACAACCAAACAAGGATAAGATGCGACGAACTAATCCACGACAAGTTATTGCTCCAAGCCACGGTCAAATACAAGCACCCAAACCAAAAGTACTCGTACCTAACGGATAAGGTAGCCTAACCGTTCTAAGTGAAATGTAGTTAAGAACAATCCTTCCTACGCATAGGCCCTGGCTAAAATAGGATCGGCATAGTCCCCCCTTGGGGCACCAGAGGCCTAAACAATAAGAGCATAACGTTCTGCAGAACGCCAGTGGCCGTCAGTAATCATGGGTCATCAACCCCGTATCTTCAACGGAGCTTCCGGGTCATAAGGGAAAGTGCATCGAAGCCCATACGCTAAGGAATTGTCCTTCCCGTCCAATGCCTACTAAGTTGTATCCACAACAGAAATCTCTATAACCGCTAAGTCAAACTAGCATGCAATTCTATTAGAGGTTAATCCTATCGTATAGCTTATACGTACTGGTGGCCAGCCAATCACGCACGTCCGTGTTCTACGTGCGACACACAACTTGGTAGTAAAACGTGTCAAGGCAATTGAATGTAACACACAAGGTGGTCCCTTAAATCTAGGTTTAATGTGTAAGAAAACTAATACATAGCAGTAAATATAAATGAACAGTAAGTTCTAACATGTTATGCCATGTATCACAGTTTATTTTACATAAAAAAAATAATGAATAATGCATAAAATATAAGCTAAATAAATAAACAGCAAATGGCAAGGTGTCTTGCCTGGTAGGATGCCTGGTGTACTGTAATGATCAAGGTGGCACGAACTGCGGCTTCGGTGTAACAACTATGTAAGGTGACCTCTGATGGTGGCACGGACAGTTCTATTGAGTCCAGGAGGGTCTATCACCCCTACTTTTCACAAATAGGGGTAAAATGGTCATTTTTGCATTTTTGGGAAGTTTAGAAATTTTTATTTAATTTTATTGTTATTTTGAGATTTTTAGAGTCGGGTTCAAATTTTAACTCATTTCGACTTGTATCGGGGACCCGGGGTAGCTTAGACTCTGATCGGGACCCAATTTTAAGTTAGACAAGGCCCATAAAATCCCACAAATTAGTCTGGTACCTTTAGATAATTTTTTTCATGACTTAATCGGCCAATTTGTAGATTTTAACTTGGCCGTTCCGAACCCGAAAAATTTCTAAGTCAAAATTTGGCCTAAAGGAGGCTTGGAGGGCATTTTGGACATTAGTCAAATGCCCCCAAACCCCCTTACATGGCCGGCCACCTATGGAGGACCTCCCTCTTCATTCTACTTCTTCTTCACACAAAGTTCTTCCCTAATTTTGAGTTTCCCCCAAACCTAAACCTAGATTTTGAGTTTTGATCTCTCAATCTTCCATTTTCCCCTAAATTTATTCCATAGAACCTCTCTATACCATCAAGGGAGGGTGCTACCTAAATTTGGGAGAGAAGTGCAAGGTGGAAGTGTCCATTCTTCGAGAATCTTCGAATCGGAGAGAGTTTTATTAGGATTTACTCCTAATTGGTAATTACCTATTCTCTAAATCAATTCCTATGAAATTTTATTGATTTTGGAACCCATAGGAACCACACCATGGTTGTGTCCATTTATGAAGAGATTAGAGGCCTATGGGAGACTCCTAGGAGGACTAGGATTAGTGTTTGTGTCCTTGTGTTTGTGTATCTATGTATATATATATGTATTTATATATTAATGTGTTGTGTGTGTGTCCATATATATATATATATATATATATATATATATATATATATATATATATATATATATATATATATATATATTTTATATATATATATATATATATATATATATATATATATATATATATTTTATATATATATATATATATATATATATATATATATATATATATATATATATATATATATATGTATGTGTGTGTGTGTGTATGTCCATATATATATATATATATATATATATATATATATATATATAAATATATATATATATATATATATATATATATATATATATTTTATATATATATATATATATATATGAGGAAGGATCCACATCCCCTCACTTTTGCATCTCCCATGCATCCCCTCTTTCACATCCGTTGGATCTTTGTTTAAGTCATCTAATCTTAACCGTTGATTTTTCAATGGTTAACATTAGATGACTTAAACAAGATCCAACGGGTGTTATCATGGGGATGCATGGGGGATGCAAAAGTGAGGGGATGTGGATCCTTCCTCTATATATATATATGTATATATATATCTGTGTGTGTGTGTGTGTGTGTGTCCACATATGTGTGTGTCCATGTGTGTAAGTGTGTGTGTGTCCATATATATATATATATATATATATATATATATATATATATATATATATATATGGGAGCTCCGTGCGCAACCCTAGCGCCGCGGTAGTCCTCTGAAGATTTCGCCTTTCCCCGTCGATTCCGGCTTTGCCGTTGGCCAGGCCGGAGCCCCAATGGCCGTGCCCAAGTCCTTCGCGGAGGTGGTCGCTGGTCGTGTGTAGGCTCCTCCAAAAATGGCTTCTCGGTCCGGTGTCCTTGTTTAAGGGCGTGCCTGCAATCACGTTCACTGAAGAAGAAGAAGTCGCCCTCGCGGCTCCTTTGCAATATGCCCTCATTGGGAAGTTTTCTCATAACAAACCTTCGATCGAGGTTATTCGCAAAGCTTTGCAAGGATTTGAGTTCAAGGGATCTATCAAGGCAGGTGTTATAGATCAGAAACACATCCTGATTCGTCCATCAATTGAGGAAGACTATCTTCGGCTCCGCTCTAAAGAGATGTGGTATCTAGCACGTGCGCCCATGCGCATATTCAAGTGGGAACCTGATTTCACGCCCTTGGTTGAATCGGCTTTGATGCTGGTGTGGATGACTCTTCCGGACTTACCTCATCATCTTTATGCTAGAGACGCTCTTTTCGCTATTCTGTCGGCTATTGGGACTCTTTTAAAGATAGATCGAGCGATGGAAGAATTAGCCAGACCTAGCATGGCCAGGGCTTTTGTTGAGATTGATGCAGCGAAACCTTTGCAACGACGAATTCACATCAATTTATCCAAGGGAAGGAGCTTTTGGCAGAACGTCGAGTATGAGCATATACCTCTTTACTGTAATCATTGCTTTCACCAAGGCCACACAGTGGACTCCTGCAAATTGAAGAACAAAGGGAAGGCTGTCATACAAGAAGGGTTAGTTGAAACCGTTATTACTGCTAGACGGGACACGCGTCGGCCTCCCAATCCTCCGCAAGTCAAGTCGACTTTGCAACCAGTGGATGATGACCAAACTAACATTAATGACTTTGCTAATCCCTCGGGTGGGGGGAATAATGATGCTCATGCAGCCACTCATATTGAAGATTCCATGCCGTCATCTCACGTCCCCCCAGGGAGTAACCCTCCAGGTCTAAGTGTTCCAATCAGAGATGAGTAGACGGCTGCCCCTAACGACTCAGAGTTCGGCATGGAAATTCTCGACGATGTGACGGAAGAGGTTTTGCCTATTCAGGCTACTGTTCAGGCCACTACCATGGTTACCTCGTCGGCGCTGGATGAGTTAGAGGAAGGAGAGATCCGAGGGATGCACAGTAATTGGGCAGATATAGTGGAGGAGGAAGAACGTCTTGGTAGGGAAGAAGACGACTATCAAGAGCCGACCGGGGGAGTGCCGGATCTAGGAAATGAAGAAGGTGGAGACGCGGGGAGTAGAGACTTGCTTCCAGAGCCATCGCCACAAGAAGCTCAACCTGTAAAAGAACTTACTTAAAAGCGTCCGAAGGGGAGGAAGTTGGTGGAGCCATCTGATAGAGTCACACGCTCGGCTGCAAGCAAAACAAATGCTGGTAGCTCCCAAACCCTTAATGTTTAATTTCTTGATTTGGAACGTTCGAGGAGTTGTGAACGCAATGACTTTTAAGCGTTTGAAGACTCTTATTAGAACTCATAAAACTAATTTTGTGGCATTAATCGAACCTAAAGTGGATAGCGAGCAACTCGCTCGTTATCGAGTTAAGCTAGGGCTTCTCTGTAGCTTTCTCCAACTCGAAGGGCAATATATGGGTTTTGGCCAGAGCGAATTGTGACATCACACTGGTGGAATCCTTCGATCAGGCGTTGTCTATTCGTATGGTAGATCCTTTGCTGCCAGTTGAAACTCTTGTCTCTATAGTGCATGGAGATAATAAGAAGGAAGGTCGTAGGCTGTTATGGGATAGATTATTAGAACTGCATAGCTCGGAAAGATTGCCATGGATAGTTGGTGGTGATTTTAATGCGGTGCTTAGATCGGATAAAAAACTGGGGGGCCGACGTGCTGATGCGATCTCTATGCAGGAATTTGCTAATTTTCAGTTAGCAGCAGGTATTTCAGAGTTGCCTTTCACTGGGAGCGCCCATACTTTGGTGAAATCGGATAATTTCGATCGTCGTGCTTCTCGTTTGGATCAGGTCTTCATGGACACAAGATGGCACCAGCTGGCACCTTGCACTATGGAGGATCACTTGAATCGTACTGAATCGGACCATGCTCCTATTCTAGTTCGGTTATTAGCTCGACAGCAAGGGGATCGTAAGCAAATCCGATTTCTGGATTTTTGGACCAAACACACAGATTATCAGCAGTTTATTCATGACGCGTGGCACTCTGTGGATCATCGGCATGGCCTTACCAAGGTTGCGCTTCGATTAGACGCGTGTAGGAAGGCGTTATCTAAATGGAGTCGTGCAACTTATGGGGATTTGTTTCAAGCTGTTAGAGAGGCAGAGGACAAGGTGTTAGCAACTGAGCTTGCTTTCGAATCTGATGGCTCTGAGAAGAACAAGATTGCACTTGCCCAAGCAACTGCTTTGCTGAAGCAACGAGTTCGGGTTGAGGAGGAGTTCTGGAAATAGAAGTCCAGGTTGAAATGGGATCTAGATGGGGATAAGAACTCGGCATATTTTCATGAATGTGTGAATTATAAGAAGAAAGCCTTAAGGATTCACTCAATATCTACCCCTAATGATACTTTGTTGCTTGATAAGGCTCATATACAATCATATGGGGTTGAATATTATTCGGCTCTATATCAAAGAGGTGACATTAAAGAAGATGAAGACTTGCTTTCGGTAATACCCTGCTTGGTTGGGGATGATGAGAATGAACGTCTTATTGCCCTCCCGAGTAAAGACGAGTTGTATGCTACAATTAAATCGTTGGACATGAACAGTGCTTCGGGGCCAGATGGGTTTACTCCTAAGTTCTTCCTCAGTAGATGGGAGATCCTAGGTGAGGACGTCACAGAGGCAGTAGGGATGTTCTTCGATGGGTTTTCTTTACCTAGAGATATAACAAACACTTCATTGGTATTGATCCCAAAGACTAAACATCCGAAGTACTTTACGGATTATCGCCCAATCAGTTTGTGCTCTGTTCTGAATAAGATTATTTCAAAGACTCTAGCTCTCCGATTGGCTCAATTGCTGCCCAGACTCATTTCTTCTGAACAGAGTGGTCTTGTCCGTGGTCGCGAGATCGTGGATAATATTGTTCTTGCACAGGAGATTGTGGCAAAAATGAATAAGAAGCATTGGAGGGGTAATATTGCTATCAAACTAGACATGATGAAGGCCTATGATCGGTTAGATTGGAGATTTTTATTGAAAGTTCTGCGGAAGTTTGGATTTCATAATAAGTGGGTGGATATGATGCTCCGAATCCAAAACAATGTCTGGTTTGCTCTCCTAATCAATGGAGAATCGGCGGGCTATTTTTAAGCATTTCGAGGTGTTCGACAGGGAGACCCATTGTCTCCTGCTCTGTTCATCCTAGCGGCGGAGGTGCTCTCTCAGAATCTGAAGTTGTTGCCGTCGACGGATGGATTCACTCCGTTCATTTCCCCAAGGGGTTGTGTGCCTATTACTCACTTATCTTATGCTGATGATGTGTTACTCTTTTCAGCAGGGGATTTAAGGTCTATAACACTGATTCAAGAAGCCTTGAGCAGGTACGAGAATGCATCAGGGCAAAAAATCAATGTGGCAAAGACTTCCTATATGTTTCAGCAAAGACATCACCTGAACGTGTTGCTGAGTTGGCGGATCGCACAGGGTTCTCTATTAGTTCACCTCCTTTCACTTATTTGGGTTGTCCCATGGCGGCAGGGCATCAGAACTCAGACATGTATGAGGAACTTATCAACAAGATCAGGGCGAGGGTCGATGGCTGGCATAACAAGCTCTTGTCGCCAGGAGGAAAGTTAGTGTTAATCAAATCAGTGCTTACCTCAATACCAGTTTACACACGTGCTGCATGTAATCCTCCCATTTTGGTATTGAAACGCATTGAAGCTATTTTCTGTAACTTCTTTTGGAGATCGATTCAGGGGGCTCCTAAACGCAGATGGCTGGGTTGGGAGTCCATTGCTAGAATGAAGTCGGAGGGAGGACTTGGCATTAAGCGGTTAGAAGACATTATGAAGGCTTTCTCCATCAAATTATGGTAGAAATTTCGATCTCAAGATAGCCTCTGGATTCAGTTCTTCATGAGGAAATATTGTTCTCAGTTACATCTGAGTATGGTGCGAATCACATCGAACTCGTCGCATGTTTGGAAAAGACTTCTGGCAGGAAGGGAAGTTGCAGAACTGTATATAATTCAGGATAATGCGGGACTACATTGGCGTCGTATATCGGGCAGATTTACCCTTGCTTCGGCATGGGATGTATCTCGTACTCGGTGGCCAATTGCTCCTTCTTTCATGCATATTTGGGGGACCTGCATTCCTTATAAATGGTCAATTTTGTTATGGCGAGTTTTGTATAACAGAATTCCAACTGATGAGCAGATTATGAAGATTGGTTTCAGCATGGCGTCACAGTGTCATTGCTGCACACAAAGTTCAGTTGAAACCACAGAACACATTCTACATTCTGGGGAATTAGCTACGGAAGTTTGGGCTGCTATGCAAGGAGTGTTTCATATTCAGGGAGGAGGTAGATAATTGGCTCAGAGGATGAGGAGGTGGTGGCGTGGAGCTAAGCTTCATTAAAAACAAATAGGAGTGGGGGCTATAATATGGGTGTTATGGAAAAATCGAAACAAATGGCGATACGAAGGATATAAGTTCTCAACACCTATGCTCGTGAAGGAGATACATAGGCAGATTGCTAAAGCTTCTGTCAAGTGTACACACTAGGTTTGCTATGGTTTTTATTTTGGATTCTCGCCATATATATCTATGTATGTGGTGACTTAGATTGTAACCTGAGTTGGTACTCCTTTATTATTATTCAATAAAAGTCTAGTTTTCAGAAGAAAAAAAATTTATATATATGCATATATAGATATGTATGTATGTGTAATATATACATATGTAGATATGAATGTGTGTGTGAGTGTCTCTCTCTCTCTCTCTATATATATATATATATATATATATATATATATATATATATATATATATATATATATGTAGATGTGTATGTGTGTTTGTCAGTCTATATATATATATATATATATATATATATATATATATATATATGGAGAGGAGATTGGAGAGGAGATTGGATGTGTGTGAGATTGGAGAGGAGATTTTAGAGGGAATTTAGAGAGATTGGGAGGAAGAGATTGAGAGTTTAGAGGGAAGGAATGAGAGAATGAAAGAGGGGGAATAGAAAGGAAGAGAGAGGGGCACACAACAGCAGCTTAGGGGGGTTTAGGCTGCTGTCCCCCCCCCCCCAAAACAGCAGCCATAGCAGCTGCAATAGCAGCAGCAAAAGCAACAGTAACAGCTGCAATAGCAGCAGCAATTGCACCACAAAGCCCCCCTTTAAACCCCACAAAACCCCCCTATATATATACATATATATACCCCATATATACCTATATATATAACCATATATATCCCCCTAAAATAGCCTACGAGTGGGTTTGTAGAACGAGATAAGAGTGGGTTAGAATGGTGGGTTAGAGTTTAGATAGGGAGAGAAAAGGGAATAGTTGGATATAGAGTAGCTGGGGGAAATTGAGTTCCGAGTATCGAACGCGTCCAAAATTGGATGAGACTTAGATAATGTGAATTAGATTTTGTGGGTAGGCTCCCAAGTTGAAATCGGGGTTTCGTGTGGGATTAAGAGGATGGTATCGCACGATATCATTGAGTATCTCGCGATACTCAAGATAACGGGTAAATAGTCAACATGAGTCGTAAGATGGACTGGATGTCCACTCTACCTAGGAATCTTGGTAGGTAATGATAGTGTAGGCTAGTATCTTACTAACCTAGGAAGCCGGGAGTGAAACTCCTAAGGTAAAGCTACTTGGCCTTAGTATTAGAGTAGACGGGTAAATGGGTTAAGTAGAGATAATACCCAATTCTCAACATTTGAGTTTAATACTTTAAGATATAGTTAAAATTAGGATTATTATGGTTGGTAATGGTTAGGAATAGTGGACTTGAACTATTTTTGACCTTGGTTGACCATGGTTGACTATTTTGACCAAAAGTCAACCGAAAGCCAACCGAAGCATAAAATAGCCTAGAACTTGATCAAACTTGACCAATTGACCCAAAATCAACTGTTAGTCAACGTTAGTCAAGTTTGACTTGAAGTTGACCTAAAGTTGACCAAGGGTTGACCAGAGTTGACCAGTTGACCAAAAGTCAACTGTAAGTCAACCGTTGACTTAAATCGACCTAGTTTAATTCCGGTTGACTTACATTTACCCAGTTTGACTTTGTTAGGCTTAATAAGACTTAGATTGGCCCTGTACAATCTAGTTTGACCTTTTTTGACCTAGATTGACTTAGTTTGACGTGTCTTGACCTAGTTTGACTCAGTATGATTTAAATTCACTTTCAAACCATTATATTGATACAGTATTCTATCTATAGGTCCTCGAGGCACTGTTCTTGGACTCAGTCGATATATCCATCACATTATCGGCGAGTACATTCTCTGATACTTTTCCAATTTATGATGATTGTTATAATTCATGTAAATAGTATAGATATGCTTGTTCTTGACACATTGGTCATACGGATTGGTATTCATGGATCCCGACATGAGGTGTTATTCCTTGTTATCTTGGTATGTCTTGTGCGAGCCCCCTTGTAGTTCTTGTGTAGTATATAGACGCTGATTCTCGAGGAGACTTGCTCCCTTCTCGTAGAATCCTGCATCGTCACGTGTCTTATTTGGATCCACTCTACCAGTCGGGGACGGGGAGCACTAGTGTTGATGTGTGGTCATTCTCCACCTTATTTATTCTTGTAGACCTTGAATAATACCAATCCTACACTCCACGTAGGATTGGTGGATCATTAGACCTTGTTCAGACCCAAGCTGGCCATATATCGAAGCTAGTACTCACACACCTAGATAGATGATTCTTAATTCTTGTACATGCCATGATCAGTTTACTTGCCTTGTTCTAGCTCTAGATTTACAGCTTACCATGCCATGATACTGACATGTACATTCCATAATTTCTTGTATATACTCTCTATTTACAGTCTTATAGCTTTTGTCATATCTTGTGAAATATTGTTAGTTGATTGTACTCGTTCCATCCTGACTGGATATGTTGAAAAAATATTACAGATGCTGATGAGGAGGATTACTGTACCTACTACGGTCCGGATGATGTAGTGGGCTTAGACTTGGAGACCTTGGTCCAGCAGGGCTTAGCTCCGCTTGACGAGACTTTACCTATTTTTTAGTTAGAGTCATTTGGACTGGACCTTGTCTCTAGCTTGCTACTTATGCATATGTTATTATATTTTGGGATTGTATAACTATATTACTTTGTCTCTCTCTCGTTGTTGAGCTGGATATTGCACTTGTGTTTATATCTATCTGGTTCTTTGTGCCATGATTCTTCCTTCTAGATTGTGATTGAGTTTATCAGTATTTTATATTATATTCCTCCGTACGGAGATGACAGGTTATTATATATTGTTTTGTTGGCTAGTAGACCTACAACATTCTACGCCGTTTTTACGATAGTAGGCTGGGCGTTGTCACGCACTTGTGCCCCTACCTAGGGTGCGGGTCGTGACATGTTTTTAGTGGTAGCCTATGCAGGTCCGAAGTCGTAATTAGGGCGATGTCATAGTGGTGCTCGACTTAGAGTGCTGTTACGAGCCTGCGGTACGTATCTAGGATAGGCTATAGGCTAAGTTACTCAATCACAAAAATAGAAAAACTTCCATTGCTGATCTTTAACTGTCCCTTTTGATATTGATTTTACATTCTAATTGTCCTCCATGATATAATATTTCCTGTGCCGTATTGATTTCCTTCTTTAATCTATCTTCAGGATGGTGCAGACCAGGTCCCAGCATCCTGAGTCCGCTGACGTGGAGAGGTCTGCTATGACTCGCGGATCTGATCCAGACACCCCTGTTGCAGTCGGGGTGTCGGCCACAGCTCTTGGGGGCGCTCCTCCGCCAGTTATGAGGGCTGACCCCAGGGTTGCTACGACTATTCCGGTCGCAGTACCAGTGGTTGATACGGGCGCTCTTCCTCCTCCTGTGTAGTGGATTCCTCTGCCAGTTGTAGACGTACTTCCACCTCCACCTCCTCTACCTACAAATATTGGGCAGATGCTTACTTTCCTCCAGCAGTTGCTAGAGACTCAAAGAGCCCAGGCCGAGGCTCAGCAGAGGCAGACAGACGTGATGCGTCAGGGCATGAAGGATGCCCGTCAGTTGGCCCTTGCAGCCGTAGAGCAGAGGGCTCTGCATCATGGGACGCGTACGAGGTACGAAGATATCCAGGACTTCAAGAAGCTCGAGCCCCATGACTTTAGTGGGACCGAGGGTGTGGTCTATGCAGATGATTGGCTCGAGGATATCGAGCGGCAGATGAGGGCCTCCCGTCTCGCAGACGACCTGAAGGTCGAGGTGGTAGGTTTGCAGTTGCTAGACCTTGCACGCACCTGGTTCAAAAACGAGCCAGCCCTAGCTGGAGAGGGCTATACTTGGGCAGAGTTGAAGCTTCTCTTCAAGGAGAAGTTCTTTTCCCCTACAGATAAGATCGACCTGGTGTGGCAGTTCCAGGATCTGCAGCAGGGCAGTTTATCTGTGGAGGAGTACGGCGCGGAGTTCGGCCACCTAAGCCGATACACGGAGTACATGGTTCGAGACCCGGAGATCAGGGCAAGCCATTTCAGGGAGGGGCTGATTTGGGATATCAAGATCCTCATTCCCTCTTTCTATGAGACTTATACCCAGATCTACGCGGAGGCCCGCAAGGTAGAGCGGGAGTGAGGCTTGAAGCCTAAGAGGGAGCGTGATCTTTTCTCGGGGGCTACTAGCAATGCGGGGGCTGCTAAGTGCCCTCAGCTTCAGCATCGTTCTTTCCAGAATCACCAGCCGCAAGTTCAGGCCAGAGCACCGGTCCAGCAGGTACAGCACACTCAGCAGAGGCAGGCACAGCATGGGGCTCCTTGTAATTACTGCAAGAAGCCTGGTCACATCTGGGAGGTCTGCCGGAAGAGGCTGGGCGTGTGCCTCTGCTGCGGGGAGCCTGGACATCAGTTGAGAGACTGTCCTGCGAACCCTCGCAGGGTAGCCTGTAGAGCGGTAGCAGCTCAGGGGGCACTGGTAAGAGTACCTGCAGTGTAGCCGAGGGGTCCACTTCTGACCCAGCAGCAGCGGTTTGTACAGCACCACCAGCAGCGGGGTGTTCAGGGCAGGGCTTTTGCTCCTACGGCCGAGGAGATCGAGCCAGTCGCAGATGTTGTTGCAAGTTCGGTTCTTCTTGATTCTTTTCCTGCCTTAGCATTGTTTGATTCAGGTGCTACACACAGTTTTGTGTCAGTTTTTTTTATACTTAGGCACAATATTATTGCTGAATATCTGGGTAGGATTTGCAAGATTATGACCGGGGGAGGTATTATCCTGGTTAATAATATTTGCAAGTGGTGGAGAGTTACTCTGGGAAGTCGGGATTTGAGCGCGTGCTTGCTTGTAATACCACTTCCGAGGTACGATGTGGTACTCGGGATGGACTGGTTGAGCAGGCACCATACTAGCATAGATTATAGAGCAGGCAGAGTATTATTTAGTCTGCCAGGAGAGCCGGAGTTTCAGTTTGCCAGAGGAGCAGCGGAGGCGGAAGATGGATTCTGTGGAGCCTTATTGGCGGGACAGGAGTTGCCGCATCAATTTATTACAGATTTCTTGGATGTTTTTCCTGAGGAATTACAGGGAATGCCGCCGGACAGAGATGTTGAATTCACGATAGACTTGATGCCGGGCGCTGAGCCTATTTCTTAGCATGTCTATCAGATCAACAACAGCGAGTTGGCGAAGCTGAAGAAGCAAGTCGACGAGCTGTAGGACAAGGGCTTCATCAGATCCAGTTCTTCGCCTTGGGCGCGCCAGTCTTGGTTGTTCCGAAAAAGGACGGTACGATACGGATGTGTATCGACTACCGAGCGCTCAACAACTTCACTATCAAAAACAGGTATCCTTTGCCCTGGATTGATGACCTGTTTGATCAGTTGAGTGGTGCGAGGGTGTTCTCGAAGATAGACTTGCGATCGGGGTACCATCAGCTGAGAGTGAAGGGGGATGACATCCCGAAGACCGTGTTTCGTACCAGCTATGGCCAGTATGAGTTTACCGTCATACCGTTTGGGTTGACTAATGCCCCGGCAGTATTCATGAACTTGATGAATAAGGTATTTCATCCATACCTTGACAAGTTCGTAGTGGTCTTCATTGATGACATTCTCATCTATTCGAAGACGCCTGAGGAGCACGAGGAGCATCTGCGGGTAGTGCTGGAGACTCTGAGGAGGGAGCAGCTGTATGGGAAGCTGTCGAAGTATGAGTTCTTCTTGGATCGAGTGGAGTTCCTGGGCCATGTTGTATACGGTGATGGGATTTTAGTGGATCAGAGAAAGATGACAGCGGTAGAGTCTTGGTCGACACCCAGTTCAGTTGTCGAGAATCAGAGCTTCCTGGGTTTGGCAGGCTATTGTAGGAAGTTCGTACAGGACTTCTCTCGCATAGCAGAGCCGATGACTAGACTCACCAGGAGGGACGTGGAGTTCGTCTGGACTGATGAGTGTCAGGCTGCTTTCGAGGAGCTGAAGACGAGGTTGACATCGGCTTCTATTTTGACGTTGCCATCTGGGTCTAGAGGATTCACGATCTACAGTGATGCTTCAGGAAAGGGTCTGGGTTGCGTTCTTCAGCAACATGGGAAGGTAATTGCTTATGCATCTAGGCAGTTACGACCACATGAGAAGAACTACCTGACTCATGATTTAGAGTTGGCAGCGGTCATATTTGCTTTGAAGCTATGGAAACACTATTTGTACGAAGAGCGTGTAGAGATTTACACTGACCATAAGAGCTTGAAGTACGTGTTTACCCAAAAGGAGCTAAATATGAGACAGAGGCGATGGTTAGAGCTGATGAAGGATTTTGATATATCCTTACAGTACCATCCAGGGAAGGCCAACGTGGTTGCGGATGCTTTGAGCAGGTATCTCGTGGCCATGTATTTGACGATGGATCGTCACCTTCTGGCAGATCTGGAGAGCTTGGGCATAGAGATGATAGTTCCTGGGTTTGAGGAGCAGATGTGGGGTCTTCAGGTACAGTAAGAGCTGATGGACAGAGTCAGAGCAGCTCAGTTTGAGGATGAGGCTCTGAGGGTCATCAGGAAGCAGGTCCGGGCAAGACTGTTGGATGAGTTCTCTACAGCAGGAGATGGGCCGTTGAGGCATGGTACCAGATTGTGCGTGCCGAGCGGAGGTCTTCGGAAGGAGGTTCTTCAGGAGGCGCATCGTTCTCAGTACTCTATGCATCCTGGAGCCAACAAGATGTATAGAGACTTGAGATAGCATGTCTGGTGGTATGGCATGAAACACGAGGTGGCTCAGTTCGTTTCTAGATGCTTGGTGTGCCAACAGGTGAAAGTCGGGAGGCAGAGACCCGGTGGATTGCTCCAGCCACTACCCATTCCTGAGTGGAAATAGGAGCATA
>JANAVB010021999.1:12355928-12502009 GCA_029216955.1 Iris pallida
ATTCATGGATCCCGACATGAGGTGTTATTCCTTATTATCTTGGTATGTTTTGTACAAGCTCCTTTGTAGTTCTTGTGCAGTATATGGTCACTGATTCTCGAGGAGACTTGCTCCCTTCTCGTAGAATCCCGCGTCGTGACGTGTCTTATTTGGATCCACTCTACCAGTCGGGGACGGGGAGCATTAGTGTAGATGTGTGGTCATTATCCGCCTTGTTTATCTTGTAGATCTTGAATAATGCCAATCCTACACTCCACGTAGGATTGGTGGATCATTAGACCTTATTCAGACCCAAGCCGGCTACATATCGAAGCTAGTACTCACACACCTAGATAGATGATTCTTGTACATACCATGATCAGTTTACTTGCCTTATTCTAGCTCTAGATTTATAGCTTACCATGCCATGATACTCACATGTACATTCCATGATTTTTTGTATATACTCTCTATTTACAGCCTTATAGCTTTTGTCATATCTTGTGATTGTACTCCTTCCATCCTGACTGGATATGTTGGCAAAATATTACAGATGCTGATGAGGAGGATTACTGTACCTACTACGGTCCGGATGACATAGTGGGGTTAGACTTGGAGACCTTGGTCCAGCAGGGCTTAGCTCCGCTTGACGAGACTTTACCTATTGCTTAGTTAGAGTCATTTGGATTGGACCTTGTCTCCAGCTTGCTACTTATGCATATGTTATTATATTTTGGGATTGTATAACTATATTACTTTGTCTCTCTCTCGTTGTTGAGCTGGATATTGCACTTGTGTTTATATCTATCTGGTTCTTCGTGCCATTATTCTTCCTTCTAGATTGTGATTGAGTTTATCAGTATTTCATATTATATTCCTCTGTGCGGAGATGACAGGTTATTATATACTATTTTGTTGGCTAGTAGACCTACATCGTTCTACGTCGTTTTTACGGTGTAGGCTGGGCGTTGTCACGCACTTGTGCCCCTACCTAGGGTGCGGGTCGTGACAGGGTCAAATTAGTTAGGGTCAATAGGTGGAAGAAAAGAATTGACAAAGCAATTGGAACATTAGGATTGGTCATGATTAAGATTAACCTAAGAGGAAATTGATTTAGAGCAAGAAAGTCCCGTAATAAATCATATATAAACCCTTTTAGAAGATTTATTAGAAATGTTCATAATTATTTTAGAAAGCCTTATAAATCGTATTTAGTAATACTTTTAGGAAAATATTCCTTAACTACCAGTCAAAATAATATTTAGTCAAAATAATATATGTTTTTAGAAATTCTTTTCAAAATACATTTTAGAAAAGTCCATACCTAAAATATATCTAGGAAGCCTTTTATGTAATCAAAATTATATTAGGCCCAATAATATATATATGTATATATTCATTAGGCCCATTTGGAAACTACTTTATTAAAGAAAACTTATTTAGAAAATACCTCTTGTTTATATAAAATTTATTATAATACTCAAAATTTAGAAAAATTCATTTAGAAAAGCCTATTAGATGAGCCTGGCTCAATACTCCATAATATATAACAAACTTAATATTAAAACAAGACCAAAACTTAATAAAGCCCATTTCTATTTTAATATAAAGCCCAATAATACTAAAACAAAAATAATAATCCCTATATGCTTATATAGGCCTAAGGTTCTTTAGAAAATATTTTATTTGAAAAATATTTATACATAAATCCCACAGCCCAAATAAAATAAAAGAAAAAATCCTACATATAGGCCCAATTGTCAAAGTACAAAAAATTTTATTACTTACCCTTAGGTCACAGGCTCAAGCCCATATTAATCCAAAGCCCACTAATCCTTTAAAATCCAATAATCCAATTAATCAGGATTATATCAAAAAAATTAAGAAGAGAAAATGGATCAGAGAGAAAGTAGATCGAGAGAGAGGGAGCGGAAGAATGGAGGGAATCGGCGGAGAGAGCTCGGGAAGGGGAGAGAGCTTGGCTAAGCTCGTCCCGGCGGGCGGTAAGGGTTTTTTGGAGAAGAGAGAAGGAAGGCGGACGGGAGAGTGTAAAACCCCTAAAATTTTACTATATTTTTATTTATTAAATTCGGTACTGATTTAAATTTTTTTATTTTACGTCGCGTAGTGCATTGTACGTCACGCGCGAATTTGCATTTTTCGAATTATTCGTCGAGTGCGAATATGTGCAAGATACATATTTTAGAAAATATTCTTTTTTTGATTTTATTATCAATGATGGTTTCAAAATAATATATATAATAATTATTTGTATTAAAAATAATTTGGCAAGAAGGTATTTTAAAATTTTGATTTTTATGTTTACTTTCGAAATTATTTTATCCAAATTAGTAAAAATGTAGTTTGAAATTATTTCCTATTAATACTTAAATATATATTATAATTTTCGGAATTATTTAATATTGATATTTTATTATTCGAAAAGTTATTAAAAATATTTATTATTTTATTATTTTCGAAATTATATTTGTTAGTATTTTTGGAAAATATATTTGGACAATATTGTGGCCATTTTAAAAACATGATTTAATTTTATGGATTAGTGTAAATAGTATAAAGGAGGAATTTATAGATTTAAATTTAACTTAAATTTATATTTGATTTTATCGATTTAAATTTAATAATACCTATAATTTGAAATTTGATTTAAATTTGATTTAGATTTGGATTGGATTTGAATTTGGATTTAAATTATTATTAGCTAATTATCTATTTGGGTTTTAAATAAATCCTAATGTTTATCTAACTGGGAATTCCCACATCCTATAAATAGGCAGGTACTCCTCCATAAATTCCACACATCCAAAAATTCTCTCCACAAATAAATTCCCAACCACCCGTGCATCGTGTCCGTGTACGTATCCACTATCTTATTCCATATTTTACATTTACAAATTTCATCCTCCGTGCCGACAACCCGGCACGATACACCAAATCCCAATTACTAAACCTAACCACCTCTCTACTCCCCGACTTTCCCGCAGCCACTCCGACCTTGCCACCACGGCCAGCCCATGCGAGCCCCTGTCCGCAACTACTGTCACCACACCATCTCCGCCTCATGTTCCCTGTCCCAGCCGACATCCCGCGGCCATCATCACCCCATCTACGCCAGAACCAACGCGACCATCACCTGACTGTCACCACCATCACCCTGCTCCCACCATACCCGATCGATAGAACCGACCATCACCCATCCGTCGTAACCAGGCCGGCATCAAGCCCCGAAAAACCCAACGCCACCATCCAACCACCCGTTCCGACAGCGCCCCGAACCACCCTCGTCCCGCTATCCATACCACCAAAACCAAGTACCCACACCACCATGCTCACCCCGAGCAGAGCCCAGCCGTCACCACCACCGCTGTCGGCATCCCCGACCAAAACCCCACCGACCGCCACCACACAAAATGGAAAAAGAAAATAAAGAAAACCAACACCACCACCGCCCCTTACCTGACGCCGCCGGCCGGAGATCCGGCGACCGCCCCAGCCGTCCTTCTGTCCGTCGCCTCCGCGAGACCACCGCTTTTCGTTCTCCGACGCTTGCCGACCTTCTCACGCCGCCGCCCAACGAAACCCCGGTCGAGCCCTCCGTCGCGGCCAACAAATGCCGCGCGCGCCGCCGCGACCTTCCTCCCTGACCGCCTCACTCCGCCTGAGCCGAGCCACCCAGGTGATCCGCCCGCCACCACCGTCCTTCGCGCGCACCCGCCGACGCGAGCTCCCCGACCATTTCCTCGATTTCTCCTTCCACGCCGGAGCGCCAAACCGTCGGCGACTCCGTCCGTCTTCCGCTCGCCCACAACCCCCTTCCCTCACTCTTCGACTCCCTCTCGCCCCTTCCCTTCTTTTTCCCGAGCCTCACTCCGTCTTCCGACCTCTCCCTCCTTTTTTCCCTCTTCCTTACTTCCTTCTCAAAACTCCTTGATTTTGAGAGAAATTCTCATAACTCTCTCTCTCTCTCTCTTTCATTAAATTCTCCTATTCCCTCTCTTGTACACTCTTCCCACTCTACTCCTGTTACGGTTCTTTCTATTTTGTTTTGGTTACAATCTCTCTCCTCTTTAATGTTTCTGTTCTCATCTTTAAGTGGGTAAAGCAGCAGTCAACAGATTGCTACTCATAAGTATTACTGTTTTGATATCATTTGTTTGTTTTGAGTTTTTTTTCCTTTCTTTTGTGGTTCTTCTCCTTGTCTAAATTAATATCATTATTATTAGTATTATTATTATAATAATAAGTGGTATTTTCTTATAGTAAATTGTTACTGTAATTCGTATTATTGTTATTAGTATAAGCTCTTTTTTTTTCTCTTTCAACAGTGAGTATGGATATGTATTATATATTATTATTTTGGAGAGTATTATAGTAATATTATATTCTTATATAGTTAAACGATTCCAAATGTATTTATATATATATATATATATATATATATATATATATATATATATATATATATATATATATATATATATATATATATATATATGTACATCAAATATTTTCTAAATTTTTTTTGGCTGAAATATAGTATTAAAGTTTTGTACTTACATGAAGTTTATATTTCATAAGTTAAGGGTTTAACCCTAAATTAATTACCTAAATTTCAATATTTAAAAAAAAAGAAGAAGAAGTATTTTGGGGCTAAGGAAATATAATGTTGCCTAGAAACCATATCTTGACAAACTTAGAATATTATAGCCTAAACCAATTTTCCATAATTTCATGTATTTAGCAAATTATTTTTACTAATAAAACTCTACCTTTCAAGTATTATGAAATGTTTTATTGAGTAAATTACATGTTTCAACCTAAAACGATTTTTACTACTTATAAATATTCGGATTAGTAAAATATAGTTTTCATGAATGATAAATAGTTTTCTAAACTCGTAAATATCTTATTTACCTATTTCCTTCGACTATTCTTCTGTTCATAAATAATCCCCTTTTTCCTTATTCTCTCGCCAAATCTGTACATCCGCCTACCAACCCTAGCTAATCCAACCGATCTGGACCTAATGGAATAGCCTATGCCATTATCAGAAGCCCTTGTGTAGTTGAAACTCCGAAGTCAGACTTCGTGCAATCTTGATTATCACAGCACACCAGGCGTCCAATCAGGCAAGTATACCTTGCTAATTAAACTGTCATATTATTTATTTTCAGCATTTATTTACTTGTTTCATATTGGTTATTTTTATTTGTTATAAACTGCGCGTCCAAGCCATACTTGGGTGCAAGCGACTTTATTAGTCGTTACTTTATTTTATGCATGATGATTAGTGTTAGCAGACTACCTTTTTGTTTGGGGATATCCTTATATCTCCTTTGGCTGTGACACTCACACTACACGGTTTGAGACATGTTGTTAGGGGCACGACTTATTGACTAGCTATCTCTAAAGTCGTGTGACGGTAGATATTCGTAACTGCTATGACTAGGGTTTTAGAGACTCAAGCAGTTACAAAACTGGACGAGCCATGGACATGACTTGAACAGTGTGGGAAATATTGGGGGAGGACAGTCGCTAGTGCATATGGGAAGCCAAACAGGTAAACCACAGTCTCCGGATGGAACTGTGGCGATATATTTGCAGATACCCTCTGACGTTTTGGACGTTACGGCCGGATACAGATGACTGGATGCCAGTTATGTACACATAGCCTAAAATCCCACCCATGCGCATGAAAGTTGTCCTCTAAATTGCACATTAGGCGGTTAGAATCTCCTTTGCATATTTGTGTCTAGAATAGTCTTTTATATATTATTGTATTATTTTGACAGTTCATATTAGCTTGTTCTTCCTGTATCTTGCTACGTCCGTCTGAGGACCTAGTTTTTCCCCAGGTGTGTGTTCATATTTTTCTGCAGGTGTTCTAGCCAAGGCCGTGGTCTTCTCCATTCCTTCGAAGACAATTGCGCTTGGTTCGTCTTGCTATTTTTATCGCTCGATTTATTGTACATTTCTTTCATTGAGATAGTTGGTAGTGGACTTTGTCTCCATCCAACGATTGTATCATAAATATTCGAGTTGATATTTATACTATTATTCCTTTCATTGTGGATGAGATTTAGTTTGTCTTAGATTACTACATTTTACAGCTTATGTTTTCATACGAGACATATGTGTTTCATATGAATACAGCTGGCATGTCTACGTTTCTAGTCCTATGTATTTTGGGACTGGGCATTACAGAGAGGGAGGCACGGATGAGCACGGTGGCGCGAGCGGAGGACGGCTCATCGGCGTGCGTCGGAGGAGCGTCCAGGCGTGGGCGTCGTCGGGGCATTTTCGATACGGCGGCGGAGAGAGACGGAGAGGGACAGAACTGAGAGGAGAAAGACGAGGCTTGGGAGAGGGCTTTCTTTGATTTGGGCGGCGCCGGTGGCGTGCAGGCAGAGTTGGCCACGGTTGCGGCGGGAGGATCGGATCTGTGTACGTGCGTGTCGGTGCGGCTGGAGGGCTTGGCCAAATCTGGCGACGCGGCAGCTCACAGCCAACCTCGACACGGCGGGGCGAAGCATGTGGCTCGTCGGTGATCGGAGGTAAGGGTGGTGGTGGTGTGCTGTGATTTTTTTTTGTGGGTTTTGTTCGGTTGACGGTTGTGGTGGTTTGGGCTGCCGCAGCGGTTGTCGCGGTATTCGTGGTGATGATGATGGTGGTTGTGTTGTCGTGGCCAGGGGCAGGGCCGAGGCCGGTGTGGCAGGGACTCGGTGATAGGGCGGTGTCATTAAAGGTGATGTGGTTACCAGTTCTGGGGTTCGGTGTCCGATGGTGACGGTGGTCGTGTGGAAGGAGGAGGTCGGACAGTTTGGACAGTGAGTTCTGGGTTTGGTGGCGGCGTACGGGACATGACCAGTTGTGATGGACAGGGCCAGTTGTGATGGAGGTCATGGTCAAAATGGCATGTGGTTGTGGCAAAGTCGGGGTCGGGGTCGGGTTGCGTTGGGACGGCCGGGGCGACGTGGCCGTGAGGGCGTGGGGTATTATTGGTAGACGGCGGCGGAGATTGGGTACAGCGAAGGAGATGGCAGTGGACAAAACGGGATTAGAGTTTGAAATTTGATAAATCGTGTCGGAGTTATTGACACAGAGAAATGAATGAATGTGTAAAAATAATGGAATAAGAAGGTCACCCGGGGTCGGACCAGAGGCCAATCATGGCTGACACGGAAAGTATTGGACACCAACACGATGCATTCACTTTTAGGGTATAATTTTATGGAAGAATTGAGGAAGAAAATAATATGGAGGCTCCCCTATTTATAGGGCTAAGAAAATCTTAGTAGATAAGGATTAGGAATATTTAAATCCCCTTGGATAATTCATCTATTAATTTAAATCAATTCAATACTTTCAAATCTAAATCTAAATCAGTTTAAATATAATTACATTCTATGTTTTAGCTCATATAAGTTAAATCAATTTCAAGTATCAATTTAAACTATTTAAATCAATTCATAAAACCAATTCAAAATTTAAATTACTACAATAAAATTAAAAAATATTTTCCTAAAATACTTATAATAATAATTTCAAAAATTACCATAACTATTGTTTAAATATAAACTACTAAAATATTTATAAAATATATATGTATGCACAAAAAATATTATTTATTATTAATAACTGTTATAAACGAAAAGGCTTTTTATAAATAAAATAAATAAAATAATGAACTTGGAAATTTTGGTACGATAGCTAAAATAATTATTATATATATTATTTTGAAACTATAAAAATAGAAAAAAATGTTTTTCTAAAATATGTACGATCGCACATATTCGTACTCGTCGAGCAATTATGAAAAACGAAATTTTGCACACGATATATAATGCAACTACGCGACGTACAAATACAAAAAAATAATCATTATCAAATTTATTAAAAAATATAGTAGAAATTTAGGAATTTTATAGGGAGGATCATAGCAGCAGCCATCAAAGCAATAAGAGCAGCAACACCTGCAGAAATTATTGTAGCATAAGCAGCAATTACTGTAGCAGCAAGAGAAATAGCAGCAGCTGTAGGCTGTTATAGACAGCCACCATAACCCCTTTTGCATCCCCATTTTGCCCCCAATCCATTGATCCCATTGTATGAGTAAGTGAGTGTTAGTATAGAAGTTTATATATGTTAGAAGTTAGATGTTAGGATATCTTAGTGTCTAGATATGTTAGAATTAGAGTTAGTATCTTGAAGTATCATAGGATACTGGATGTTAGTATCATAGGATTTAGATAGTTGGTCTCTTGAGATACCTAAGTGGTATCTTAGGAATACCTTAGTTTTTGCCTATTACCTTAAGGTATTGTATTTACCTACAAGGTAAGGGGTGTTACCCACAAGGTAAAGGGGTTTACCTAGGTAACTAAGGTATCTGTACTTGATGCTAAGGTATTAGATACTAAGGTATTGGTTAACTAGTAGCTTGGGGTAGATGGATAGGTACTAGATAGCCAAGGTATTAGTATTGGAGACTAAGGTATTTATACCTAGACCAAGGTATTGGTATTGGGATACCAATAGGAGCAATGTATATGGTATCTTCGTAGGTAAAGGGGCTAGGAATATGATACTTAGACTAGATTGACCTTGTTTGACCAATGTTGACTGTTTTGACTGAAAGTCAAAATAGAGTCAACATTTGACCTAGATTGGATCAGGAGTTGACCAGAGTTGATTAGTTGACCAAAAGTCAACTATAAGTCAACCTTTGACCTGGTTTGACCTAGTTTGACCTAATTTGACATAGTGTGAGTTAGTGTGACCTAGTTTGACTTGGTGTGACTTAGTTTGACCTAGATTGCATAACATATACTAGAAAATCATACCTAATACTGTTTAACCCTAATTAACTCATGTATATCTCATCTTTAGGTCTGTGACTTCACTCTGAGTATCGATTCTTATTGACAGCTTAGGACCACAAGCGAGTACATTCTTTGATAGTTTTTATTGTCTTGATATCTACTATATCCGATTCAGTTGTAGTATTTTACCTGATTTCTGACATGATGGTACACGGACTAGTATACGTCTAATCCTGTCATGAGATATTATTCTTGGACTTCCTGGTATATGGGTACATTGTTCGATCATGTTTCCTGTACTTGTATGGACACTGATTTGGGAGTGGACTGGCCTCCTGCTTTTGAATCCCATGTCATGAAGTGTCATGTCCGAATCCATTATACTATTCAGGGATGGGGAGTTATTAGAGGTTATGTGATCAATACCTATCCTATCACTTATTCCTGTGCTGGCTCCACCCTCACTGCACGTAGGGTGTAGCCTGATCTGATACTTCTTGTGCTCGCTTTTCATGTTGTCCGGCTTGATCCAACATATATATTTTTGTGATAGTCGGTCATTGGAATAGCCTGATCCAGACCCAAGCCGATCACATAATGCTCTAATATCTCAAGACAATGTTTATGTTTATATTGTTCATCAGATATTCCTGTACTGCTATACATTCCAGTATTTCCACACCCTAACATGATATCCAGTTTTACATACGCTGTTTATTTCCAGTATTAATATTTTATCTTGTATTCTATTATAATTATCTCTTATAGTATTTGCCAATTCAAATGGAATTGCTGTTAGTGTTTGTACTTGCTCATATCATGACAGGATAGCCTCATTGATTTGACAGATGATTTAGATGTTGATTGCTCGACCTTCTATGGGTTTGGTATAGATGGAGATTACAACCTAGATATCCCTGTGGAGCTGCTGCCCGTTGAGGATGTACTGTCTAATTTGACCTAGATTAGTTATGCTTGTCTAGACCGCGTTCCAGCTAGTTATCTTTGAGACTTGTAGTATACTTTATTCAGGATTTGTGTTATGTCTTAAACTATAAACTTGTGTTGTGACTTTGCGTCTATTTTTACTTTATCTATTTCCGTCATATCTTATCATATTCGTGCTTACCTTCCCTAGATATCTTGTGATTGAGTTGTGATTATATACCTTCGTACAGAGATGACAGGTTTATATATTTTGTGTCTAGATGATATATTTCTAGTTGACCTATAAAGCATTCTACCGCTGACTCTGCAGCGTAGGCTGGACGTACCCACGTGCTCGTACCCCTAATCTAGGTACGGGTCATGACACTAGTACAACCATTGGCCAACCGTATATACAAATTTATTCAGAATTCTGAGTTATAGGAATATAACTTCTTATATAAAGTTATATATATATATATAGCACTTGCATAACTCTCTACGGACCGGGGTTATGTTGGAAGCTTCCAGATTTCTCTAGAAGATGGTGGATGTAGGACCGTTAGGCAACTCTAGAGGGGGTGACTAGAGTGCAGCTGAATAATCTATATATATATATATATATATATATATATATATATAAAATATATATATATATATATATATATATATATATATATATATATATATATATATATATATATATATCGCTTGCATAACTCTCTACGGACCGGGGTTATGTTGGAAGCTTCCAGATTTCTCTAGACGATGGTGGATGTTGGACCGTTAGGCAACTCTAGAGGGGGTGACTAGAGTGCAGCAGAATAATCTATCGAATTAAAAATTATCTCCAGTGAAGGCAGTTAACAACTACTATGTTTAAGCAAGACAAATATATATATATATAAAAATATATATATATATATATATATATATATATATATATATATATATATATATATATATATATATATATATATATATATCATGTCACGCCCAAATAATTACGCTCCACCAAGACGCACTTGCATAACTCTCTACGGATCGGGGTTATGTTGGAAGCTTCTAAATTTCTCTAGAAGATGGTGGATGTAGGACCGTCAGGCAACTCTAGAGGGGGTGCCTAGAGTGCAGTAGAATAATTTATCCAATAAAAAATTGTGTGCAGTGAAGGTAGTGAACAACTACTATGTATAAGCAGGACAAATATATAAATAGTAAGAGTAAGAGAGAGCAAACACAAACACAACAACTTTATCCTAGTTTCCCTGTGAGAGGACAAGTCCAGGCTCGAGAACGCTTGCTTGGAGTTTAATCCACTATTTGATGCAATTACACCACGTGCTTTGATCCGAAGGACACAATGACTTCTCATATCGTCCTTTGATCTAAAGGACACGATGATTTCAACCACGAGCTTTGATATGAAGGACTCGCGACTTACAACTTGAATAGGACATGTTGAGCCAAGCACTTACAACTCTGACAGACTTCTAAACCAAGATCGCACATGGCGCTAGAAGGCTAGGAAGTTGCTCTTGGAGATGAGAAGGTTTAGGCTTAGGGTATAGCTCACCATAGGATGAACGAATAAGAATTGTTGAGTGAGTATGAATGTGAAAATCTATGTCGATTTATAGGATTTTTTTGGGACATGGCTTGGTCAGAGTTCAGCCAAAATATTTGAATTTTTCTAACGGTTGGAACCACGGAATCAGGGATTTCATGACTGGACAAATTTCCAAACTAGGTCAACCGAGTTCTACTAGAGTTCGGTCTGAGTTCGGTTGGCTTATTTTAGTATGGTTCAAGTGTTTATATGGGCTAGGTTTGGTTTGGTTTGGTTTGGTTTGGTCTATGTGATTAGGTTTCAGGATTTACTTTGGTGGACTTTGAGTATGCCAATGCGGCTCGATGTACATAAGTCCTATATTCAAATAAAATAAAAGATTACTTTGGTTACATACAACTTAGCCGCAATACAACCAGCAATCATCATAACATTGTTGAGTCTTTAGTTGGATCGGTAGTATCATATTGGGATATATTGAAATATGGTTTAGTTAACTATCAAAATCAAGTTGATTGAGACAAAATGGGCCAACAATTTTCTCTATTTTGATAATTGACAAACTATGAATGATACTACAATTCTTGGATGTGCACAGCTCCCCGCAACTTGTGGAGTGATTTGATACAGTAATGTCAAGTACCTCAAGTATCATCTTCTCTCCCCCGTTGTCATGTCAACAAAATGGCGCGCTCCCCCGAAATTGGTGGAATAAAAAGTTTGACCAGGAAAGAAGAGAATGAAACAACACATAAATAATAAAGGAATATATTTATAACATCAAATATATATATATATATATATATATATATATATATATATATATATATATATATATATATATATATATATATATATATATATATATATATATATTTATAACATCAAATATATATATATATATATATATATATATATATATATATATATATATATATATTTATAACATCAAATATATATATATATATATATATATATATATATATATATATATATACATATATAAAAAAAAAAAATATATATATATATATGTGCACGTGCCTTGCACGTATTTTAATATTTCTTAATTAGTTTAGGACGACTCTTTAGGAAGACCAAAGGGTAGTCTTCCTAATTGCTAAGTTATCCTTATTAAAATTAATGAACTATTTTTAATTAGTATAAGTATGTAAGGGTATTTTCGGAATTCAAAAGTTTCACCATCTAAGTTTTCCTATTATATAGTAGAATAGATATATATATATAAAATTCTACTTAAACTTATTCTTTCCTTATTGACATGATCAAAAATAAGCTCTCCCGTAATAAAATATAATATTTAAAGCTCAAGTAAATATATCAGCGAATAAATATATCAGTGGAAAGGATAAATGCTCATCATCAAGATAGGGAAACAGTGTAACGACAAGTTTAGAAAATTGTACAACTAAAGTAAAAGAACTTGTCAAGAAAAACAATATAGTTGGTTGAACTTAAAAAAAATAAAATCAAACAATAAATAGTTTACCAACTAGAAATCAAAGAAATAATTCGAAAGCAGAATATGATATGAAAATAATGGAAGAAAGATGATGAAATCAAAATCCGTGAGGATAGGACGTGCAAATATGATAGATACCAATGCAGTGTATTTGAAGATATAATAAGACTTTTAACAATGATCAGAACAAATGTGATTCAAAATTCGCCTATTCATATTAGTGAACCAATTCCATAAAGAGTATAATCATTGAGAAATAAATTGATTATATATACAAGAATCTTTATATATGCAAAATAAATCGAAGTTCATGTATTTGAACTGAACTATTTTAACAAGCTATATGAATATCCATTTGATAGCGCATGAAGGTAAATGAGAAATAATACTTGAGAAGGAGATATTAAGTTGACTTGAATGCCCTCCCGCAAAGTATTACCAATCTAAAAATTGATAATCATGAACTTTGGATAAAAAACCTCAACAAGTAAAGCCAAATCAATAAAAGCTCAATAATCACTAAGAAAATCAATATAATATAGGAAAATTTTAACTTATAAACCCATGAAAAATTAAGGATAATAACATATTCTCTCATAAATCAGAATATCAAGAACATAGTCAACAAGATAAAATAAAGGAATATAGGTCCATGATGAATTATGTATACCACATTTAAGGGTATTTAAGAATTGAAACAATTAATTTGGTCCCCCTTAAAATATGAGTATCAAGAGCAATTTTATATGCAAAAATAGATAAATTAAATAATCATAAGATCTAATGGATGTCCAAGGTATGAATATTTCTTCCCTTTGATCGATGCATATAAAGTTTCAAACTTATTATAAAGAAAGACTATCATCTTTAGGCAAGTAGAAGTAATACTCAACTAACAAAGGCTTAAAGATGAAAAATCAAAAAGATATTTAAATTTAGCATATATATATATATCAAAAGATTACATACATTAACGTATGAGATTTCATAGATCAATATATGTTACTTTTTTGAAAATATTATCAAAATAATATGATACATAAAAATAAAATTCCAAAGTCCAGAATCAAACTAAAGTTGCAAATAGACCTGAACAAATCTTTAGTTTATAAAGCGTTGATCAATCTTTGATTATCTGTAGGGGCCGGATCCCAGCTAGCGTTTGTCCGAAGATGCTTATGTACCATTTTGCTTAAAGATTTTTACGCCCGGTTGACAGAAGGACCCTTTCGGCTTGTACCCAAAAATAATCTCTACTTTAATAAACAAAGATTTAAAAGAAATTTATGCAATATGAATCGAGTATATTCTTTGGATTTGGAAAATCACAAACCATTTTAGCATAAGGTATATGGTATAAGAAATATCAATTACATATATCCATATATGCTAAAAAATCATTGGGTGACAATAAATATCACATATCAAAATCAAGATACTAAAGAAGATATTTAAAAAAAGCTTTCATAGTACACTATAGAGATATATAAAAATATATACTAAAAATATGCACGAAAGAAAAAAAAATAAAAAAACACAAATCCAATATACTAAAGTGATATGCATACTTTATGAATAAATACAAAAGAAAATGCATATATAAAAGTGTCAAACTAATAGAAAAATGAATGAAAGGCTACTTAGTGTGACATAACATTTAAGATTAGTAACTAGCCATGCAATTATATTACAAGAACATTAAAATTAAGCATGCTAGTGACATATATTATTCTAATTTATATAAGAAAGAAACAAGCACTTCTAATGAGATATAGTATTAAACATTCATCAAGATATGCTAGATTTTATAAAATTATTTTGGAAGAATCGTTTAGCATGTTACCAAAGTGGTTCTAGTGACCTTTGTAGATTTACAATCACCAATATTTTTTATGGTTCTATGGCTCGGCACAGGACGCTCCACCTACAATATCAGGCGAAGACTTTGGTATCCAAATATGCTTGGATCCATATTGGTTAGCTTTGGGAATCCACTTATACACTTTTTATATCAACCATCTTTCTAATTTTGTACTGATGTAAAATGTGTCCTTTCTGTCTATAGTGTTCGCCATTGATTATAAAAGAACAGAACAGTTTTATGGGAGGACTGAACTTTTAATTCACAATACAAACTCGCTCGTACAAAGAGAGCCTAGGAACAAAACCTAGAAAAAGCAATCCAAGTACAATTGTTTAGTTTTTCTGGGGGTGACGGTAGAGGCTCGGGAGAGTGCTATCAACTCTGCCTTACTCCTTGGACGATCGGACGTAGCTTCTGCTCTGGCGAGGAAATGCTCATTGTGTGTACGGGGGTTGCTAGTCTCTCTGCTCGGGCTCTGTGCGTATAACTCTGTCTGTTTGTAAGGGAACAACACCTTGCTATCTATAGGAATTATGTGATGAGTGGGGTGTACAGTAATTGTGCCTTAAAAAGTGGACGGTTGGGGATTGGTTAAGATTAACCTTGATCTATTTGTTGGAAATAAATCCGGGCTGTTGAGTTGGTTACAATAAATCTGCATTGTTATGATTTGTTGGTTGCTAAATCCGAGTAGATAAGTCTTAGTCAATCTTCTGCCACGTGTCCCAACTGCCATTTATGCTGCGAGCTACATGAACTGGGCATCCTGGCAGACCCGTATAAGTGTGGTCTGCTAATTAAGCCGCATGAGGGTGGACCCCACAGCCGAGCCGCATAAGGGAGGCCCCCACAACTCAGTCGCTTGAGGGTGGCCCCCACAATCGAGCCGCATAAGGGTAGCCTCCCATCTGAACCGCATAAGGGTGGCCCCCACAACTGAGCCGCATGAAGGTGGCCCCCACAACCGAGCCGCATAAGGGTGGCCCCCCATCTGAACCGCATAAGGGTGGCCCCCACAACTGAGCCGCATGAGGGTGGCCTCCACAACCGAGCCGCATAAGGGTGGCCCCCCATCTGAACCGCATAAGGGTGGCCCCCACAATTGAGCCACATAAGGGTGGCCCCATGTCAGAGCCGCATGGAAGTCCTTGAAGCGATCTGTATAAAAAGCTTTGGAATTGGTGGATCGTGCCAGCTTTGAAGATTTTTCTTGTCTCTCTACGAGCACGTCATTATGTCAGGGTCATCATTTTACCTTTATGTCAGAGCTGTCAATCCTTTGTGTCAGAGCAGCCGCATTGTGTCAGAGTATTTAATGAGCCAGCTGCACAGAGTAGTTATGGCCAGCTATAGAGGCCTATTTTTGAACCGCATAGGACCACGTGGCTTTTTCCTAGCCACATGGAGCTATCGGGGTTTCGAGCCGCATGAAGCTCTAAGGGACTTTTGAGCCGCATGAAGCTCTAAAAGATTTTTGAGCCACATGAAGCTCTAAGGGACTTTTAAGCCGCATGAAACTCTCCCTGTTTCGAGCCGCATGGACTTTCCTGTTCTTTTCTATGCTTCTACAAGACCCCCTTCAAAGTTTTTAATTTGTAAAATTGAAATACTTTGAATAAGAAGCATGGCTATGTCCGCATAAGCTCTTCTTACCGTATAGACTCCTCTGGCTGTATAGGATGTTTTGGCCATATGGACCGTTCTGGCCGTATAGACTGTGCTGGCCGCATAGACTGTGCTGGTCGCATGGACTACTCTGGCCGCATAGACTGTGTTGGCCGCATGTACTGTTCTGGCCGCATGGACTACTCTGGCCGCATAGACTGTCCTGGCCGCATGGACTGCTCTGGCCGTATGCTATTCTTCATGCCACGTAGGTATCTCATTAATTGCCTTTGATTTGCTTTGATTTAAAGCCATCTTTTGGGATAGGATCCCAAGAGTCAGCTTTAAATATTTAGATTTGTTCTGAATGATTACGGGTAATCTTTTGCATGCAGGGGATAGAAATCCAAGAGTCGTTCTTATCTCCTAGGCAGCATATGAATCGATGCGTCCATCGGCCTATGAGCCCCCCTGTCTGCCTATAGATACGAGTGCTTTTGGAAGAGAGAGACTCTTTACTTTCTTTTGTCTTCAACTTTTTTTTTGCCTTTAGTCGTCGTCTTCTATTCCTTCTCCGATCATCAATGGCTCCTAAAGCTTCCTCTAGCGCTGCGACGAAGGGTAAGGGAGCGGCATCCTCATCGACTGAGGCACCCACAGTTCATCCCGACGTTCACCCCGCCATTGATGGTAAGGATATTGGGAGAAACTGTATGAACTCAAAACCTTAACCATCATGGCTACGTCGTATATTTTATGTGCGAGCCTTCTTCCTCTTCATTGAACTGTCCAAGTTTATTATGATAAAATACGTATACTGTGCTGTATGTGCCACATGTACGTCTCATGTCCGAGCCGCCTAAGCACTTTGCAAACTGGTCCGCATAAAGACCCATCGAACTGTGCCACATAAGCTTCCTTTTAACAGGACCGCATAAGCTCCCTCGAACTGTGCCGCATAAGACCCCACCAAATCAGAGCCGCATAAGTGCTTTTAAACTGGGCCGTATGAGCACCCGCTAAACAAAGCCGCATAACCTCACTTGATCTGGGCCGCATAAGACCCCGCTAAACAGAGCCGCATAAGCTCATCTGAACTCGGCCGCATGAGACCTCGCTAAACTGAGCCGCATAAGCTCATTTGAACTCGGCCACATGAGACCCCACTAAACAGAGCCGCATAAGCTCATCTGAACTCGGCCGCATGAGGCCCCGTTAAACAGAGCCGCATAAGCTCATTTGAACTAGGCCGCATGAGGCCCCAAAAATAGAGCCGCATAAACTCCATTAAATTGAGCCGCATAAGGACCCGTCTGATCAGAGCCGCATAGGCTCGAAAACACTAAGAACTTCTCCCTGGCCATCTTCTAACTTGTTTCTTTTGTCCTTTTTTTAGTGAATTTGCCAGTCAATGTTGTGGGAGAACCTTTGGTGGGTCGCGCCTAATCTGCTGTGGACTATAGGTTCGACCACATAGTCGAGTATGTGGTGAACCAGCTTCCCAAAGACGAACCTGTGGAGAGGCTGAGAGACATTAAAAATCGGTCTTTCTTCTTTTTCTCGGGGATGATGAACTCAGGGCTGCTGGGAGGCAAACACTTGAAGCCTGCGTTCCTCTTCGGGGATGACCTGACTATGAAGAACTCCCAAGTTCTGGACATATCCGAGAGTTAGAGTTTTACTTCTGACAGGATGGCGATCATATTCCTCTAATGGAGCGTCACTTCCCACTGTCATGGTTCAACGTGCTACCGATGGACAGAAAGATGGAGGATTCCTTGACTTCGATCCAGAACGGGATGTTTGTGGGTGAAATTCACTATAACAATAACTAGCGATCGGTGTACGCGGGCAGGGTACCGGTCAGCCGCTACGTGATGGGGTTGGCCCTGGGCAATTTCTTGAATGTACAAGGTCCCAACTTCAAGTTCTCTCAAGCTGACACTTTCCTGAACTAGTTTGCTCGGAAGGGGTCCTATCCCATTGGCCGATTGTCGCTACCGAGTTGGATACACCCCCTCCCTTCATGGACCAACCTGTCTACATGGATCGTGCGAAAATATAACACTCTCTTGCATAAGATTGGACTCTACCATGCTAATCGGGGCACCAGCTACGGCTTGCCCATAAACAAGAAATTGTTCATGGCTCTGCTGGAGATGTATAGCTGCCGTACAGGGACCTTCTTCACACCCGTAGGGGAGATGGGTATTGCTCTCCACGAGATGCATGACTTTTCCAAGCTGCCTTGGGGAAATAAAGTCTTTCAGGTGTATACTCCGACGAACGAAGAGTTCGAAGATTTGGAGGAGAGGTTCTCGGGCTTCGTTGCCGTCTACCGAGAATTGCTGTGTCATCACAGCACATGCCAGCAGCTGTCAAAGAAAAAGAATAACAGCTCGAAAGGGAACCTTCCGCACACAAAGGCCTGGCTCACTTATCTTTTTATGCTCGGTGCCTCAGGCCGGGTTTCTCCCCGAAGTCCTCGTACTCGGGAGGAGGTGCAGGACCAAGTGTCAACCGCCAAGAGGGTACGAATTATCGGTGACAGGTTCAGGAGTCAATCTGACTCTTTTGCTTACTTTTATCAAGAAACTCAGCCGTTGTCTGAAAAGGCTCTCTTGGCAGGATTTCTGATAGTGTGGCTATGGAATTGTGTAGTGTCTGGAGGGGCTAGTTCTATTGAGAGGATCAGCCGCAACTTTATCCTTCCTGCTGTAAAGCTGGTCTTCGGAGTCAGACTAGCTCTTCTCCCGGCCATGGTGTGCAGCATACATCGTGGCCTCCGTATTTTCTCGTCTAAGCTCATTGCCCGTGACATTACGAAGGATTTTGAATGCATTGAAGTGCCCTATTACTATCTGATGGGGTGGCTGCTGATGCATTGTCGGTCTTTGATGAGGCCTGGCCCCGAAGATGGCATAACTACTGACGATGCTTTTATATTCCAGTATCGCCGTATGCCTTAGGATTGTGAGACTATGCGTGCCTGTCGGATGGCACTGGAGAGAGTGGACAGATACACCTTTTTCATGTCTGTCCCTCAATTTACTGTTGATAAAGTGAGGGCCGTACATCTTGATGGTATTGGGCCTCCCCACTTCTTACCCGATAAGATGCTCCTTTGGTTGCTCAATATTCGTCCTTCCCACCTGATATACCGCAACCGCAATGCTGTCTATTTGGAGCCTTACTTGTCCAATAGGTTCTTCCGCCAATTTGGGTATAGCCAGTTATTCTTGGACAGTGCCAACTCTTGCCTGACTTTTGAAGGTAGCATCCTTGATGGTATCAGAGCCGGCCACTATTATAACACGGTTCACACCCGTACCAGCTTCTCAGTTCCTGATGCTGGAGAGTCAGGGGAGATCTCGTTTTTGGCGGCTCTATACCATGTCATGGCAAACAAGCCTCCTGTTGATTTTGACCCCGGTACCAGCTTCATTGTTGGTACTAGCTTGGAGAAGAAGCCCAAGGGGTCTAAGGCGAGGAAGAGGAGGAAGAACATGGTTGCTGTGTCGGACTCGGAGTCTGTCGACGCAGATGAAGAGGATGACGAGCATGCTTCCGATAACTCTCTTTCTTCCGTAGAAGATGTAGTGTCGGATCAGCCGCCTGTCGTGCCTGGTCCTTCGTGCAAGCGAAGCAAGCGTGAGCCCGCCATTGGCGGCATAACTTACTCCATAAAATGGGCTGCTTTTAAGCCTCGTGGGCTGCTTATTAAGGAGAGAGGCGAGGATGACACCGTTTCGGAGGTGAATTGAATTACAACCATCATCTTCTTTAGCTCTTCCTTTTCCTGAACTATGATCTAATCATTTTTCTTTTCTTTGTAGGCCTCAAGAGAAGAAGACTTTCCAGAGTCGGCTGCTTCCCCTGCGGTCGACCCGGCTCTAACTACTCTAATTAGAGATATGAGTGCCAAGATTCTTGCCGCCGGGATTTTCCCAGCGACGACTGAGGCTCCAATTGTTGACGTTCCAACCCAGGGTAACGTGGGCTCTGCTAAATCCATCCCTGAGACTGCTAAACTTTAGCTGGGTGACGTTGATCCAGCCGTATCTCCTTCCGGGGCGGCTGAGGCTGATAAACCAGCTGTATTTGGGTCGGTTATTGCTGATAAAGAGGCTATGGTGGTTGCGAGTGAACCTCAGCCCCAACGACCCTCCCCTGGTAAGCTAAGTCAAAATTTGACCAGTGAGGAGGTTCATTTGCTCTATCATCACATCCTTCGGGTTATGCTGATTGATGGTTGCTCCGGACATACAGGTCCTTCTTCTTTACTGCCAACGGCGTACACTATCAGGGGAGAGTCTGCCACAGAGGATCTGGTGGAAGAGAGTATGCCTCTTTCCCCTCCAACTTACATTAAGGGACCTCCCGCTGAATCAAGTTCGAAAGAGCAGGCGACAGAACGACCGGGGCAGGAAGAAATGGTCTATGTACCCTCCTCTGTTCATGTGGCTCCGGGAGTCGATCTTTCCGCCCTGTCGAGTCTCCAGATCCTTCGGGCTGCGGAGGAGGAATTCGCTGCTATTCAAGCGTCCTTTCGCTCGGAACTTGTTTTCCTTGTGGCAAGGACATCAAGTTCCGGTGCATCTTCTTCGACCCTGCCAGCTACCCTTCCTTTGATGCCGTCTTCTTCTAAAGTTCTGGATGAATCGTCAAAGGATGTAGTTGACAATTTTTACCGTCACCTGAGACGAGGAGTTGAGGCTACGGTGGAGAGGAGGACCTCTTTTGCCTTGGCCCGTCAATATGCCCGGGGCCATCCTTAGAACCCTCCCCGGTGGGGCAGGGATAGTTGAGATGCTGGAGCCCAAATTGCTAGAGGCGGATCAGCCTGTGGCCCAGTATCAAGTACTGTGGCAAGTCGACCTGTCTTCGGTGGTAGATCGGGAGCGTGCCTTCCCCATAACCGTTATGGAGAAGTTAAGGGCCACACGAGATGCATCCAAGCCTGTTATAATGAAGGACCTCCACGATCTGTCTCTACAGTATGATCAGCTGAGCCACCGGGGAGAGGATTGCATTGCTCGGGAGGCAGCAGCCTCTCGCAGGATAATCGACACAAAGGAGCAGATCTTCGAGCTCCAGAGGAAATTGGCCTTCTTAGAATCTGAGCTCGAGGCCTCCCGTACGAGTAAGGAGCTAATTGTTCAGGAGGCCGATAAAGTCACCCGTGCTTCTGCTGACTTGGAGCGTGCTCTAAAGAAGCTTGAAGATGGCTGGCAGGCTCATGCATATCTGGATGATACGGAGCGGTTAACTCAGGAGGCCGAGCGCCGAGCCAAGCGGCAGTTTGAGCGGTCGACGGTCGTACTGAGGGACCGTCTCAGAGAATTATGTATCGCAGAACCATAGTCGGCTTTTTCTTTTCTTTCTCTCTTTTTATTTCTTCATCTTTTTTTTGGTAGGGACATGGTCCCCAAGAATGTAGTACTTTTGACTTGATTTGAATAAATGACTTTGCTTGCATCATCCTTTATCTGTCGTGCTTGTACTGCATTTATGTGTTTGCCCCACTGGGGCTTTTTCTGTGGACCTATTACCCTCGGCATACCTTAGTTTTAGGTACGGATAATAAGTTTGATAGGGATACCTAGAACAACTCCACGGTAAGGTGTATATAGAAGTTCTTGGTATCGAGGGAAAGAATGTCGTAGAATGGCTGGGTTCCAGAGGCATAAGACTGTAAAAAAAGAGGCGCGTGTACTAGAAAACTTAGTACAGCATTTAGGGTCAACTGTGGACATTTGTGGTCAACTGTGGACATTTGTGGGCCTATTATCCTTGGCATACCCTGGTTTTGGGTACGGATAATAAGTAGAGAGAAAACCAACATACTTACTCAGAGGTAATGAGGACGTGGTAAATATGAGGGTTTCTTTAATAGAGTCTTCCTACTCAGAGGTAATGAGGACGTGGCAGGAGTGGACACCATGAAGGGTACATAGAACAACTCAGAGGTAATATGGATGTGGAAGTTCTACGTGAGGGTTGGTTTGTTTTTGATGGAAGTGAAACAACTCAGAGGTGACATAGACGTGGTTATTTCGAGAAATTTGTGGATCTGTTACCCTTTTTATGCACTGAAAGTACGGGTAATAGATCATGAGGAAAATGCTCTTTTAGGAAGGAAGTTCAGAGGTATGATCATACGTGACTTACTACCCAGAAGATGTGATATTGATTCATTTGGGACACCCAGAGTGTAAGTTCAGCGGTGCCTGGGGGCGGATAACTTAACAGTCCGATTGATTTGGGGGATGTCGCTTAGACATAATACTTCTTTAGGAACTTGCCTTTGACAGGCAACATGAGCAAGTCTTCGTTTTGTTTTGCGAGGCGGTAAGTACCATTGGAGAATACAGCCTCGATGACAAATGGGCCTTTCCATTTTGACTGAAATTTGCCGACGGTTTTGTGAGTCATAACCATCGGCCTCCGAACTGCCAGAACGAGATCGTCCACTTGGAATGTTATGAGTTTAACCTTCTTATTGAAATCTCCCGAGATGCGTGCTAGATACAGCTCGATTCGTTGTTGAGCTAACAGACGTTTCTCATCTAAGGCCTCTAACTCTTGTAGCCGGCGATGGTAATTATCATCCGTCGTCAATCGATAGGTAAGGACGACACGGAGCGAGGGGATTTGAGACTCCAGTGGGAGAACTGCCTCACTCCCATACACCAGAGAAAATGGTGTGTTCCCGGTGGCCGTCCGGACTGTAGTACGGTACGCCCATAGGCATTCGCCAAGCTTTTCATTCCAATCGTATTTGTTGGAAGACACAAACTTCTTGAGCAGCTTGATTATAGTCTTGTTGAATGCTTCTGCCAACCCATTTATTGTCGAATTATACGGTGTTGAAGCAACATTCTGGATTCAGTATTTATCACAAAACCGATAGAAGGCGTGGCTTGCAAACTACAGACCATTGTCGTGGATGATCTTTCGTGGCAGTCCGAAGCGATAGATGACGTGATGCTTGAGGAAGCTGATCACATTT
Source organism: Iris pallida (assembly GCA_029216955.1). NCBI lineage: Eukaryota > Viridiplantae > Streptophyta > Magnoliopsida > Asparagales > Iridaceae > Iris > Iris pallida. The sequence continues at coordinate 12,379,209 of JANAVB010021999.1, forward strand.
GATGTCATCACCTCTGCTAGCGGGATAGCTTTTGCCCATTTGGAGAAGTAATCTGTAATTGCTAGTATGAAGCGGTGTCCTCTGGTCGAAGGTGGAGTGATTGTACCAATGATATCCATTCCCCATGCCTCAAATGGCCAGGATGCCACCGTTGGGTGTAAGAATTCAGATGGTTGATATATGAAATCTGCGTGGACCTGACAGGCTTTGTACTTTTATGTATAGTCTATCGCGTCTGCCACCATCGTAGGCCAGTAGTAGCCCATCCGACGAAGGCGGTCTTGCAGCTTCGGGCCAGGTTGATTGGCCCCACAAAAGCCGTCGTGAGCTTAGCGTACCCCTTCTTTGGCCTCTGTATTTGACAAACACCGAAGCATTAGTCCATCGTAAGATCGCTGATACAGTATCTTTGTCTCAGTATCGTAGAAGCATCTGAGAGAACATCTTCTAATAGAGGTGGCTTCTTTCGGGTACTCCGACAAGATGCCATAAACTGCAAAGTCGATAAATAGGAGCCTCCAATCCGGTGTCTCGTCGACCGTCAGGGAAGAATAGCTTTCAGTAAATTGGACGTTATTCTTGGGACAGACCAACTCATGGCCTATTACGTCCACCAAAAGATGAGTATATTTTAGGACCGCCAGGGAAGCGGCCAGTCCTGCTAAGGCGTCGACTTCAATGTTTCGGAGTCTCGAAACATGTTCTATGAAGAACTCTTTCAGAGAAGTAATGATGGCTATCGCTACGTGATGGTAGGAAATCATTTCTTCATGACGAAATTCATACGAACCCCGGATCTGATTGACGATTAACTATGAATCGCCATATGCCTCTAGGTACTCTACCCCCAATTTTTTTATGAGTCGGAGGCCGATAACTAAGGCGTTGTACTTGGCCACGTTATTCGAGCAAGGTTTTGTAAGAGAATATGCCCGGTTGATCACCAAGCCAGAAGGAGAAGTCAGTACCACTCCGACGCCAACGACAATGTTCCCTTGGGCCCGATTCTTGAAGCACCGTCGAAGAAAATTTGCCAGACGGAATCATCGGAAGCCATGTTTGAATTGGCGACCTCGTTTGAAATCTCTTTATATATTCTGGTTGACTCCAAACCTGGATGAGCTGCTAAAAAGTCTGTCAGAGCCTGACCTTTAACAGCCTTTTGCGGACGAAGATCATATGGTAGGAAGACAATAATATTGCCCAAGTAGCGATGCGAGAGCTGAGTACACCCGGCTTGGTCATGAGAACCCTGAGGGGGTTAACTCGAGATATGACATGTATGGTTTGTCCTGTAACATAGTATCGCATCTTCTGGATAGCGAACACCAGAGCAAGACATTCCTTCTCCACGGCGGTATATCTATGCTCAGGCCCAATCATCATTCGACTGAGATAATAGATAGCTTGTTCATGCCCCGCATCATTTTTTTTTGTTAGTAGAGCAGCAAGGGAATGCTCCATCGCTCGTACATAAAGTAAGAACGACTTTCCAGCAATTGGGGCCGCCAGAACTGGAGGATTTGACAGATATTCTTTGATGTTGTCGAACGTGCGTTGGCACTCTTCATCCCATACGAATGAAATGCCCTTCTTCATGAGGTGGGTGAATGGTTGACATCGCCCGAAGAGGTTGGAGATGAACCTCCTGATGTAAGATAGCCTCCCTTGAAGGCCTCGGAGTTCATAAAGATTTCTCGGGGGACCCATCTCCATTATTGCCTTCGTCTTCTCAGGATCTATGTGGATTCCCTGGGCAGCAATGATAAAACCCAAGAATTTTCTACTAGATACGCCCAAGAAGGATTTGGTAGGATTCATCTTCAAGTTGTGCGCTCGAATCAGGTCGAATACCGTCCTCAGATCCTGCAGATGGTCTCCCTTAGAGCGGCTTTTGACAGCTATGTCATCGATATAACACTCCACGGTCTTACGCAGGTGATCTCTGAAGATGACGCTCATAGCTCACTGGTATATGGCACCGACATTCTTTAAACCGAAGGGCATGATGGTGTAACATTATACGCCAATCGGTGTTCGAAATGATGTATGCTTTTCGTCATCAGAAAAAATATCTTGATTTGGTTGTATCCTGAGAAGCCATCCATGAATGACATGCGCTCAAAGCTACATGTGTTCTCGATCATGATGTCCGTAATGGGATGAGGGAACTCGTCTTTAGGACATACTTTGTTTAGATTTCGGAAGTTGATGCAAATTTGAATCTTTCCATTCTTCTTGAGGACTGGTACTATGTTGGCGACCCAGTCTGGATGTTGCTCCTCCCGGATGAAGTCGCTGGCTATCAGTTTGTTGACCTCATCTTCGATAGAATTCATAATATTCGGGCGGACACGTCTTTGCTGTTGCTTGACCGGCTTTGTGTCCGGATGAATGTTAAGTTTATGAAGTGCGACCTCGGTGTTTAGCCCTGGCATGTCTTCATAGCTCCAAGCGAACACATCGATGTACTCTCTGACGAGTTGCAAAAGTGCCTTCCGTTCTTCGTCTGTCAGGCTTTTGCTAACGAAGATTGGCTTTGGAGAGGACTCATCGCCGAGGTTAACTTGCATAACCTCATCTTCAGTGGAAGGTTCACGGAGTTCGAAGCATTTCTTCCATTGTGCATCTAATTGTTGAACCCAAGGCTCTAATTCGAGAAGCTCGGGTACATCTTAATCTTCTTCGTAGGCATCAATAAATGCCATATTGACTGACAGAGCTTGTCTAAATACGTCCCCGATGCTGGCATCCGAATCAGAAGTTGGTGATCCGGTTGAGTGTGAATGCCAATCACATTCCTCATCTGAGCTTTCATGGGTCATTATAGGTGTAACATAACCTAGCCCATGTCTGGTCTTGCTATAGTAATCCTAAGGTTTTTCAGCCGGGACTGGTAATTGCAAGGGTAGTCACCGGCCGGTGCCGTAGTTTAAGCCTGGTGTAGATTCTATGTCGTACCCCTATTTTTGCATAAGATGCTTGGAATGGGAGCTATAGAGATAAAGCGCCAGTCTTCCAGTGTCGGATTTAGGATCGACTTCTTCTGGCCTGAAGGACTGTGGATCATCTTTTCGGCCGAAGATGATTGGATGATCGTCTCCTTCGACTATGAAGCAGGCTCCTTCTACAGGAGTGATTTGATTTGTGGCATAGATATTTGTCACTTGCGTGTATAGGTTGGTGTCTATACCGTGTTCCATAGCATACATTATACAAAGCTTACTAAGCTCGATGTAGTTCAAAGATAACCCTTTATTGATGAAGTAAGGTATCTTTTTTAGTGAAATTACATCATCTGCAGACGAAACATCAGTGTGAGCAGCCACATACTTTTCTAGCTCTAACTCTTCTTCGGCCACCCCCTGTGTCAATGAAGACTGGGAGGACGACCTGGGAAGCTTAATCATCAGGGGCTCCACTGGTGGTGCTGAACGCGGAGTCGTTGGTGTAATAGTAACCCCCGGCTTAGTGCTTGGTACGAGATGAGGAGTTATTGGCTCACTGGCGACCACCGGCTTAGTACTGAGCTGTCGATTTGTTCCTGGCTCTTGTTTAGCCAACCTCTGCATTAAAGATTGGGAAGATGACCTAGGCAGCTTGATCATCAATGGCTCCCCTGAGGGCGTTGGACGTGGGGTCGTAGGTGCGCTAGCGGCCACTGGCTCAGTGCTTGGCTGCCGATTTGTCTTAGGCAGACGAATGACCATTGGCTTGACGGAGGGATTAACCTCTTTTGTTTGTTGTTTGCCCACCCTTAGTAATTTGATCGTCAGTGGCTCCATATTGGGCCTCGCCCCTTGGCCAGACCTTGGCAGTCGAATTGTCATCTGCTCCCTTTGTACAGTGAGCACAGGGAAACTACACAAAGTGGCTGTAAGAGGCACAGTCCTGCCTGGTTTGCAGGGTTGGAGATGGATTCTCAAGGGTTCCTCCGGCCCTGTAATTGCCTCTGTCTGCTCTTGAGCATCCTCCTTTATCAGGTGCCTCTTTGAGTTCTCGTAAAAGTAGGAATCCGAATAGTAGGATTCGACCCCTTTGAAGGGATCGATGTCAGCAAATTCTATCCTCACAAAGCTGTACTTGTCGACGTACTTGAAGTACTAGTGCAATATGGAGGGCACGACCATATAATCGTATATCATGGACGCCCCAGAAGAATATTATAGGAGGTGTCTGCGTCGATCACATAGCAGGTTACTTCCGACTGAAGGTCGCCGATTTGGCACTTCAGGCGAATCTTTCCAATGGAATAGCTTTTCGTGAAATTGAAACCGCTGATGGCGGTGCTGGTAGGAGTCAGCCAGTGCATATGGATATGCAGATGATGAAGCAAGCTCTTCGAAATAATGCTCATCGAAGAGCCGGGATCAATGTGCATCCGATCCACCTTGACGTTGCCGACGTATCCAGTGTAATACAGCGGGCAATCGTGAAGGTTGGTCTTAATAAACATGTCCTGCAGAGTGAATACGATATTGGGCATTGTACCGGTACAAGCACTGTCTTGGGCATCAGCTGGCGAGCTCTCCCCTGTGAGCTTGACTTGAGCAAGATAGGCATCATCATTTTGAAGTACGTCACTCAGGGTGACACGAACATCCTTGGAGAGCCTCAAGAGCTTGTATAATGACAACTTGGCCGGTGCGTTGGCCAACTGTGCCAAGATGTCAAAGTTGTAGGGCCTCTCCAGCCCATGGGGTGCCTCTTTTCGGAGTGGCTTGTCAAAGCGAGTCTCCTTTAACCTAGGCTTATCGGTCGTCAGAGGCTGAGAAGGTCATGGAGCATCAGCAGCCGCCGGCTGATGATCTTCGGTCGAGTTACCCGGTGGTGGTTGAGTTTGTACACCGGATCGGGTAACGACAGCCGTAGCTTCTTCGACATCTGTCGGATTGTGCGACAGGACTTGACTTTTCCATCCTTCTTCTTGCCAGTAGAGGGTGATGCTCGATGGGTTACTTCAGATACTAAGTCCTGGTGGACCCACATGACCTTCCCTCGTGATGTGGTGAGGGGTACCAGCACAGCAGCCTGGTCTCGGGGAGGTAGAAGATTAGCGACCTCCATTTTTGTCCTTGGGACGGGTACTACGCCGTCTTGGCTCCTCGTCGGAGGGAAGCTGCCTAATTGGACAGACACCATGTTGGCCGCCACAGTTACCTCCTTGAAGTCAATGGCCAGAGCCTTAGAGTCGATCTGGTTCTGGACGTACCGCTTTAATTGGAAGCAGTCTTGAGTAGCATCATGGACGTAGCGGTGGTAGTGGCAGTACTTTGGGCTTTCTATCTCTGTAGGCCGAGGCTCACATCTCGGTGGAGGGAGCTGAATCCTGTCTCCTTGTATGAGCATGTCAAGGATAGGCTTGACATGGCTGTCTTCGAAGGAGTAAGTCATCTGCGGCCACTACTTCTCTGTCGGCTTCGATTCGGGCTTCGGGGCTGTATCGGCCACCATAGCCTGTTTGCCCTTGTTGTTTCGGTTGTTGGAGGAATTACCACCATTGTTGTTGTTAGCATTAGGGCATTTGCCCTTGTCCTCTCCTTCCGAGATGTGCAATCCCAGCTGGCGAGATTTCTTTAACTTGTCTTCTGTGCTAGTGGCGCTGATGATGAAAGTCTTCTAGTCCTTAAATTGACTTTCGCCCATCTAGAGGCTGATTGTGGGGAGCAGCCTATTTTGGCAAATTTCAATCAAGGAAGAGTCCGAATTACTGATGGGCAACTTCATCGCGGTTTGGCGAAACTGCACAATATAGTTCCTTGTCAGCTCCTTTTCACCTTGAACAACGTCCATGAGGGTAGATATTGTGACATCCTGTCCTACCTCATAGAACCTCTCCACGACCATACGCTTGAAGTCGGCGAAGGAATGGATGCAGTTGTCCGACAGATTGTGGTACCAATCAAATGCTACCCCCTCCAATGCCCCGATGAACAACCACGTGAGGATGGCGTCGTCATGAGGCAGATGGTCGATTGTGACTTTAAAGTAGGTGATGTACCGGCTCGCAGATGTCTTCCCGTCATATGGATTGATGTTAAATGGCTTATATCTTGGTGGGAAGGGGACATCTCTCCATGCAGCAGAATACGGTTGTCGTGTCCTGAGGTCTTGGGCAGTTTCTCGGGCGTGAAACATGGCCCGGAGCTTCTGGACCTCTCGTCTTGCCTCCCTGGCCTCGTCTGCAGCGGTAGGGGCCGACATTCCAGGATGATTATCGCCCGGGTTTGGCACAGTTATGTTTGTGTTCGCATTGACCGTGGGACCCAAGCTTGTTTGGCCAGGCATCCTTCCTTGCAGAGCCGGTAGGGCCGCTTTGATCTCGTCCACGACTTGACCAAGGTATGAAGTATGGCCTCCAGAGTATCGATGCGTTGGCGATCGCTAGGACCGTCTTGGTCGTTGTTCGTCATGAACACCGTCCTCACATGAGGAGAGATGGAAGGAACGGTGGAGGACGTGCCCTTTGAATCATACCCTTGCACCGAGAAATCGTCAGGGTATGTGGGAATGTTCTCCTCTGGTTCGGACTCAGAGGAAGTGCTACCCCTGCATAGGAGGCTGCCTCGTCTTGGGACCCGTGGGTGTCCTCAGGGACGTTCGGATCCACTACATCTTTGGGGGGAATTGCTTCCCATGGTGCATCTTCTTGGAACACCGGATTGTTATGGACGTTCGGAGGGGTGCTACCCCCAGCTTCGGCTACCTCCAGAGATGTAGATGACGAATCTCCAAGTGTTGAAGATTTTTTCTTTGAGCGGGTGCCCTGATAAACTTCTCAAGTGGTGTTTGTGGACAGCCGCTTGGACGTGAGTTTCCTAGCCGCGCTAGTAGAGATCGCCGGGCTGGAAACATTTATCTTCTTCCCTGCCTTGTCGGTAGGGATCTTTCGAGTAGAATTGCAGAAGGCGACATGAAGCGCTTCGTCTCCTGATCTTTGTTGCAGGATCGGTCCTGGCCGCTGCAGTCGTTGGAAGACAGACTGTCGGTCCTCTTATACTGCCACCTTGCTACAGCAGCAGTTGACTATGACTTAAGTACAGTGATGTCCATGAAAGGATTCTCTGCACACCAAGCTTTCTTCTCTTTTCTTGTACTTGTGAAGAATCACATCACGTAAGTCACTCATTTTGTGGGCTCGGGAGTCCCGAGCGTACGAGTGTGTTGGCTACATGTTTGCTCCCTGATTGGGAGGCTCTTGGGAACCACTCTGTCTGTTTACCGCTGGAGGCTGGACACAGTCAGTTCTGTACAACTTTTCATCAGAGGCCCGTCTAACAGTAAGCGAAGCTCTCTGATAGTCAGAGGTTGGGACAGCTGACTCAGCTCGACGAGCCCGTACTGTCCTAGACTTCTTCCCTCTAGTACCCAAAGGCGCATAGTAGGAAGAGTCCAAGTTATGCTGCACAGAGTCTGGCACATCCTTAGGAGAGTGTCTGAGGTCAGGACCGCATGAGAGGCGGTCGAAGACTGAACCCGAGCCGCCTGGAGCAGATGATCTGTGGCTGGGATTGGCGGCCGTATGAGCATTCATGCGGCTGGCATTTGTGGCCGCATCAGCATTCATACGGCTAGCATTTGTGGCCGTATAAGAATTCATGCGGTTGGATTTGGCTGCCGCATCAGCATTCATACGGCTGGCATTTATGGCCGTATCAGCATTCATGCGGCTGGATTTGGTTGCCGCAGGAACATTCATATGGCTGGATTTGGTGGCCGCATGAGCCTTCATGCGGCTAGAATTGTTGGCCGCATGAGCCTTTTTCATGCAGCTGGCACCCTTATGCGGTTTCTTCCTGGACCGCATAGAGTCCCCATTTGCTTCCTCAAGTCCAGCATCGTAGTACTTTCCTCTGCCGGACTTGAGAACAGTAGGGGTCTCTGTGGCCTGAAGTGGGGCCACATGGGAGTCTTCTCCGCTGTCTTGGGCAGCAGAGAATGCCTCTTCCAGAGCTTGGGGAGGAGCGAAAGTCTTGGGCCTCCACTCCCTGTAGGCCTTCTTCGTGCGGGCTCGCTTCTGGATCGGGCCAGCACTCCCATCGGAGAGCATTTCTTCAAACTCCTGCTGGTGGAAGCGGACGACCAGCCTCTGTTGCGTAGGGCCAAGCTTGGCTGCGTCAGATTGCGTCACCAACTTCTCAGCAGTAGAGTAGTTAGCCCCCAGCACAGTCGCCATCGTGTTTGCTATTGATTATAAAAGCACAGAACAGTTTTATGGGAGGACTGAACTTGTAATTCATAATACAAACTCGCTCGTACAAACAGAGCCTAGGAACAAAACCTAGAAAAAGCAATCTAAGTATAATTGTTTAGTTTTTCTTGGAGGTGACGGTAGAGGCTCGGAAGAGTGCTATCAACTCTGCCTTACTCCTTGGACGATCGGACGTAGCTTCTGCTCTTGCGAGGAAATGCTCTTTGTGTGTGCCGGGGTTGCTAGTCTCTCTGCTCGGGCTTTATGCGTATAACTTTGTCTTTTTACAAGGGAACAACACCTTGCTATTTATTGGAATTGTGTGATGAGCGGGGTGTTCAGTAATTGCTCCTTGAAATGTTGGCGGTTGGGGATTAGTTAAGATTAACCTTGATCTGTTTGTTGGAAATCAATCTGGGCTGTTGAGTTGGTTACAATAAATCTGCATTGTTATGATTTGTTGGTTACTAAATCCAAGTGGATAAGTCTTAGTCAATCTTCTGCCACGTGTCCCAACTGCCATTTATGTTGCGAGCCGCATGAACGGGGCCCTGGCAGAGCCGCATGAGTGTGGTCTGCTAATTGGGCCGTATGAGGGTGGCCCCCACAGCCGAGCCGCATAAGGGTGGCCCCCACAACCGAGCCGCATAAGGGTGGCCCCCCCATCTGAACCGCATAAGGGTTGCCCACACAACTGAGCCGCATGAGGATGGCCCCCACAACCGAGCCGCATAAGGGTGGCCCCCCATCTGAACCGCATACGGATGGCACCCAGAACTGAGCCACATGAAGGTAGCCCCTACAACCGAGCCGCATAAGGGTGGCCCCCCATCTGAACCGCATAGGGGTGGCCCCGACAGTTGAGCCGCATAAGGGTGGCCCCATGTCAGAGCCGCATGAAAGTCCTTAAAGCGATCCGCATAAAGAGCTTTGGAATTGGTGGATCGTGCCAGCTGTGAAGATTTTTCTCGTCTCTCTAAGATCTCGTAATTATGTCAGGGTCATCATGTAACCCCTCTTTCTGAATTTTTTTCTATAATATTTTATTATTTATTTGAATTGAATGATGGTTTTTAGAGTTTTTAGAAATAATTATTTAGTTAATTATTACGATGGATGACTTTAGCCATAGTAGAGTTTTGGGGTACAAGGTGACTAGAAATCGGGGCACGGATAGTACAATAGCGTGCTTAGACTAGTGTATTAGCCCTGATAGGGAAGGCTGAGCCATAGTGATGTCCTAACTAGGAAAACCAGGCCAAGTTGCGACTTAACCTTCACCGAAGTTATTTATTTGTTATTCATATTATTGTGTTTTAGGGAAACCGGTTATACCATTTTAGTCCGGACTGGACCCGAACTGAGCCCGAGCCCATGTAGTCATGTGGGACGTCTGATGGCATGCGTGTTGACGTATTTTGGTGAGTGGGTGGTTTTCCATTTTAATGATTTAATGAATATTTCTGAGTATTCATGATTAAATATTATAAATATTGTTATTAGCTGATATTCAATGGCACTTGTATAAAATGGGTCTTTGTGCATTTTGGGGATTATTAGCCTGCGCTTAGTGGTATATATACACCATTATTGTTTTATTAAATTTCGTTGTATTTATTATTATTTTATTGAGAATATTATTATATAATATTATTTTATTATTAGTGGCTATATTATTTTGTCAAATAAATATTATGGTATAAGTGTTCATACTTAGGTAGGAAGGCCCTATACTAGTTGATAAAAAGTATTGAGGTATTTGGATTTTATGCAGATTGTCAAATAAGGAAATATATAAATATATAAATATTATAAACGAGAGTATGTATATATATATATATATATATATATATATATATATATATATATATATATATATATATTATTTTTTTTATTTTATTTTTTTATTTTTTTTTGGGGTGGCCCGGGGGGGGTCCGGGGGTGGAGGGTAACCCGGGGGGAGGGGGGGCCGGGGGGGTGGGGTGTCCGGCAAGGGGCGCCAACCCGAGGCCGCGGCCAAAGCCGCCCAGCCACCTCGGGTGGGCAAGGGAGGGCTCGAACCTAGCCCACCGCTAGGGGAGCCAACCCTCCTAACCACAAGAGCTAGGCCCGCCGGACATATATATATATATATATATATATATATATATATATATATATATATATATATATATATATATATATATATATATATATATTATATGTGTATGTGTACGTATACATAGATATATATATATGAAGGAGTATTTGTGCATATATTTATACAAGTAGATATATAAAAGGGTATGCGTGTATGTATATATAATTATACATATATAAATATATGTGTGTGTATATATATGAATAGATATATATGTATAAATATATGTATATATATATATATATATATATATATATATATATATATATATATATATATATATAAATATATATATATATATATATATATATATAGTATAAATAAAGAAAAAAAAGAAAAGCAATAGAAACAACAGCTGCAGCCCAACCAAGCTGGGAAGCCCAATTCCCATTCCTGTTGACCCAATGTCACGACCCGCACCCACTGTGAGGGTACGAGCACGTAACAACGCCCAGCCCACGCCGCAGTGTCGACGGTAGAACGCTGTCCTAGGTTACTATCTAATCAACAACTCACGCAATTATATAATATACTTATCGAATCTCAACTCCGAACGGAGGACAAGTATAGATATAATGAATCTCAATCACAGACTAAGAACGATAAGATATCACAGAAGTATAACTAAGAAATTGAAGACAACAAAACTACTAATAAAAATAACAACAAACTCAACAATCTCAAATACATCTCAAGTCTCAAATCTCTATATACAACTCCAGATCTAAACAGGAAAAACTAAAACATGACAGACTAACTAAACTCCCGATCACTCCTGAGTGTCGGGGCCATAGGTAGCTAAGCCATCTCCTCAGTAAAATGTAGGGCATGTGTCCTCAGGGCAATCATCTGTAAAATTTTCAACAGGTCCAGTCAGGACAGGAACGAATACAACTCATCAAGAAAACCTAAGTAAAAGACAGGGAACTATAAAGCAGTTATAGACAGTTTTATTGATGAATATGACAGTTTATATACATGTGATGGTATGGAGAAACAGTAAGATACAAGGAAAGTAAAGTAACTAAACAAGAGAAGAATGATGGCAATGACGACTGTAAATAAATCTAGCTGAACTAAAGTAACATAATAAGTCCAGGCAGTAAATGAAAGACAAGTGTAAACTGCTATAAATCCAGTACGGGATGGATCTAATACAAGATGAATCCAGTACCAGATGATTCTAGGTAGTGATCAAGAATCCAGGTGAGTCCTGCTAATCTAATAGTGTGTTTTAAAATACCGAGATCGACATGTAGACGGCTGTAGGTAATCAGGCACACCTCTCACTGATCAGGCGAGAGATGGCTATGCTTCCAGTAGATTCCAGTAGGGAGATTCCAGATTTGGGGTATATCTACATGTCTTACTCAATATTTCCCCGCCCCGTAAACAAATGAATCCAGAATTCGACACGAGAATCGAGATGAGACCAGCCAAAATATAATGATTCCAGAAATAGATTCCAGAATGATTCCAGTGATTCCAGTAATAGAGGCCAGATAATATGGTGAGTGTGTCGCATACATGAATCCAGAAATATCCATACGTATGGTATCAGAGAATCACATAAAACTAAATAGAACTGAAATACAGTAACTGGCAAATAAATGAGAGAACTATCAGAGAATGTACTCGCCTGATACTCTGAAAAGAGTAGTATAATGTCAGATGTCTGCACCGGAGTCACAATGTCCTAAATAGAACAGTACAGGTTATAATGTGCTTAAAATAAGATAAAAAAGTCTATGATGCAATCTACATGACTTCTAGGTTAATCTAGGTCAAAGTCAACTCTAAGTCAAACCTGGTCAACTGTCTAGGTCAAACTAGGTCCAAGTCAAACTTGGTCAACTCTGGGTCAACCCAAGTCAACATCTAGTGTTTGGTCGACTATAGAGTCAAACCAAGGTTAACTAGGCTCTTTCTAGGTCATACCAGATCAACATCCCATATATCAACCTATACCTTAACACAATGTAAGCCAATACCTTAATACCTAATACCCTGTCACATATCACATAGGTGATCCCATGACCTATACTTAAGACTACCCACATTTCCTACTCATGCTATATGTCAAGGCCAATCTAACTTACCTACATCCATGACCTTAGCCTATTATCCAATACCCATACCACATATCCTTAAGGTGTATGCATTAACCCTCAATTCTAACACTCACCCAAGGACACTCAACCTATATCTATACTAAAGTATCAATAACCTATATTTATATATTATACTCACATAGGTGTACCCTCATATTTCACCCATACCTAGCTGTCAATGTCATGCCATGGCCTGGGTACCTTTTTCCAGTTCACTCTAATCCCTCTGACTCCTCTAATGCAACTGCTACTTAATCATCACAGATAACTCACTCTCTATAACCCATATACAATCATACCTATACACAAATAGCTAAAAGCCTATGCATCCCAAATGACTCATAAGGGAGTGTCTTGAACTCAACACCCAGCTGATCTAGGACTCAATACCCTCATCTAGACTGGACATACCCTATAGCTAAAGAATGAAATCTCTAATCAAGGAGAGGCAGGACATCTTATATAAACATGTAGGACTAACATTCCGCCATATGCCAATGGCCTAAGGTCACTGCCTGTTGCTGCTAGCTACTGCAATTGCAAGGCTAAGGCAGGGCAAGCATGTTGCCTGCTGCTTGCTAAGCCCTTACCCACTCATCAAATCCCAGAAACAAGGCTAAACTCACACAATGAATAAATAACACATAATGTGAAGAGTGCATGATGTGAGTGAGCTAAGTGTCAAGTGAAGGGTGTGGATGACAGTAAGAATCAGTGAATAGGGGATCTATCTCAGGAAAAAATTGAGGTCCACTGGCAGTAATGTAACAGTGAACGAATTCAGTCCATACCCATTCGAATTCAGTTCTCAAACACAATCATAACTCAACAACAATTCAGGAATTTATATCAAATCCTAAATATTCCTTACAACAGTGAAGGGAATATTACTGTGTGTGTCATGTGACAGTCTAGTTTAGGTTGTGTGTGTGTGTGTGGATGAGTGGTGTGACCAAGTGTGATATGAATTGGAAAACTGAGATGTGGGTAGAGTAGGCCATGTGTGCTGTATAGGTGATATGTGTTTGTCATCAGTGAGGGGTGTCACTAGCTAGGAGAGTGATAGCAGTGTAGCAGGGTACGAGAAGTGGGTACGTCCAGCCTACGCCGCAGTGTCGGCGGTAGAACGCTGTCCTAGGTCAATCATCTAACAGTATAAGGTACCTGTACAGTTTATACTCTCCGAATGGAGGTGACAAATAGAAAACAATCTCAATCACATCTAGGGTAGAAGAACGAAGAACAGATAGATAGTAACTCAAAGAGAACCATAGCATAGATGAAATAAGACTAAGTGTCTAAGATACATAACATCCAGAATGTCAACTCATAATACAATAAGTCTAAGAGTCTATACATCTCCACATCTCAAAATACAACACAGAATGTGAGACAAAAAGTAAATATAGAAAAGACTGCCTAGACTAAACTGGTCTAGACTACTGGAACATCCTCCTCAGCTGTAGGTGGAACCTGCTGAGGGTCCTCAATACAAGTATCATCTAGTCCTGCTCCATAATAGGTAGACACCAGGGCCTCATCCTCATCCTCTGTAATATTTTCAACAGGTCCAATCAGGACAGGAACGAGCACAATACATCTCACGCAGTTCATATCAGGTTAGGAAATACGATACAGGCAATAGAGTAAGATACATGAACTGTTGAAAGGAAATATACGCTGTAAAAGAGATAGCTGTAATGAAATATCTACTGTATATAGAGAACTGTAGTGACTAGTGATGTAGAGCACAAGATAGGCATGTGAATGGCTAGAATTTATAGATGACTATACTACTGAGTTTGTACATGACTACACTACTTTGGAATTATTCACATGTCCACTTCTACTCCCCCGTACCCTAATCAATACACAAGGATCTATACAAGTTACGTTATTGTACATGATATCACATGGGGCCCATAAAAGGGTGCACATGATAGTATACATGAGAGCTCAGTAAACATGAGAGTACATGATCACATGAGTGTACATGAATAATGAAAGCATAGGAGTACATGATGATAGTGAAACACACATAACATGAAGTACCCGATGCTCCCGAGGGGGATAACATCTCATGTAAAGATCCATATAGTACCAATCCGTGTTACCAACGTGACAGCAACAAGTAAATGTAATCTAGAGCGAGAAGTAAAGCCTGAACAAGTATGAAACGGTCAGAGAATGTACTCGCCTGCTGTATGAATGTCTGTAGAGAATATGCAGTCTGAGGAGAGGTGTCTGGCTCCTAGTCAGAGCAATACAAGTCACAAAGTATCCACAATGATAAAAATAAAGTATACAATGCATACTACATGATTCTAGGTCAAACTGGTCAAAAGTCAACTCTTGGTCAACTCTAATAGTCAAACTAAGTCACAGGAAGTCATACTAAGTCAAATAAGGTCAAACAAGATCAAACAAGGTCAAACAAGTTTAATCTAGGTTAAAGTCAAGTCCTGGTCAACACTTTAATCAACTAGTCAAATACTAGTCAACATGATCAATCTGGATCAAGTCTAGATCAACTTAGACCAGCAAAGTCATTGGTCAAACAAAGACTAGTCAGTTAGGGTAATTAGGTTAGGGATTAGCAAGTCACTAATCTAAAGGTCCATGAATAGTAATATCTCACTAATCCTACTTAATTCTAATAATCTCTAGAAAATTACCAAAATACCCCTATGGCTAAAAATCACTAATTTGAGGTTCTAAGCCTATGGCTAAGCTCTCATGGTCATGGCAACTTCTAGGTTAGAGAAAACTAGGGTTTACACTAAGTTATACTAACCAAAATCACAAAGTCATAAGTCATGACTTAGCATGACTTAGAAAATGGTTTAATCTAACTAAAATCACCAGAAAATCATACCATGACTAAAATACCACTAATAAATAATAAAAATAATAAATTTTCAAAAATCCCCAATTTCAGAAAACAGGGTGTTACATAAGCCATGACTTAAATTCACTAAACCAAATCCCCTCATTCTAAACCTATTCTCTAATGACTAAAATAGGTTAACTCAACCTAGACTAGGGTCACCATGGCTAGGTTTAGCTTCTAGGCTAGTCCACTATGTCTCAACAAGTCAAAGTCAAACTAGAATTCACCAATTCAACAAATCACCAAATAATTCAAATAAGTCAAAATGACCAAAATACTCCTAGGCTAAAAATGATAATTAATCATGCTAATGACATGGTTAGGCTCTAGGTCATGCAGTCTCTCAGGTTTCACTAGCAGCACATCAAAATCACAAGTCATGACTTAAACCAGTTTTAAAATAGTTTAAAATTTATTAAAAATCACTAAAAATCATAATATAAATTAAATATCAATAATTAATAATTAAAATTACAAAATTTCAAAATTACCCTCATCTGGAAAACTGGGTGTTACAATCCTACCCACCTTAGAAAATTTCGTCCTCGAAATTAAAATAATCGCACCCGTCCTAGGTCAAACCCCCAGTAATCAATGTCGAAGCAACACAATCCTACTGGTCTTGATTTCACAGTCTCGAATGGGGTAGCTACACTATCTAGCAATCAAAACAATATCCTGGCAGGTACTAATGGAATCACACAGGAAAGTGGAGAAGAAGAATGAGAAGGACAAACCTGCTAACCCATCACCTGCAGCGTCGGTCTCCTCGACCGCCATCGCAAAAGCTCCACCCCTCTGGTGCTGAGCTACAGGTGGCCTAGATCCCTCAAGAGGAGGTGCAAAGGGACAGTCTATCTTCTGGTGGGCTTCAGACCCACAAGAATAGTAAACCTTCAGCCTCTTCCTACACTGCTCTCTGGTGTGTCCCAACTTCCTGCAGTAGGAACAACTGATCGTCTTCGGGTCCTGACCTCGATGCTGATGCTGCACCTGCTGAACCATCACTGGTGCCCGGGTCTGCTGAATCTGAACATGAGGCCTCTTGGCCTGGCCTCCGCTGCTGCTACCACTCTGGAAGTTACAACCCTTCCTCAACTTCAACCCTAGGTCGTCCTCCGCTGCCATAGCCCCAGAAAATATCTCCGCAAAGGTAGCGTTCCGGTCGCTCTTAGTCAGCGACCGAACCTCTCGAATCAAGCCTCGGCGGAACTTCCTCGTCTTCGTCTTCTCAGTCAAGTCATCTATGAACCGGGCCAATCGACAAAACTCTCCGGCGTACTCAGCTACCGTCTGGTTTCCCTGAACCAGACCCTCAAACTGTGCCTCTATGCCTCCTAAGGCCACATCAGGAAAGAACTGCTCCTTGAACAGTTCCTTGAACTGGGCCCAAGTCTGGCCCTCAACTACCACTCTGGGATCTGTCTGGTACCACGCACGGGCTAAATCCTGCATCTGACTGCCCGCTGTCTCGATATGGAGTCGATCTGGTATCTCTGCTAGCCTGAATATCTCTTCAATATGCTCTTTCCAGTCGTCTACGTAATGAATGCCCTCCGTGCCCAGGAACTCTCTGGGGTGCATCTTCTGGAAGTCCTGTATACCCTTCTCCTTCCGACGAGGCTGCTGCTGCTCCCCCTGAGCAGTCACCATCTCTACTGTAGCACGAACCAGCTGGTGGGCCTCGTCAATCCCCTGACGATAATTGGCAGTTTGCTGCTGCTGCTGCTGCTTGTGAGACGCCAGAATCCTCTCCACGAAAGAAAATAGATGAGCAGCATCTACCATCCCCGCAGGTGGAGGCTGCTGCGGTGGAAGGATCTCGGGAAGCACCGGACTCTGCCTCCCAGCTGATGGAACACCCACCCCAGCTGATGGATCTCCGAAAGCTGCTGAAACATCCACCCCAGCTGGCAAGACTGGGGCTGCGGTACCAGAGGCTGGCTGCTGAAGGTGAGAGGTGGCAGACCCCTCTGCAGCGGCTACTGTACCAGAGCGATGTGATCGTGTCTCCACCATCCTGAAGACAGATCGACAAGGACGTCAATACTGAGCAGGAATCGATAAATTCAAAGAAGGACAGTTTATTTCAAAGAAGACAATCAGTAAGATATGTAGATGGCATGAATTGAAGCAGAATTTTTTTCCTAACTGTGATTGAGTGCCTCTCCGTTAAAGCCTATCTCTCAATCCTATCGCAGGCTCGTAGCAGTACAACTAAGTCGCCGTACTACCACGATATCGCACTAATGCGACTCTCGACCTGCATGGGCCACCACTAAAAATGTGTCACGACCCGCATCCACTGTGAGGGTACGAGCCCCACGGTCCAACTCAACGGGCGATTTTGTGTACGGCCCGCCGGAATCCAACTCTGGACATACGGTTGGGTTCATATCGAAAAACTGGATCCGTAGACATATAGTTTGACGACTTTAGAGACCGTTGAATCTGGCACGCTTTTCGGTGCAAAGCGGATCCAACGGTGGATACCGTTTTGACCCAAAATTACCATTTTGCCCCTGTGTCCAGAATTGGACTTAAGGACAGGCAATCCTAGCTAATTTGACTATTCTGAGAACATTGGTAATATTTAATTTAGCTTTCGGGGACTGTGGTACGTGTTTTGACTATTGTGGCACATTGAGTAGTTCAGACTGTCGGTTACGCCAGCACAGGACCAAAGGCGAGTACAATTTATTGTCTACATTTTGATATTGATTTTCACTATATTTTATTGATTGGTCATTAGTTATGTGATTATTTTCTATTATAAATTGTTGAGTCGGGAATGAGAAGTACCAACGATATGTGATATGACCTTAGACCGTGTAGACCGTGATTTATTTATTTCTTGTAGACAGTGATTTATTTATTTCAAAGTAGACAGTGTAGACCGTGATTATTACTGCATTTAAACTTTCTAGATCGTGATTATTATTTTATAGACAGTGTTTCTTTATTACAATATTTTCTGTAGACCGTGTAACTGTAGACCGCGTAACTGTAGACCGTGTAACTTTAGACCGTGTCGCATAATTATCCCGAGACCGATCATATATCAAAGGTACTTCTAACAGTTAGAAAAAGTATTTTGTGTCTATTTATTTGTTATTGGTTTTCCGTATTTCCTGTTTATTTTCAAAAATATGTAATTGATGTCTAACCTCTGTTGTATAGTCATTTTCTTTATTTGAAATTGTATTCAGTGAATTGTGCTCGTTCCATTCCTGACTGGAAACCAACATTTTTTAGGTAGCCGTGGATTCACTTAGCGTGGGAGATACGGGGATACTTACAGACAGAAGCCTAGAGACTAGCTAGATAGTTGAGTGGTAGTCATTCTATAATTGTACAAGTTTATGTTTTCTGCAAAAGTAAAACTTGTGCTCTTTATAAATTAAATTAATTTTGTGAATGAGTATTATTTGTGATTGTGATCGTCATGGCCGTGACAGTGTTCTACCGCCGACACTGCGGCGTAGGCTGGCTTGGACACGTCTCTTATTCGTTTTAAAAAAAATGGGTACGGGTCGTGACAAATTTTTGTGGTGGCCCATGCAGGTCTATTTTTGCAAATCATATGAACTCGTGATAGTACTTAAGTTAGTAGCACTATTGCGAGCCTGCGACTAGGAAATGCTTATTCACGAAATAAGGATTAATTTAATTCGAGAGAATGACTCGGACTAGGAGTCCCTTGAACAAATTTACCGATGGGTAGTCTAGGCATGCAAATTAGATAAGGACTAGTCATTACTTTGGATAGTTAGTCAGATCCCCGTTGGTACACTATTACCTCTTGATATGACGATATGATTCGTTGTGGATAGACTATTCACTTGGTAAGACTGGACTTCATAGAGTTAATGATCTAACCTTGATAAATTGTGCAATTCTCCTCTTTGCCTCTTAGATACCATCCCCATATCCTAGTCCAAATTGCCTATTTAGTTCCTATTTTACCATAAGAATTATTACTTTTATGTTATCCATAGACGAACCTCGAGTTAGTTTTGATTCAAGTTTTTCCTCCATGATTTGAATACATATGAAAAAGATACTAGGATGGTTGTATTTCTTTGTCTTTCAGTTATTTTTCTTCCATGTTTACCTTTTATTTTAAGGGTTGTGACTGATAGTACTTATGCTTTATTTCCTAGTCAACATGTTTGAATCTCTAGAAGCTCATGAATTCTTTCAGATATAGTTAAAAGAATGTTAGTTAACTCATAATAGCAGGACAGTAGCGCACTGTCACCATCTAATTAAATTTTTGAGACTATGGATACACTGCAGCCAGCAGCGCACTGGCGAGACACAACCCCTAGAGGTGAAATTAGTTTAAGAAAATATAGGTGATGGGATATTGCCAAAACTATGGCTAGTAGTCCTCTCTTGATCGTAGATACCCTTGAACCAACATTGGATAGAATTAAGAAGTGTTCGATTTTGTATCATGTTGAGTTACGAAACCACGGGTTTACCACAGCCAGAGTATACGGACGAGACGTAATCCGCGGTGAAATGACTTCAAACATGATTACAAGTTTAGGATACCATAGAGGACAGGAAAATGCATGTTCATCCCATAAGATCCAAATCCAAACTAGTGTAAGCTCTGTAAGTTCAGCAGCATGTTTCCCAACCTGACCTTCCGTGGTCCTTGTGATCCATTGACGAGGTAATTGATTGACGCAAATAGGTTTACCTAGAATATAGAATTTAGAAGTCCATAACCCATTTAGTTGACCGAGTCGTATGAATAAGAAGATAGTAGGATGAAGGAATAAGCAAGAACACCAGGTAAAGGTGATTCCCACAAAACTCGAACTACTTGTGCCTTCTTTCAAAAATCTTGTATACTTATAATTTGACTATTTTGACCAATGTTACTATCATAGCCTAGTTTTGCAAGCTTACTCTTTATCGAGCTTGATTCAAGACGTATGTTTATTGGGGACGCCCACTAACATATTATCTAATTAGAATCGACGTATTACGGTCTGATCAACCGTAGTGCACTCAGTTTGCTCTCTCTTTGATTATCCTACGTAGATTGAGATATCGAGGTATCTAGGATCTCATCCGCGACTTATTGAAAATTCCTCTTGAATTATACGTTCGCCTTTGAATCACGTAATTGTACTCAGTGACATCTCCCTTGAACTCTTATTGTTTTTGTCTTTCGCTGATTTGGAAAGGCGAAAGTTCATAATTGATAGAAAGATACAGAGTATTCCCCATGGCTAGGATGGTGGTATACACAAGTGTAGTTGCCATCAGCCAGCCATGTGACTAGAACCTTGCCTTGAGTTACTCATTCTCCTCTCGACCCCTAAACTGCTATTGGGACCCTGTAGCCATCTGAAATTGAGAATAAGTAGGGTTTTACCCATAGTCAAAATGACAACCCAGAAGCCTAGCTATTCTCAAGAAACCAAACGTCGTTAGTCTCTAATCATTTACCGTGACTATGGTAGACACTCATTCCGAGATTGGTTTCCAACAAGTATTGTCCTAGTTATGTAAATTTTATTATTAAGACCTAACTAGTGTTGGAATACCACAGTCACTAGCTTAGCCAATACCATAGCTTAAATACCATGTCATACTACGACCAACCAATTGTCAACAGCAATACATGATCACTACAACCCTTGTGACCATAGTCTGGCAGGTTTACCCCTAATAGAAATTTATGACTCAGTTGTTAGAAACCTTTTCATATTATGTACCTTAGAGTTGGTTACCCCGTCAACAACTCATGTATACTGTGGACAAGTAGGTCATTCTATTTTGACGACCATGTGTCATTTGTACACACACTCATTTTTCATTTATTGAGGAACGACCTTTGACTTGACTTATATCTACCGTATCTCGTAGGTCGTGCCTTATTCTTTATTAACAAGTTTTGAGGTACAATATCCGAGCTTTGAAATCCTTCAAACCCTATTATTCCTAAAAAAAAATCATATCCTAGCTTCTAAGGTGGGTAGACTACAGGCATTCTAAAATTTAGGATATACAAGGATTAACGATTGATTAGAACAATTCCCATTAGGATGATAATTAGTGCCCCATAAACTCCTACTTTCCATTTAGATCATTTTGTGCCCCCGGCCGTACCATTAATATTCGGAGCACGAGACCAGTTGTTACCTCCCAACAAATTTTATATGCAAGACCTAGACGAGTCCACCTTCAACTAGGTATATCATGTCCCACTCAAACACATCCCTTTGTACTCTATTTTTATGGTACGACTTTCAGGACAAAAAGGGACTAGCTATAATACTTACCATAATCCTTGTATACTTTCCGACTACGACTAGAGACTCAACTTCGACTCGAATCTTTCGACCCAATATATGGTTGTGATCGACTCGAAGCCCACAACGCACATGTCACTAGTGTGCCATTCAATTGTGTCTTCTCGTGCTACTTAAACACAAAAGTTGCGGAAGGCGCATCTTCAGGGCTTATAGAACCTATTTAACCAATCCGAATGTCCAACTAGCTCAACCACTTGGGTTGAAACCTATTCTAGGTTACCCTAACCTAGTAGAAGTAGTTTATCATTGAGATCATGTCCAGTCAATATAGATTGAAGTCCAAGGTTCATTCAACCGATGACTGATGTCCAATTGGGGAACCCATTAATACCCATTCATGCATACCACCATAGTTGGACTATAAAACTGAACCTTCTGGAATAGGTCCCTATACCCTTTATGTTGTCTCTCCTTCTTAGAATGTGAAGTCGTTCGTAACCCTCATTCCATCTACCTGGAAGTTGCGATACGATCTTGCATTGCCTTTATAACCCTTGCTCGTGTGTTTAAATAACCACGAGAAAGATCAAAATCTTGACTCCTCAAATCCTGTCCTATTATGGAACCTTATTTAGATAAATTTGGAGAACGGAACTTCTGTATTGCTGTCACTACCACTTTTCTAGCTTGAGGGTATTTTGATCATTTTCAAAATTTTGGGAATTATTTGGAATTATTATTTATTATTTAGATTTATTAGAATTAATGTGATTTTTAGTGATTTTTAGTATAATTGATTTTGGTGTTTAGTTGACTTTGACTTATGTTGACTTTGGAGACTAACCTAGTGGCTAACCTAGGTCATGACTATGTGATTAGGATATGGAAACCTAGGTTGACTTAAGTTAGTGATAATTAACCCATTAGAATTTATTTTGGCAAAATAGGATTTAAATTGTTTAAGGAATGGCTTCTGATTTCACAAGTCATGACTTGTGACTTAAGGCTTAATAGACCATAGGCCCACACCATGGTGCCCTAACCCTAATCCAACCTATTTTAGCCAGCCACTATGGTCTTCCCCTCCCTATTTAATGCTTCTTAAAATTAGGGCTAGCCTCCATTGGGATTTGTGCAAGTTTAGAAAGAGGTGAGTCTCCATCTTCCCTAATCTATAAAAAATCCATTTCAACTCCATTTTCCTCCAAATTAATTGCATTAGGACCTAATTCTTCTGTTCTTTCTGTTTGTGTAAGAATATTTCAGAGTAGGGACAATTTGTGGGAGTTTTTGAAGCTTGGAGGACCATTCCATTTGGGGCTTTTGTGAGCTTTGCACATCAATAGGTATAATCTATTCTAATCCATGAATTTACTATTTTATTTCATTACTAGGATGCCCTAGCCCTAACCTAACAGTAGGATAGGCTAACCCTAGATTTTGAGCCCATTATGTGTCTGTATCGGACACGTATCAACGTGTATAGGAACGTGTTCGACGAAATGCCTCAAAGGGCATTTCGACCTAATTTCTGGATTGTGTTTGAATAGAAAAATAGATCTTGACCTCGCTTATGCATTTCTTTTGCTCTGAACACGAATTAGTATCGGGGCGAGTCGACACAGACACGTGGACACGCGGTCGTGCACGCGCGTACGCTGGCAGGATTATGCCCTGCTACTCGAGCTAGATTCTGCGGTGCACACGCCACTTCGACCCACGAAATTGGACACACGTGTCTTGTCCATAACTGACACGGGGTCCCCCAAGTGGTTCGACCCCTCGTGTCGTGTCGGACACGATATTGCATGTGCACGTGTTATGCACTGTGCGGTTTAGTGTGTCAGTTTGTGTTCTCTGTGTTTATTCGATTTTAAATGCTTTTAATTATGTTTTAACTTGCTATTTAGACCCTAATTATAATGTATAACTATATTAGATTAGTTTACATTGTTGGATTGGGTTAATGTGGAATATTTGGTTTGAATGAGGCTTTGAATGGCATTTTCTGATACACAGCTGATACATAGGTTTTTCTATTGTTTTCCTAACTTTAATTCCTTGGAACACTTACTGTTTTGCACTATTATATTACCCCACATATTATAATTCATGTTAGCTAAGTTTTTAAATTCAAATATAGACTTTTGGAATTAGAAATGGGATATTAATATTTGGGTTGGTTTCGAAAACTGTTATTAACCTTCATTGAACTGTTAGCCTAACCTGGGTTTGAGTTCTAGTTTTCAGGAACTGATTTTGATTTGGATAGTGTTTTGGATTTCAAATTACTGTCCACTGTTATTCCAGTTTTTCATATTGCATTGGTGTGTGAATGGGTTAAAATTCACATTTGGTTGGTTAGCCAACTAAGATGCTGATTTCCCTTTTATTCTGAGAATGGGATGTTAGGTACTGAATTCAACTGAACCTGAGAACCTTCTTCATTTTTAAACTGAGAAATCGGGGTTTAGTTGTTTTTGAACTGAGGTTGATTTCCTTTTGTCATTCGAATACTGTAATAAACCTGAGAACCTATTCTCTAAGAGTCCTGAACTAAAATTTCCTATTTCTGAGATTGGTTAAATGGTTTTAAATTGGTTTCCCTATTTGTGTTAACCTGAGATTTCCTCCTTCAATATTAAACTGTGTTGGTTCTTCTTTTTACTGAGATTCACTGTTTAAACTGGAAAGGGATAGGATTTGTGGTTCATTTAACTGTCCATTACCTGATATTCAATTACTAAATAAAACGCTGAATTTCATTACCTGGATTGATTTCCTTTCCTTTTTGCCTTGTATGTTGTTCCCTGTTAAATTGGAGTTAGTTGAACTGTTAATGATTTCAATGTATTAAATCCTGAGAATGATATGTGGGACTGAAATCTGAGTATGTGAACTCTTTGAACTGATTTCCTTTCCATCATGCTACCTCATTGTTTCACATGTCTCAAGTCACACACACACACCACACTGTCCTCTTGACAGTTCACCCTCATCACACACTTGAATATTCATGTGTCCCCCTCTCTCCTTTCCTATGTATATATATATATATATATATATATATATATATATATATATATATATATATATATTTTTATATTAGCACACACTCATATATATATATATATATATATATATATATATATATATATATGAATTGAGATATATATATATATATAAGTTTCCTATATATATATGAGTGTGTGCTAATATATTATGATATAGTGTATGGGTGATATTGTATAGTGGCTATAGGTTATGTACTTCTAAGTTACATTATATAGCCTTGTCAATATGTGTATTGTTTAGATATAAATAATATCTTGTGTAGATGTGTTATGGTTGTTACGGCATGATATTGCCTAGTAAGCCTAGATTAGTCTTGTTAGAACCTAGAATGGCGTGTTAGACATAGAATAGACTAGTTAGACTAGTTTGACCTAGGTTTGACTTGGTTGACCTAGTTTGACTACTAGGATTGACCAGAGTTGACCAAGAGTTGACTTTGGTCTAGATTGATCTAGATTCATGTAGAACGCATTGTAGTGCATTTCATTACTATTCTGGACTTGTTGTGACTTGTACTGTTCTAAATAGGAGCCAGACACCACTCCTCGGATAGTACTTTCATCTCGGACATTCAGTTAGCAGACGAGTACATTCTCTGATCTTTTTATACCTGTCTGGACTATATTCTTGCTCTAGATTACTCTACATGATGCTGACACGTATCTTCACGGATTAGTACTATATGGATCCTTTCCTGAGATGTTATCCCTCTACGGGTGCATCGGGTATTTCATGTTCATGTACTTTATCATGTGCATCAGGTACTCCTTGTACTCGTACTAGTTCATGTTATTACATGTTCTTATGTGCTTTCATGTGCTTTATCACGTGCCTCATGTACTACTCATTACATGAGTTCATGTATCTTAGTTGTATTCATGTGCTTATAACGTAACTTGAATGGATCCTTGTGTATTGATTGGGACGGGGTGAGTAGAATTGGTTATGTGAATACTATCCCCAGTAGCTGTATTCATGTGCCTCCTTAGTTGTATTCATGTGCCCCTAAGCCGTTTACATAACCATATTGTGCTCTAAATCACGTAGCCACTTACAGTCTCAACTATCATGTATTTACTTCAGTTACAAAATATATCCTGTTTACTCGTACTTCTATTCAGCACTTCCTTTATTTTACTCTATTGCATGATTTATACTCCTAACCTGCTATGAACTGTTTGAGAGATATGTGCTCGTTCTCGTCCTGACTGGACCTGTTGAAAATATTACAGAGGACGAGGCTGAGGCGTTCTGTTCTACTTACTATGGTGCCACACTAGTTGAGTGCCTGGACTTGGACCAGCAGCAGGATCCACTAGCAGTTGACGACACTCCCTTAGTTTAGGATTGTCTTTACTTTTTGGATCATTGTATTAGATTTCGAGATATTTCTGGATATGTAATTATTTTAGACACTTAGAATTCTGGATTTGTATCTCTGCGATGTTTCATTCCTGGATATTATCTTTCATTATTATTCTACCTTATCCTGCTCTACCTTAGCTGTGATTGAGATATATTCTGTTATGTCACCCCCATTCGGGGAGTATAACTGTTTATTACCTATAACTGTTAGATGTTGTGACCTAGGACAGCGTTCTACCGCCAACACTACAGCGTAGGCTGGACGTACCTACGTCTCGTGCCCTTACTCTAGGGTGCGAGTCGTGACACATTTTTAGTGGTGGCCTATGCAGGTCTAGGTTGGAAATGTAGTGATATTCGTACTAGAATATCACTGCAGCCTGCAGTAGGAATTAGTATATTTTTTAAAGGTACTCAATCACACTAGGAAAACTCCTTATCAGATTCCGTATATCTATTTTGCTGCTTATTGTCATCCTTAGAAAATTTAACTGTCCTCCTTTGATATTTCGATTCATTCTCAGTAATTGTTTCTTGTTTGATCTATGTCTCCAGGATGGTTGAGACGCGATCGCATCGCCCTGGACTAGGAGACACTGGAGAGGGGTCTAGCACCTCTCGACCTCAGCAGCAGCCAACTCCCGGTGCCACAGGGCCAGTACAGCCCTCAGGAGTCGGTGTTTCTGCCACTTTTGGAGGAGAACCTCCACCAGTCAGGAGGCCAGTGGTGATTCCTGAGATCCTTCTACCGTAGCAGCCTCCGTATACGGGGATGCTAGATGCTGCACATCTCTTCTCCTTCGCGGAGAGGACTCTTGAGTCCCACCAGCAGCAGCAGACGAGGCAGACTGCAGATTTCAAGCAGGGGATCGATGAGGCACACCAGCTGGTTCGTACTAGAGTCGAGATGATTACAGCTAAGGGGACCCAGCTGCAGCCCCGTCGGAGGGAAAAGGATATACAGGACTTCCAGATGATGCACCCTCGAGAGTTCTTCGGTACAGAGGGCATTCATATTACAGCCGATTGGATAGAGCATATTGAGAAGATCTTCCGACTGGCGGAGATACCAGATCAACTCTAGATCGAGGCGGCAGGCAGTCAGATGCAGGACTTAGCCCGTGCGTGGTATTAGACAGATCCCAGGGTGGGAGTTGAGGGCCAGACTTAGGGCCAATTTAAGGAGCTGTTTAAGGAGCAGTTCTTTCCTGATGTTGCCTTGGGAGGTATCGAGGCACAGTTCGAGGCTCTGGTTCAGGGGAACCAGACGGTAGCTGAATATGCCGGAGAGTTCTGCAGATTGGCCCGGTTCATTGATGACTTGTCTGAGAAGTCGAAGGCGAGGAAGTTTCGCCGAGGCTTGATTAGAGAGGTTCGGTCGCTGACTAAGAGCGACCGGAATGCTACTTATGATGAGATATTTTTTAGGGCTATGGCGGCGGAAGACGACCTAGGGCTGAAGCAGAAGAGGGGTCTTGACTTCCAGGGTGGCAGCAGTAGTCAGGGACAGGCCAAGAGGCCTCACTTCCAACAGCAGCAGAGGCCAGCTCAGCAGTACCAGCAGCAGTATCAGCAGCGGGGTCGTGCACCCTTTTAGCAGGTGCACCAGCAGTAGAGTGGGCAGCAGGCACCTCGTCAGGAAGTCATTTGTGCCTTCTGCAAGAAGCTGGGGCACATGATCCATGAGTGCAGGAAGAAGCTAGGCAAGTGCCTACTTTGTGGTGCGGGAGATCACCAGTTAAGGGATTGCCCTGGGGCTTTTGGGCGAGGACAGCCGGAAGGTGGAGCCAAGGCTCCAGCAGGCCAGCAGAGGGGACCAGCCCTGTAGACCCAGAAGCAGAGGTTCCAGCAGCACCAGCAGCAGGCACGAGGTGGACAGCAGGGGCGAGCTTTCGTCATGGCAGGAGAGGATGCTGAGGCCATCGGAGAGCTGATAGCAGGTTCGGTTGTCCTAGATTCCCTTCTAGCATTTGTACTCTTTGATTTCGGGGCTTCCCACAGCTTTGTGTCAGTATCGTATGCTATTAGACACAGTTTGGTTTCTGAACCATTGCCTAGGACCTGCAAGATCATGACCGAGGGTGGGGTCATCCTCGTGAGTGATGTTTGCAGAGGGCGAAGCGTCATATTGGGAGGCCGAGAGTTGGGGGTGAGTCTACTAGTCATGCCATTACCGAACTACGATATTGTATTAGGTATGGACTGGCTGAGTAGACACCACGCCCGCATTGATTGCCGTGGGGTAGAGTTTTGTTCCGGGCGCCAGGAGAGCCAGAGTTTGAATACACCCGGCGGCAGGCAGAGCAGGACGACGGAGTCTTCTGTGGAGCATCAGTCGAGGAGCAGGTGGCTCCGCATCCCTTGATCACAGAGTTTATGGACGTGTTTCCAGAGGACTTGCCAGGGCTTCCACCGGACAGAGATGTAGAGTTCTCGATAGACTTGGTTCCCGGCGCGGAACCGATCTTCCAGCATGTCTATCAAGTGAACAACAGTGAACTGGTGGAGCTGAAGAAGCAGGTGGATGAGCTGCAGGACAAGGGCTTCATCCGTTCGAGTTCTTCACCTTCGGGTGCACCGGTACTCTTCTTACCCAAGAAGGATGGGTCGGTATGGATGTGTATCGACTACAGGGCACTTAACAACCTGACGATCAAGAACAGATACCCACTGCCGCGGATCGATGATCTCTTTGATCAGTTGAGCGGAGCTCGGGTGTTCTCGAAGATTGATTTGAGGTCAAGTTATCACCAGATGAAGGTGAAGAGGGATGATATTCCCAAGACCGCTTTCAGGACACGGTACGGGCAGTTTGAGTTTTTGGTTATGCCGTTTGGGCTAACCAATGCACTAGCAGTGTTTATGAATCTAATGAATAAGGTGTTCCACCAGTACTTGGACAAGTTCGTGTGGTGTTTATTGATGATATCTTGGTATATTCCAAGACTGAGGAGGAGCACGAGGAGCATCTGCGGATAGTGCGGGAGACTCTCAGGAAGAAGCAGCTTTATGGGAAACTCTCCAAGTGTGAGTTTTTCTTGGACCGGGTGGACTTCTTGGGACATGTGGTGACTGGAGATGGTATCTCAGTTGACCCCAAGAAGATTGTAGCAGTTGAGGCTTGGACAGCGCCGATTTCAGTGGCAGAGATCAGGAGTTTCCTGGGGCTGGCAGGATACTATAGGAGATTTGTGCAGGATTTCTCCCGGGTTGCAGAGCCGTTGACACAGTTGACCCGGAAGAATACTGAGTTTGTTTGGTCAGAGGAGTGTCAGGCAGATTTTGATGAGTTGAAGAAGCGGCTTACGACAGCTCCGATTCTGATATTGCCTTCAGGATCAGGTGGATTCATTATTTATAGTGATGCTTTAGGAAAGGGGCTGGGTTGTGTCTTACAGCAGCATGGGAAGGTTATTGCCTATGCTTCCAGGCAATTACGTCCCCATGAGAAGAACTACCCTACCCATGACCTGGAGCTAGCAGCGGTGATTTTTGCTTTGAAGTTGTGGAAGCACTATTTGTACGACGAGAGGGTGGAGATTTTCACAGATCACAAAAGCTTGAAGTATGTGTTTACACAAAAAGAGCTCAACATGAGGCAGCGCAGATGGCTAGAGTTGATGAAGGACTTTGGCATCTCACTTCAGTATCACCCGGGAAAGGCCAACGTGGTTGCCGATGCCTTGAGTAGGTATCCGACAGCCATGTGTTTGACCATGGATCGGCATTTGCTTGCAGACTTGGAGAGCCTTGGGATTGAGGTGATTGTGCCAGGGGTGCAGATGCAGTTATGGGGCCTTCAGATACAGTCAGACTTGATAGACAGGATCAAGACGACACAGTTCGAGGATATGGCTCTGCGGTGTATCCGAGAGCAGGTTCGTGCAGGGTTGGTGGATGCGAGTTTTCACTTGCAGTGGATGGTGCCCTAAGGCACGATTCCCGATTATATGTGCCTAGCGGGGAGCTCAGAGAGCAGATCATGCAGGAGGCTCACAGATCGCAGTACTCTATACATCCTGGTGCCAACAAGATGTACAGGGATCTGCAAGAGCATGTCTGGTGGTACGGAATGAAGCGGGAGGTGTCCCACTTCGTAGCTAGATGCTTGGTCTGTCAGCAGGTCAAGGCAGAGAGGTAGAGGCTCGGAGGATTATTGCAGCCGTTGCCCATTCCAGAGTGGAAGTGGGAACATATTACCATAGATTTTGTATCTGGGTTGCCGCATACGCCAGAAGGGAAAGGCACGATTTGGGTCATCGTTGACAGGTTGATTTCCTTGCACAGTATACTAATTGAGATATATATATAAGTTTCCTATATATATATATATGAGTGTGTGCTAATATATTATGATATAGTGTATGGGTGATATTGTATAGTGGCTATAGGTTATGTACTTCTAAGTTACATTATACAACCTCGTCAATATGTGTATTGTTTAGATATAGATAATATCTTGTGTAGATGTGTTATGGTTGTTAGGGCTTGATATTGCCTAGTAAGCCTAGATTAGTCTTGTTAGAACCTAGAATGGCTTGTTAGACCTAGAATAGACTAGTTTGACTAGTTTGACCTAGGTTTGACTTGGTTGACCTAGTTTGACTTCTAAGGATGACCAGAGTTGACCAAGAGTTGACTTTGGTCTAGATTGACCTAGATTCATGTAGAACGCATTGTAGTGCATTTTATTACTATTCTGGACTTGTCGTGACTTGTACTGTTCTAAATAGGAGCCAGACACCACTCCTCGGACAGTACTTTCATCTCGGACATTTAGTTAGCAGGCGAGTACATTCTCTGATCTTTTTATACCTGTCTGGACTATATTCTTGCTCTAGATTACTCTACATGATGCTGACACATATCTTCATGGATTAGTACTATATGGATCCTTTCCTGAGATGTTATCCTTCTACGGGTGCATCGGGTATTTCATGTTCATGTACTTTATCATGTGCATCAGGTACTCCTTGTACTCGTACTAGTTCATGTTATTACATGTTCTCATGTGCTTTCATGTGCTGTATCACATGCCTCATGTACTACTCATTACATAAGTTCACGTATCTTAGTTGTATTCATGTGCTTATAACGTAACTTGAATGGATCCTTGTGTATTGATTGGGGCGGGGTGAGTAGAATTGGTTATGTGAACACTATCCCCAGTAGCTGTATTCATGTGCCTCCTTAGTTGTATTCATGTGCCCCTAAGCCGTTTACATAACCATATTGTGCTCTAAATTACGTAGCCACTTACAGTCTCTACTATCATGTATTTACTTCAGTTACAAAGTATCTCCTGTTTACTCGTACTTCCATTCAGCACTTCCTGTATTTTACTCTATTGCATGATTTATACTCCTAACCTGCTATGAACTGTTTGAGAGATATATGCTCGTTCCCATCCTGATTGGACCTGTTGAAAATATTACAGAGGACGAGGCTGAGGCGTTCTGCCCTACTTACTACGGTGCCACACTAGATGAGTGCCTGGACTTGGACCAGCAGCAGGATCCACTAGCAGTAGACGACACTCCCTTAGTTTAGGATTGTCTTTACTTTTTGGATCACTGTATTAGATTCTGAGATATTTCTGGATATATACTTATTTTAGACACTTAGACTTCTGGATTTGTATCTCTGTGATGTTTCATTACTGGATATTATCTTTCATTATTATTCTACCTTATCCTGTTCTACCTTAGCTGTGATTGAGATATATTCTGTTATGTCATCCCCATTCGGGGAGTATAACTGTTTATTACCTATAACTGTTAGATGTTGTGACCTAGGACAGCGTTCTACCGCCGACACTGCGGCGTGGGCTGGACGTACCCACATCTCGTGCCCTTACTCTAGGGTGCGGGTCATAACAATTGTATAGATCGCAGGCCACTCTAATAAACGAGGGGCTCTTCGACGTAGCAAGTGACTGAACTAGAGTAGCCCATTCTAGCAAATAAGACAGTGGTTCGTAAACATTTTTAGCTGTACCGTTGGATACTCTCTACGCTCTTGAAACTTCATAATTGCTTTCGGTTAAATCTTCCTTATTTTCCTGACCTTCCTATTGCAGAGTGACGATGGTCATACTTATTAGAATTTACCAATATCCTTCGCTACTTGTACAAGTTTGTGTTTGTTAAAATTTGGTTTGCTTGATAGATAGAAGAGGTTTATAGGTGCCATATACAGTAGATATTCATTGATAGCAATTATAACAATTAGTCGGATGATTATATAGTTGTAGGGACATACCTTTGAGGGAGTAGTGTGACCAAAGGTGGGTAGAAGTCCTCGGAGTTTCGTAGTTACAAAATAGCTAGGAGAAGGATATAAACTATTTTTGAGGAATTAAATTTAAGGATATTAAGGTAATAGTAGATCTCCTTTTTGAATATAAGGAATAGTTGTGAATTAGAATTTCGAGTACGAAATTATTTTAAGGTGGGTAGATTTGTAACCCCTCTTTCTGGATTTTTTATAATATTTTATTATTTATTTGAATTGAATGATGGTTTTTAGAGTTTTTAGAAATAATTATTTAGTTAATTATTACGATGTATGACTTTAGCCATAGTGGAGTTTTGGGGTACAAGGTGACTAGAAATCATGGCATGGATAGTGCAATAGCGTGCTTAGACTAGTATATTAGCCCTGATAGGGAAGGTCGAGCCATAGTGATGTCCTAACTAGGAAAACCAGGCCAAGTTGCGACTTAACCCTCACCGAAGTTATTTATTTGTTATTCATATTATTGTGTTTTAGGGAAACCGGTTATACCATTTTAGTCCGGACTGGACCCGAACTGAGCCCGAGCCCATGTAGTCATGCGGGACGTCCGGTGGCATGCGTGTTGACGTATTTTGGTGAGTGGGTGGTTTTCCGTTTTAATGATTTAATAAATATTTTTGAGTATTCAAGATTAAATATTATAAATATTGTTATTAGTTGATATTCAATGGCACTTGTATAAAATGGGTCTTTGTGCATTTTGGGGATTATTAGACTGCGCTTAGTGGTATATATACACCATTACTGTTTTATTAAATTTTGTTGTATTTATTATTATTTTATTGACAATATTATTATATAATATTATTTTATTATTAGTGGCTATATTATTTTGTCAAATAAATATTATGGTATAAGTGTTCATACTTAGGTAGGAAGGCCCTACACTAGTTGGTAAAAAGTATTGAGGTATTTGGATTTTATGCAGATTGTCAAATAAGGAAGTTTGTAAATATATAAATATTATACACGAGAGTACGTGTATATATATATATATATATATATATATATATATATATATATATATATATATATATATATATATATATATAATAAAAAACAATTATATATATATATATATATATATAAAAGGGTATACAAAACAAAAACAAAAATATATATATATATATATATATATATATATATATATATATATATATATATAATATGTGTATGTGTACGTATACATAGATATATATATATGAAGGAGTATTTGTGCATATATTTATACAAGTAGATATATAAAAGGGTATACATGTATGTATATATAATTATACATATATAAATATATGTGTGTGTATATATATGAATAGATATATATGTATAAATATATGTATATACACACATATATATATATATATATATATATATATATATATATATATATATATAAAATATATATATATATATATATATATATATATATATATATATATATATATATAGTATAGATAAAGAAGAAGAAAAAAGCAATAGAAACAACAGCTGCAGCCCAACCAAGCTGGGAAGCCCGATTCCCATTCCTGTTGACCCAACCCCCACACATACGTTTCCAGGCCATCAAACCGAGCCTATAAACTCCCCAAAACCCGCTCGTTCCCGCAGATATACATGTACGTATAGAGCTCGACGAACCCTAAAACCTAACCATTAAACTATCACCACGCCACCCACGGCGCATCCTCGACGACCTGGCGGCCACCCGCCGTCGGCGCCACCGCCGGCCGGCCGCAGCAGGGCCGCGTGCGTGCGCACAGACGCGAGCGACAACAACAGCCCAACTTTTCGAGAGCAACTTCATGACGGAAGTTCATCCACGACTCTCGGTCGTTCGTCGAACCAGTTACGCAGGTACGAAGCTAACATATCCCCCTTCAACTCCATAGAATAGTTTCGAAGAAAATCAAATTGAATTCGACTCGAAAATCGACGCAAAGTCGAGAGAAATTACGTTCAAAAACAGAACATTAGTGCAGTCCAGGCACTCGACTTGGAAGGCAAATTTCTGCCAGGCCGTAGTGATTTTTAGAAATCTAATTAAAGGCAATCCTAGACAACCTATAGGGCTTCGATTCCCTTTTTGTAGAATTGGATTTCATCGACTCTGCGTCGAGAAATAAAATCCCGAAGTTTGCCGAAAATTTGTTTTAAAATATTAAAAAATTCATCCACACGACGTGCGTCCCGCCAATCCGGGCGACGTGGTCGCGAACCGAAAGCATCGAAAGCTGTGTATCGGCTTCGTGGTCATGTGGGCTTTGACGGAATTCAAATTGGTCGCGTGTGCGCGACAAATTTGATGCTTATCCGTCGAAATTCACCGTATCGACCTCTGTGCAAATTTCCCAATTACTTTATGCACGCTCGTCAGATAGAGACGAAACTTGTGCCAGCAGGACCGTATCGTATTTCTGGTCCAGTATGCCAACTTTGGTCCAATTCTGAGACAGTTGAATCGTACGTCATTTTGCGGGCCCCACGGTCCAACTCATCGGGCGATTTTGTGCACGGCCCGCCAAAATCCAACTATGGACATACGGTTGGGTTCGTATCAAAAAACTGAATCCGTAGACATATAGTTTGACGACTTTAGAGATCGTTGACTCTGGCACGCTTTTCGGTGCAAAGTGGGTCCAACGGCGGACACCGTTTTGACCCGAAATTATCGTTTTGCCCCTGTGTCCACAATTGGACTTAAGGACAGGCAATCCTAGCTAATTTGACAATGCTGAGAACATTGGTAATGTTTATTTCAGCTTTTGGGGACTGTGGTACAGGTTTTGACTATTGTGGCACATTGAGTAGTTCAGACTGTCGGTTACGCCAACACAAGACCACAGGCGAGTACAGTTTATTATCTGCATTTCGATATTGATTTTTACTATATTTCATTGATTGGCCATTAGTTATGTGATTATTTTCTATTATAAATTGTTGAGTCGGGAATGAGAAGTACCAACGATGTGTGATCTGACCTTAGATCGTGTAGACAGTAATTTATTTATTTCTTGTAGACAGTGATTTATTTATTTCAAAGTAGACAGTGTTGACCGTGATTATTACTGCATTTAAACTGTATATATCGTGATTATTATTTTGTAGACAGTATTTCTTTATTACAATTTTTTCTGTAGACCGTGTCGCATAATTGTCCCGAGACCGATCACATATCAAAGGTACTTCTAACAGTTGGAAAAAGTATTTTGTGTCTATTTATTTGCTATTGGTTTTTTGTATTTCCTGTTTATTTTCAAAAACATGTAATTGATGTCTAACCTCTATTGTATAGTCATTTTCTTTATTTGAAATTGCATTCAGTGAATTGTGCTCGTTCCATTCCTGACTGGAAACCAACATTTTTCAGGTAGCCGTAGATTCACTTAGCGTGGGAGATACGGGGATACTTACAGACAGAAGCCTAGAGACTAGCTAGATAGTTGAGTGGTAGTCATTCTATAATTGTACAAGTTTATGTTTTCTGTAAAAGTAAAACTTGTGCTCTTTATAAATTAAATTAATTTTGTGAATAAGTATTATTTGTGATTATGATCTTCATGGCCGTGACAGCATTCTACCGCCGACACTGTGACGTAGGCTGGCTTGGACACGTCTCGTATTCATTTTAAAAAAATGGGTGCTGGTCGTGACACATCATTTTACCTTTATGTCAGAGCTGTCAATCCTTTGTGTCAGAGCAGCCGCATTGTGTCAGAGTATTTAATGAGCCAGCTGCACAAAGTAGTTATGGCTAGCTATAGAGGCCTATTTTTGAACTGCATAGGGCCACGTGGCTTTTCCCTAGCCGCATGGAGCTATCGGGGACTTTCTAGCCGCATGAAGCTCTAAGGGACTTTTGAGCCGCATTAAGCTCTAAAGGATTTTTGACCCACATGAAGCTCTAAGGGACTTTTGAGCCGCATGAGACTCCCCCTGTTTTGAGCCGCATGGACTTTCCTGTTCTTTTCCATGCTTTTACACATATTAGTGATATGTAGTATGAATATTAGCGCCCGATGGAGCAATATATAAACTTGATGTGGTATGACATTTCTTGCGTGGATACTTGTAATAAAATGCGTGATTGTTCGAAGCTTTAGCTTTACTTGCTTCCTTTGTAAAAGATATATCGTATGTGACTTTGTGATGTGTCTTGTGTTAGACTGAATCATAGGTTTTATTACATACTTTCCTACCGTAATCTCCAACTTTATGGAGTAGTATAGATCTCATCGTATTTAGCACAAAGAGCATCAGTTCTACATGAAACAATATAGTACTTCTTCTTTTCTGATTCTAGTTCTTCATTATTTTCAGCACTTTTAGTGCCTTTCTTAATACATTAAAGTGCCTCATGCAATCTAAGCTTAAGTGTGTAAATCTTAGTAGAATTATCGGAA
Organism: Iris pallida; assembly: GCA_029216955.1. NCBI lineage: Eukaryota > Viridiplantae > Streptophyta > Magnoliopsida > Asparagales > Iridaceae > Iris > Iris pallida. Next base: position 12,415,953 of record JANAVB010021999.1, read on the forward strand.
GTAGAAGTGTCTCTAGCATCATCCAATAAGCAAGTAAGCTTTCAATTCTCAAACTTATATTTATTTCTAAGATTCTTCTACTCATTAAAGAAATCTTGGAAATCATCAGACAATTCATCATAATAAAATTTATTTTCTTCAAATAAAGGATTATCTTATACCTCACTTGTGTTTATTGCCATAAGGCATAGATTTGCAGCTTGACAAGGGCTTTTATCTTCTTCGGAGTTGCTTGTATTTCTTTCACACCATATGCTTGTATTTGCATAACTTTTTGATATTGTCCTTCTGGATAAATGATCGTGGCGATTCTCTTTCTTTGTTTTTGGGTAGTCCCACTCTATATGAAATGTCATCTTATGGTTGTAGCACACAGGTTCTTCATCACAATTGTCGTTATATTAATTTTTCTTTGATCTTGACCTTTAGAATTTTTTTTATGTTTTAGGTGATCATGGTAACTTCTTCATCTTGAGATTCATCATCGTTGGAGTCATAGTTGGAGACCTTCTTGTGAGGTGTCTTGAATACAATCTTCTTTTTCTTGGCGTGAGATCTTCAAATTCCTTGAGATCTAGCTCGTGAGTCATTAGCTTGCCCATAAGCGTCTCGAAGGTCATTGCAATGAGATAATTTCCTTCAATTATTGTAGTGGCCTAGGAATTCCAATTCTTGGAGAGTCCTCTGAGTACTTTGTGAATCTTCTCATGATTGCTATACTCCTTGCCAAAATAGGATAGAGGATTAACGATGTCAAGAAATATTGGAAACATATGAGTGATCGTCTCGTTTGGCTTCATATTGAATGCTTTATATTCTTGTGTTAGTTGACTTATTTTTTATTCCTTCACTTGTGAGGTGTAACACCCAGTTTCTGAAATAAGGGTATTTTTAAAATTTTGTACTTATAATCATTATTTATTGCATTTAAATCATATTATAATTTTTGGTGATTTTAAAAATCAATTTAAAAACCATTTTGATCAATGACTAATGATTTTGATGTTTTAGTAGTATAACCCTAGAGACTGCATGACCTGGAGCCTAACCATGTCATTAGGATAATTTATTTTTACTTTTGAGCATGAGGGTATTTTGGTCATTTGGCCTCTTTGAATTATTTTATGATTTATTGCATTGGTGATTATTAATTTTTACTTTCTGCTAGCTGTGACTTAGGAGACTAACCTAGAAGCTAACCCTGGCTATGGTGACTTAGTTAGCGTGGTGAGACCCTAGTCTAACTTAATTCAACCTCACTTTAGTCATTTAGGAACTAGTTTGAATATGAGGATTAATTAATAGGTTCATGAGTTATGACATTAAGGATTTAATTCCATGACTTATGAAACATGGCCCATGGCCCATAACTTGAACCCTAACCCTAATCTTAGCCATAAGTGACCAGCCATATAGAGAGCCCCACCCTCTTTAAACTATCATTCACTTGTTCTTGCCTCTTTTGTGCTCAACCAACTCTTAGGAAGGAAAGGTAAATCCCCATCTTCCTAAATTCCTATTAATTCCATTTTAATTCCTTTTTTATCCAAATCTTTTGCAATAGATTCTAATCACCCTCTATTTGATATTCATGGAGAGTCATTTTAGTTTTAGAACAATTTGGAGGATTTTGCTAGCATCGGAAATCAATCGATTTGGGGTATTTTTTTATCTTTGTACCTATAGGTAAAATACCTCTAATTGTTCTAATATTCGGTTTTACTTGCATATTAGGCTAGATCTAGGTGTCCCCTAGCTGTCCCTAAGGTTTGGGTAGATTTCATGTCCATTTGGTGTCCGTATCGGACACGTGTCATAGTGTATAGGAAGGTGTTTGATAGAATGTCACTTAGGATTTTATTTTCGATTTTTGAAAAATAATTGCATGAATTTGTAGATCTAGATATGTATATTAACTTTTGTAAAGACTGATATGATTTTTGTGTCGATTTCATGTCGAAAATGGGTGCAGACACGCTACACGACACACGTGTGCGCTGTCCTGCTACCCGTGTCCTATTTCTCACTCAACACAGCATTTCGACCCGCGAAACTTGGTGTGGAGGTTGGGGCAGTGACTGACAAGTCACTCCCTAAGTTTTACGATACCTCGTTTCATGTCGGACACGAAAACGTGGCCGTACGGGTTTTATACTGGACTGAACACGCAATTTTGTGGTTTTGACACGGGCTTTGTGTCCCTCATGGACACGTCGTGGTGACATGTCAGGGACACAAACACGTAGCCCTATATGGGGCAAACACGTGGGCACGACCATGAGTCGTGTCGTGCCCTGTGTCGCGTGCACGAGGCCATATCCTCGCTACACGAGGCTGCCTGCTGCACATTGCTGAAATACAGTGTTCACGAATGTTTTGACACGTCGTGTCCACCCATTTAGACATGACACGACCTGTGGTGTACCCTTAAACATACACGATACTACCTTGGCCTCTAATTTGATGTATTATGTAATTCGAATAACAATTTTGGCTTCGAACCTAGGTATTTCGATACCAGTTTACTGATTCGAATATCCTGAGATTAAAATATTTCTTAAAACTGATTTCTAATTGATTAAATTGCTATGTTATTTCATTCATATTTATCTGAGAATTAGTCACATGATAGGTTTCATGTTAACAGGAATTTGGGTTGGTGAATTGGTTACCGAATTGGTTGAGACTGTTCACTTAACTGTTCACAGGTCCAACCTGTAAACTGAATTTCTTCCTGAGAATTAACACCGTTAATAGTGTGCACTAAGCCCATACACACACACACATATATCCATACACATCTGAGTTTAAGTAGCACAATAGGTTTTCTGATTTATATTGGACTATTGGGTTTTGGAATTTCAGTAGGCTATAACCTGTGGGTTGTTATGTATATCCTGTCCACCTGTGGTTGCCAACACTCCTACATATCACACATGCACTGATAAACATGAGGAATTATCACTCACTCACTCGTATACACACACATACATTTCACTCATTCACTCAATCACTCATTCCACTCTTCACCCTTCACATTTTTTTGCACACACTCGACCACCCCTTTAAAATTCCTGTGATGTTGATATGGTATTCAGGTTTTACATTAAGGACTATTGGATGATTCACTAAATACCAACTTGCCCACTACCTACCATCTTTTCAGTCCATTTTGCCCTGTCTATGCCAAGACTCTAGTCCAAAATAGGACCTGGGTTAGGATTTTAGTTAGTGTTCAGAGAGATGGGATTGTGGCTCGAGTATCAGGAGGTTGGGGACTTAATTTGATGTTAGTTAGGTTGAGTAGTAAGGTTAATATCTGTTAGAGCTTAATGTATTAACCTATGTGTCAGTTACTAGATAGTGGTAGTGGGTTGGTGTCAGTTGGAGGTTGAGTTGGGGTTTGGGAAGGAAGATGTCAGTAACAGCAGTAGTAGCAATAGGAGTAGCAGGGGTGCCTATACAGTAGCAGTAGAAGGAGCAATAGCAGGGGCTACTTAGTCACTTGTGTATGTGTATAGGCATGAGTTGGCCTGTGATCAGTTGCATTTCAGATTAGGGCCAGTCCCTTATAATTGTCCATGTTCTCTTCTTCTCTTTTTTTCAGTTATCTTCATACATGTTATCTCAGGTTTGGGGATTTTGTGATTAGGATGTTGATTCATGATCCATTTGTCCCATCTTAAGGTTCTCCTGCATGATATAGTCTGTTTTGCATACATAGAGTTATCTTGCACTTCGTTGTTCACGATACATTAGAAGGTTGTTCATTCCAATCTCTTTATGTTCAGCCATTTATTATCAGATGTGCAATACAACTTAGTATCAGCTATAGATGTTAGCCTACACAAAATTGTCTCTGCCCATTCTTCTCTAAATGTGCTGCAATGTGGTTCAGATTTTACCTTCACATAAGGTCCAAACATTTTATTCCATGTATAAGTAATAGTGAAGGGCTTAGGCCATCTTACTGTAAAAGCAGACCCTTCACTTACCCCCTTATTGATGCCATGTTCTCACATATCTAGTCTTCATGTTCTATGTACCTATATATATAGATATGTAAGTTATTGTGATATATAATATATAAGTGGTAAATTGGATTTGTTAGCTTGAAATATAGGGGTAACTTGATAAGTATATGGGAAGTAATGAAATAGCTTAATATAGGATGTTGGTTAGTACCAAGTTGCCTAGTATCACTAAAAACAAACCCTATAGAGATTGACCTAGATAGGGACCCATTTCACTAGTTGACCAAAACCCTAGAATGACCAAGTTGACTAAATAGTTTAGGATTGACTTAGTTAGTCTAAGTTGACCTAGTTGACTGGATGTTGACCATTATGACCAAAATTGACTGGTCCTAGACAATTGACCAGTTTGACCTAGTTGACTAGAGTATTGACTCGGTTTGACCCAGAGTTGACCAAGGGTTGATTTTGATCTAGATTTGACTTAGAATCATGTAGATTATATCATAAACTTCATCTACCTTATTTTAAACATATTATAACCTGTACTACTTTATTTAGGGCATTGTGACTCTGGTGCAGACATCTGATATTACACTACTCTTTTCAGAGTATCAGGCGAGTACATTCTCTAATAGTTCTCTCAATTATTTGTCAATTACTGTACTTCAGTTCTAGTTAGTTGTATGCCATTCTCTGTTACAACATGTATAGATATTTCTAGATTCATGTATACGACAAACATACCATATTGTCTGGCCTCTATTACTGGAATCATTCTGGAATTATTGCTGGTATCATCATGTTTGGCTGGACTCATCTCGATTCTCGTGTCGTATTCAGGATTCACCTGTACTTGCTGGAAGGGGAAATGTTAGAGTAAGACATGTAGACATACCCCAATTCTGGAATCACCCTCATGCTGGAATCAAACTGGAATGATAGCTATTTCACACCCGGCCAGGTGTGTGATGTGCCGGATTACCTATAGCCGTTTACATGTCGATCTCGATATTTTAAAACACACTATTAGAGTATAGGCTGGACTCACCCTGGAATCATTGATCACTATGACTGGAATCATCTTGTACTGGATTCATCTTATATTAGATTCGTCCCGTACTGGACTCACATTGGAGTTACCCTTGTCTTACCTTACTGTCTGGACTTATACCATGTTACTCTAGTTCAGCTAGTTTCTATTTTACTTTCTTTATTGCCATGATTCTTCTCTTTTTTAGTTACTTTACTTTCTTTGTACTTTATCTGTCTCTTTATACCATCACCTGAATATAAACTACCATGTTCATCAATACAACTGTCTATAACTGCTTTATAGTTCTCTGTCATTTACTTGGGTTTTTTAGATGAAATTGTGCTCGTTCATGTCATGACTGGACCTGTTGAAATTTTATAAATGATTATCCTGAGGACACTTTCCCTGCTCATTGTGGACCGGACAAGGGATTAGCCACCTTTGGTCCTGACACTTAGCAGTGATCGGGATACAGTTTTAGACTTGTATTAGTTCATATTGGACTTGTTGTATTGATTTGAGACTTGTGTTGTATTTCAGATTGTTGAGATGTTGTTATTATTTCAGTAGTTGTAGTTGTCTTTCTATTTGTAGTTATTTTCTGTGTTATCTTATCGTGCTTAGACTGTGATTGAGTTGTACCATATCTTATACTTGTCCTCCGTTCGGAGTTGATTATGACGAGTACATTATATACTGCATGAGTTGATGATTAGATGTTGACCTAGAACAGCGTTCTACCGTCGACACTGCGGCATAGGCTGGGCACTGTTACGTACTCGTACCCTCACAGTGGGTGCGGGTCGTGACATGAGGTCCTTCATGAGTGACCTCAAAATGTTTCCAAACTTTATGTGAAGTGCCACAAGTGGAAAGACTGTTAAATTATGTACTGCCTACAACACAAAATATAGCGTTAATAGCTTTAGCATCAAGACTTGCTTTTTTTTGTGTTTGTGTACTTGTCATGGGGCTTCTCTACAAGGTTGCAATCTACGACTATTTTTTGTGGCTTCTTGTATCCATCTACTACAACATACCATAGATCAAAATCAAAAGACTAGATAAAATCTCATACGTGTCTTCCAGTACGTGTAGTTGGTACGTCAAATAGGGGTGGCATCGACTGGCCTTCACCATTGTTCTTGCGGATAGATCTGGCAGTTGCCATAAATCTCTAGGGATGTTAGCCCGATAGTAAGAGAACTAGCTATGATACCAATTGTAGGAATAACTATTATGATCAATAATACCTATATAAAAAGAAACAGCTCTTATACCAATTATAAACAGCTATAGAGGAAGGATAGAGTGAAGCAAAATAATATATCCAATTAAAAATTGTGTGCAGTGAAGGCATTTACAACAACTGTGTATAAGCAAGACAAATTTGTAAATAGTAAGAGTAAGAGAGCAAACGCAAACACAACAACTATATCCTGATTTTCCTCAGAGAGGACTAGTCCAGGATCGAGAACTCTTGTTCGAAGTTTAATCAACTATTTAAAATAGCAGTTACACCGTGTGCTTTAATCCGAAGGACACGTCGACTTCTTGAACCTCGTGCTTTGATTCAAATGACATGACGAGTTCAACCACGAGCTTTGATACGAAGGACTCGTGACTTCACAACTAGAGAAAAGCTTGTTGAGCCAAGCTCTTACAACACTGACTGACTTCTAAACCGAGACCGCACTTGGCACTAGAAGGCTGGATAGTTGATCTTGGAGATGAGAAGGTTTTGGCTCAGGGTATAGCTCACTATAGGATAGAAAGAATAAGAATTTTGAGTGAGTAAGAATGTGAATATCCATGTCTATTTATAGAGTTTTTTGGACAGAGTTTGGTCAGAGTTCGGCCAAAATATTTAAAATTTTTTAACCATTGGAACCACAAAATCAGAGATTTCACAACTGGACAATTTTCTAAACTAGGTCAACCTCGGCTAGAGTTCGGTCTGAGTCGGTTTGCTTGTTTTAGTATGGTTCAAGTATTTGTATGGGCTATTTTTGGTTCAGTTGGTTTGGTTTATGTGCATAGATTTCAGGCTGTGTTTGAATGGACTTTGAGTATGCCAGTGCGACTCGATGTACATAAGTCCTATACTCTAACAAAATAAAAAATTATATTGGTGACATACAACTTAGACACAATACAACCAGCAATCGTCACAGTATTGTTGAGTCTTCAGTTGGATCGGTTGTATCTTATTGCGATATATTGAATAATGATTTAGTTAACTATCAAAATCAAGTTGACTGAGACCGAATGGGCCAACAGTGGAATCCTCTAAAAGATGTAAGCCCTCTAAAAGATGGTAGAATCCTTTGGAAGACTCGAGATCTTCATGAAGGCACATGATCTTTCTAGATGCTCTAGAAGCTTTCTTGGAAATATCTAGGCCGAAGAGTATTCCTTGGAATAATTCCAGGAATATGCTGGTTCCAGAAGGTTCATGTAGTATCTTGTAAGCTCTTTGAGGCCCTATAAATTAGTGGGAACCTCATTTGTTCCTTACCACCCAAAGTTGTAATCACTTTCTAGTGTAGTAATGTTTTAATATTCTAATATCTCTCTCTTTTGTTCTACAAGTTTTTCATTCTCGTCTTAGCGATCTAGTTAAGCGTTTGGGGAATGCTGGCACGACTCTTCTAGTAGAAAGATAGTGCACCGTGTCGGTTGAAATATAGCCTACAACACTATGTCCGTGACAAGCAGCTGTAATACCTATCTTGTGAACCCTACCATCTTTCTTGAAGTCATCCACCACTTGGAGAACATCATCAAGACTTGCATACCCATGCAACCTCGGCATCCGAGTTTGTATCTTCGTTCACTATTGGACTAATCGCAAGCACCGATAGCCTGACCCCGATGTCGTGTCTACGCTATCACCCTGTGCGGACAAATACCCTGCCACCTCCTGAACCCCCTAACCCCAAGCCTTCATGGACTTGACGAAACATCTGTGCAACACCATGTCCAGGCCATCCAAACACTCAGCCTATCACCGATGCCGGTTGTTGAGTCATGATAGTCACACCAACTCAAGCCACTACCATCCATGTGCCTCTAGCCATGCCCTCGTTCTCATCAGCCTCGCGGCCAAATGGCGACTACGATCCACGTCTGTGCCCTCTAACTTCCAATGCAACCATTGCCGACTTCTTCTTGCAATTTGGAAGAAGAGAAGGTTTCCTGCTCCATTCAAAGTCATTAACCATTTAGTTAGGTAAATGGCTTTTAATCTCCCAAATAAATCTTTGTTTAAATATGTGCTTTACTGTACTTGTTACTGCATTTTGATTCTTTAGCAATACCCATCGTAATTAATTCTATAATTAGTAATTAAAATGTGTACATGCGCTTATAGTATCCCTTTCTCTCTGTCTCTTTCATTAAAACAGGAAAAAAAGTGTAGGCTAATTTACATATACCCCCTCTTCACTTTGATAATATTTAATTAAGTACAACCTATTATTTATAGGTAAATAATTAGAAATATATTAAGCATAGACTAAATAAATAATACTATTATATAGTTAAGTATGTAATACTATTGTATAGTTAATGGATTATATTTAACATGTATGGTCGATAATAAGATAATTATAAATACAGGGTATTCTAAAAGATAATTATATATATTATAATAACATAGGGTTTTAGAAGTATTATTAGAGTAAAATATTAACATAAACTTATATATTATATATAGGTAAAATCAATTGTATTAGAATAATAGATAATAAGATAATTATAAATACATGTTGTTCGAAAGGATTTGTATTCAGAAAAATTCCATCAAATGTATATTTATAAATAAAGTGTATTATTTTTGTTAGGCCATGTGGATTGTACTTAAGGCTTATACATTGCCTTTGGATTCTTGACCTCGGCAGAAGCAGACTATCAATCCGGCAAGTATACCTTGCCAAACTTGTATAGAATTTTACATGCATTGTTATCCAGTCCATCTTTTCATATTCATGCATGTTATTCTGTTTATGTCTCTTAATATTGGTTCAGTACATGATCACATGCACGTATTAGTTGTTCTCGTCGTGTCATCGTTGTACATGTTTATGTACACTATTTATGATATTGATCATTGCCCCAGATTTTCAATACATGAGAATGTTACTTGACTTGAGTTGACGTGACTTGACCATTCTCGATTGGGAGTTCTTGCATTGAACTACAATTGAGATACACTATAGATTGGAAGACGCTTGTATTGGGCTACTCTCTAAAGGATTGACTTGACCCTTGTGTTACTTTCGTAGAGGAGATTGATATTAGGATTAGCCACATGACCACTCTCAATTGGAAGATCTTTCCTTGAACTACAATTGAGATATACTATAGATTGGGAGATTCTTGCCTTAGCTACAGTTTATAGGATTTACTTGATTTATTGTTAGCCACGTCTAGTATTACGATTCTCTATGGCATGCCATTATCTTAGTTGTGTTCTTTTCTTGTGTTATTTTCTTTTCTATCTTACATGTTTGTTTAATGTACGTTCGATATGTATATTATGTATCTTGATACGTCCCCTGACGACATGGTGATCTCTCTAGGAATTTACTGAGCTTTCATTGTAGTATAGATGGATAGATGATGATTGCTTCTCTAGGATTTCAGTTATATTTATTTGATATTTTCATATTATTTCGTAATTATGTTATTATCCTGTATTGGTCATGTTGCTATTATAGCCTAGTATTTTGCAAGCTTACTCTTCCTCTAGCTTGTTCATGACATATGTGTTATTGGGGATCCACTCTAATACATTTGTGTATTCAAGTATCAGTATATTATGTTCTGATCAACTTTAATGCACTTGGTTCGCTATTGATATTATTGTTTTATAGTTTGAGATATAGTTGACTTGACATTTAGAGAGTTATATTTGACTTCTAGACGACTTATACGTATTTGAGTTGGGATGGAGTCCACTTGAAATGTAGCTGGCCAATGCCTCGTACTTCATTCTTACATAATTTGGGATCGCAGCATGACAGTTTTTTGTCGTGGTCCATGCAAGTCAGAGAATATCACCTTTGTGATGTTACTGTACCGAGCGAGCCTATGCTAGGATGAAACCTGATAGGATTCTCAATCTACAATTGCTTTGAAAACTATCATTAAAATTCGATTATCTATCTCCTGTAGCCTTCGCAATCGTATTCAATTATTCCTTCTTGACATCACTGTCCTTGTTTCTCTTCTCCCCCTATTCTGGAAGGACAAACTTTGTGCATGGTTCAAGATAGAAATATGGACAAATAGTATCGCTTATGTAATTTGTATAAATTAGTTGCTTATTATATTTTTTTGTTACTAATGGTAGATAAGGAAGGGTAAGAAATTCATAAGTATGTAGTGTTATTTTAATTTTATAAATGATAATGATTTCTAGATGAAATTATTAAATTACCAGCTATGAGAGTATTTTAATTTTATGGAAAAAAAATTGTGTTATGATAAGTGTGTTGTGATCGAAGGTGGGTAGATGTTCTCGTTGGCAATGTGGTTCTTGGTGATCAATTAATCGTTGGTAATATTTGTGGTCTATAAAATGTGCTTGATGGACCTATAAATAAATAATAATGGACTATACAGAAAAGACTTAGATTAATGAATGATATGTTTGGATACTAAATTAATAGACAGTGAATACGATTTTTTGTGAACTGAGATTATAAATTTTAAATTTGTGTGACCTTGTGATAATTTTAACTGACAATGAAAATTTATCGGATTTAGAAAGGGAATTGAATAAGAACGATGATTAACTTGAAAGATACTGACTTTATAGTATAAGAGTGAGTATTGATTGATGAAATGTTTTGAAGTTTAAAGGTAGGACATGCTTAAGGGTTTTAATGTAATTAGACTATAGAAGACAACTAAAATTTGGGATGGTTAAGAAGATCTTTGGCAAATATAGACCATATCTTTTATGACTGCATTAATAGGATCAATGACAAAACATTTTGAGAAAAATTTATAAGTGAATGCAAAAAAAATAGATTTACTCGAATAATACTGGTGGAATTAAAATTATTATATATAGATTTTTTTGAGGAGTTTCAATATTTTTGGAAAAAATTATAAAATTTGAGGAGCTTAAATATCGAGTAGTCTAAACTTTTAAGGTTATAATTAAATTTCGAGGACTAAATTCCTCTAAGGTGGGTAGCATGTAAACCACCTGGACTAATTTCTTTTAAAAATCAATCATAAATCCATAATTAATTAGTATTGGGTAAAAAAATTGATACTAATTAAATATATATAAATAAAAATTTACTAAGTAATTTGGTTATTACAACTAATCAGAATTAAAAGCTACGTACGTGAAATCCGAGAATAAATAATCAAATATAATGATTAATTACTAAAGTTTTAATTTTGTTAAGAAACATAAATGACTATATTAAATATATATATATATATATATATATATATATATATATATATATATATATATATATATATATATATATATATATATATATATATATATACCATTATAGGTGTTCTTGAGGATTTCTTCAACGCGTGGTATGATTCGATTCGGAGGTGGTCGGAGGTGGTGGAAAGCTTAGTCCGGGGTTCATTGGACCTTTTAGCATTCTTGAGAAGATCGGTGTTGTAGCTTATCGACTAGCCTTACTGCCTACTTTGGATGGAGTGCACAACGTATTTTATGTGTCACAACAAAGACGATACCTGACATACTCTAGTCATGTGTTGGATCATTCAGGGATTGAGTTTGGATCATACTCTAGAGGGGGGATAGAGTAGGCAACGGAATTTAGTTAATTAAAAAGTTAGCAGCAAGATCACACAAATATATGTATCACAAGTAAATAAATGTAAAGACAGAGATCAGAAAACAAATGCAAAGATGTCGATGTATACTAGTTTTCCACTTATGAGGACTATACCAGTCGAAAGAACTCTAGCTTCCAGTTGAATCCACTATTGGAAAATATTACAAGTTTTTATATGAAGTCCTTGCAACTTCTACAACGCGAGCTTTGATACGAAGTACTCGACCAACTTCAATTGTGAAGTGTCTTTCTTCAATCAAGCCTCTGATTACAATATCTCCAAAACTTCTAGACTGTACCGCACTAGCAAATTGACTAGAGGATTGTAACTGGCTTGGGATTTGAAAATGAAAACTTTGGAGCACTTTGGAAGGCATTTAAGCTTAGAGAGAAGAGATGAGAAAGTGGATGAGTGAGTTGAAATGATTGAAATCCTTCTCTATTTATAGGTTTTCCAAAGTCAAAACTCTGACAGAATTCGGGCATAACTCTTTGAGAGAATCTCGACAAATAGCCGTTGCATCCGTAACAGAAGGATGACCAAGTTCAAAATCCAACGGGCACTCGACGAATTCGAGCTGAACTCTGGCCCAATTCTCCTGAGGTCTATTTTGAATTTTTGGGTATTTTATAAAACATATTTTGGTTTTGGCTTCTTGAAAACTTTAAGCAGTTATAAGCTTTTATAAGAGGGGTCGTTTTTCAAAACATAGGATATTTTTAAAAAAATTTTGGAATAGCCTATTTACAGTACAATTCGGTGTACAAAGTATTCCTAGACTCAATAAATGTGAAAATTATATTGCATACAGAAATACAGACTCATACGACAAAAACGGCTTCGGTCTTGAACAGATAGATATGAGTTCTTTGGCAGTTGTCCAATTAATTCAAGTAGCCCTTATATAAAGACAGAGCTTGATCAATTATTAAAATCAGGTTCGACCATGACCAATGGGCCAACAATCTCCCCTATTTTGATAATTGACAAACCTTGACCGATATATCATCTCGATCATCTAATTTAAAAAAGAATCAAAATAATGTACTGTATCCTAAACAAATTCATGTATCCTGCAAAAGATGTTAGATCCTATTTCTTCCCCGTTGTCACTTAGCAAAATAATTACAAAGAGAAAAGGTCCCCCATAATTCATGCATAAGAAACAAATGCTAAAGAAATACAATAAATATATAGAGATAAACATGTATTTTACAGGCAGTTTATATGTTGAAGCATAAGCTAAAAGAGATAGTGCTATATGTAAACAACATGAAATGAGGATAGAGAATAGTGCTAAGCTGAAAAAAAAGCATGCTAAGAAAAGCATAAAAAATGTTCAAAATACATCATTCCAGCAATACAGTTTCAGTGCTAATAGAAAAGTAAAGATAAATACTGTCTTGGAATGTCGGAGCAATTCCAAGTAAACATAGACAAAATAAAAGTCTAACTAGACAACATCTAGACAAAATGCATCACGTATAGATCAAAATCCCTCAGAGTCATCATCATTATCAGCGCCAGCAGTGCCACCATATCCATATGGACTAGCTCCAGAAGTGCCAGTTCCAGAAGGGTGTGGAGTAGCACCAGAACCACGATACCATTCATATGCGTTACCGAGCTGAAGGAAGGGACGAACCGCCTTATCATTATAGCGGTATTCCGATACAGGTGGATCTTGGGAAAGAGAACTGGCAGAATGACCAGTCTGAGCAAAACGTAGATCCACAAAAGAATTGGCGAGAGCCTGAAATCGACTGGTATCACGGAACTTGCATTTCCTAGATGTGTCAGTGATAAAAGCAAGCAAATCAAAGAGATGCTAGTGGATACCCTCATAATTCAAAGGGTAGGTCTGAGGAGGTGGAGCAGGAGCAGTAGGAGGAACATGAGGGACGATTGTGCTGCAACGAGACAACTGAAGATACTTGGGCTCAGAGCCTAGAGCACAAGTGGATAAGTCAATCTCAAAATACTGGATAATGGTTTTAGGGACAGAAAAATGAAAACACTTACCAATGTGATAAAGGGAAAACAACTCAGGGTGGTAAGTCTTTTGATGTAGATTTAGGCAAGATGGTGGAATAGAAGATGCGATGCAATTCATAGTTGAATAAATTCATGTTGGCAACTTTGAACTTAGTAGAACGAGCACGATCATGAGAACAAAGTTCGTTAATAAAACTGCTCAAAGTTGTGCCTGCGAGAAATTCAAATTCCGTGATATCATCATGCGGAGCAACTTCAATAGGGATACCAGGGATTTTCGTTAGGAGGACATCATTGAACTCGATACTAATTCCACCGATACGAGTTCTAACAACAAAAGTGTTCAATGTAAAATTGTAATAAAATAGTCTAATGGCGTTAGTGGCGATAGGATATTGGTGGCTGACAAGTTGTGTAACCCTAATGCCTCAATGAATAGATGGTGTTCAGAAAATATAGTCCATTTAATCGGGGTGCCAGTGCATATTTTACGAACCGAGATATCAGGATTGATCATGAGTGTAAAAGAAAAACTCATTATATGCGCCTGTAGAAGCATAGAAGATAACAAGAAAAGCCTATGCGACTTAGATAGAGAGAGCCTCATGCGGCTCAGGAATCCGTTAGGCATTCATGCGGTTCAGAAGTCCTTTAAAGCCTTATACGGCTCGGATAGCTTCATGCGGCTCAGGAAGGAGCCACGTGGCCCAAAGCAGTTCGCTTCTATAGCTGGCCATAAAGCAACTGCCTCATTAAATACCCTGATGGCAGTACTGACAGAAAGGCGAAGTGACAACTCTGACATAAAGCCGAAATGATAGCCCTGACATGATTGCATGCTCCTAGGGAAAAGAAGAAAATCTTTTATAGCTGGCATGATCCGCCAAGTCCAAAGCTCCCTATGCTGCTGCCACTCCCTATGCGGTTGCTCTCTTCATGCAGTTGCTCTCTTCATATGGTTGCTCTCTTCATGCGGTTGCCCTCTTCATGTGGCTGCCTAGTTCATGCAGGTGCCCCTTCATGCGGCAGCCCTCTTCATGCGGCTGCCACCTTCCTGCGGCTGCCACCTTTATGCGGCTGCCACCTTCATGCGGCTGCCATCCTCACGCGTCTATCTCCCTCATGCGGCTGCTACCTTCATACGGCTAGGAATGTGGGGGCCACCCATATGTGGCTCATTTAGTGACTGCATTCATGCGGCTCTGTCAGGATGTCCAACTCACAAAAGTTGAGACACGTGGCGATCCTCATGACAGTTGAGACACGTAGCGGTCTTATCCCCTCAGAGTTATGGCTGCTAGAAAATCATAACAACCTAGATTTGTTATAATCATCATAATTACTCAGATCAAATCAGATTTATTGTAATTAAGCAAATTGAACACGTGGCGGGAGATTCGAGCTTGTCATGACAAATTATGAAAATTTATTACAATCAACATTAATTGCCCATACGGATTTGGTGCAATCAAAATTAACTGCCCAGATATGATGCAATCAAGATTAATGGTCCAGATTATTGGCAGCCGACTTTTCAAGGGGCAATCATTGTAAACCCTAATGATCACACCCCCACTTCTATAAATAGCAAGGTGCCATCCCTTGCAAATCTTGGAGAAAAAAGGAGGAGAAAAAAGGAGGAGGAGAATTCCAGAGAGTGAGACTCTGTCCACCCGGCTGGACACACAGAGAGATTAAGACACGCATAGAGGATTCTTCCCACACATCCCGAAAGCATTTCTTCAGCAGAGTCAAGGCTACGTTCGATCGTCCAAGGAGTAAGGCAGAGCTGCCGTCGCTTTCCCGAGCCTCTATCGTCGCCCCTAGAATCAAAAATAAATAATCGTACTTAGATTGTTGTACCTAGGTTTTCATTCCTAGGCTTTCTTTGTGCGAGCGAGTTTGTATTATGAGTCTAAGTTCAGTCCTCCTATGAAATTGTTCTGCACTTTTACAATCAATGGCAAACACGATGGCGACTCTGCTAGGGACTAACTTCTCCACGGCTGAGGAGTTGGTAACGCAATCGGACGCAGCCAAACTTGGCTCCACTCAACAAATGATGGTCGCCCGGTTCGACCAAAAGGCGTTTGAAGAAATGCTCTCCGACGGGAGCGCTGGCCCGGTCCAGCGACGAGCCCGCACGAAGAAGGCCCGCAGGGAGTGGAGGCCCAAATCATTTGCTCCTTCCCTAACTCTCGAAGAAGTACTCTCTGTTGCTCAAGACGGCGGAGAAAACTCTCATGCGGCCCTACTTCAGGCCATAGAGGACACTGTTGTCCCCAAGTCCAGCAGAAGAAAACACTATGATGTTGGACTTGCTGGGGCAAAGAGGAACTCTATGCGGTCCAAGCCGCATAAGGGTGCCAGCCGCATGAAGAAGGCTCATGCGGCCGCAACCACCAGCCGTATGGAGAAGACTCATACGGGCACAGAAGTCAGCCGCATGTAGGCAGCCAGCACGGTCTCGACTTCCAGCCGCATCCCGAAGGTTCATGCGGCCATCGCTCCTAGCCGCATACAGAAGGGTCATGCGGCCACACATGCCAGCCGCATGCAGACAGCCTGCACGGCCACCAAACCCAGCCGTATACCATCTGCTCCATACGGCTCACGGTCAGTCTTTGACCGTCTTTCATGCGGTCCTGACTCCAGATGCACCCAAGAACATGTGCCAGACTCTCTACGACACCATTTGGACTCTTCCTACTATGCACCCTCGGGTGCTAGAGTGAAGAAGTCTAGGACAGTGCGGGCTCGGCGAGCTCAGTCAGCTGTCCCAACCTTTGACCATTCGAGCGCTCCGCTTACTGTTATGCGGGCCTCCGATGGAAAGTTGTACCGAACCACTCGAGTCCAGCCCCCAGCGACAAACGGACAGAGTGGTTCCCAAGAGTCTCCCAACAATCAGGGAGCAAACATGGTGCCAACACACTCAGATGCTCAGGATTCCCGGGCCTACAAAATAGGTGTAAAGGTTGCTCGAGGCGTACCTGAATTGCGTCACGTGATCCTTCACAAGCGTAAAGAAAGAGAAGAAGCTTCTGTGTGCAGAGAGTCATTCCATGGACATCACTGCACCCAAGTTATTATCAACTGCTGCTGCAACAACGCGGCAGTACAAGAAGACCGGTGGTCCGTCTTCCAACGACTGCAACACCCAAGCTCAGAAGACGAAGCGCTTCTCAACGCCTCCTGTAATTCTGCTCCGAAGATTTTTGGTAGCGGTAGAGGGAAGAAAACAAATGTCCCTAGTCCAAAAATATCAATCGGCATAACCAAGAAACTCTCTTCTAAGCGGTTGTCTACCACCGTTACAGGAGGAGTTTACCAAGGTACCCGTTCGAAGACGAAATCTGCCACACTTGGAGATTTATCGTCCACATCCCTGGAAGGCATTGGAGCCGGGGGTAGCACTCCTCCAAATATCTACGACAATTCGGTGTTCCAAGAAGATAATCCAGAGGAAACGGTTCACCCAACAGATGCAGCAGATTCGGACATCCCCGAGGACGTCCACAACTCTCAAGACAAGGCGAGCTCTGAAGCTGGAGGTACCACTCCTTCTGAATCCGAACCAAAGGAGAAGATTCCCACGTACCCTGACGACTTCTCTGTACAAGGGTATGACTCAGAGGGTACGTCCTCCACCGTTCCTTCCATCTCTCCTCATGTAAGGGCAGTGTTCATGACGGACAACAACCAAGATGGTCCCAGTGATCGCCTCCACATTGACACTCTGGAGGCCATACTTCATGCCTTGGTCAAGTCCGTGGGCGAGATCAAAGCGGCCCTTCCAACTCTGCAAGGAAGGACGCCTAAGCAAACAAGCTTAGGTCCCACGGTCAATGTGGACTCGAACTCAGCTGCACCAAACCTGGGTAATAATCCTCCTGAAATATCGACTCCCACCGCTGCAGACGAGGCCAGGGAAGCAAGAAGAGAGATCCAGGAGCTCCGGGCCATGTTCCACGTACGAGAAAACTACCAAGACCTCGGGATACGATAACCATATCCTGCTGCTTGGAGAGATGTTCCCTTTCCACCAAGATAAAAACCATTTAACATCAATCCATATGATAGGAAGACATCAACAAGCAGGTACATCACCTACTTCGAAGTCACAACCGACCATCTGCCTCATGACGATGCCATCCTTACGCGGTTGTTCATCGGAGCACTGGAGGGGGTCGCCTTCGACTAGTACCACAACTTGCCGGACAACTGCATCTAGTCCTTCGTCGACTTCAAACGTATGTTCCTGGAGAGGTTCTACGAAGTAGGACAAGACGTGACAATGTCCACCCTCATGGACGTTGTCCAGGAAGAAAAGAAGCTGACAAGAAACAACATCGAGCGGTTTTGCCAGACCGCGATGAAGTTGCCTTCAGGTAACCCTGATTCCTCATTAATTAAAATTTGCCAAAAGAGGCTGCTTCCCACGATCAGCCTCTAGATGGACGAAAGTCAGTTTAAGGATTGGAAGACTTTCATTATTAGCGCCACTAGCACAGAAGACAAATTGAAGAAAGCTCGCCAATTGGGATTGCATGTCTCAGAAGGAGAGGACAAGGGCAAACGCCCTAGCACCAACAGCAACAATGGTGGTAATCCCTCCAACAATCGAAACAACAAGGGCAAACAGGCTAAAGTGGCCGACACAGCCCCAAAACCCGAATCAAAGCCAGCAGAAAAGTAGTGGCCTCAGATGACCTACTCCTTCGAGGACGGCCATGTCAAGCCCATCTTGGGCATGCTCATACAAGGAGGCCGAATTCAGCTCCCTCCTCCAAGGCGTGAACCTCGTCCTACAGAAATAGAGAACCCCAAGTACTGCCACTACCATCGCTATGTTCACCATGCTACACAAGACTGCTACCAACTAAAGCGATGCATCCAACATCTCATCGATTCTAAGGCCTTGACCATCAATTTCGAAGAGGTGACCGTAGCAGCCAACATGGTGTCAGTATAATTCGACAACTTTCTTCCGACAAAGACTCAAGATGGAGTACTGCCCGTCCCTAGAGCAAGGATGGAGATTGCTAACCTTCTACCTCTCCGAAACCAGGATGCTGGCCTAGTGCCCCTTACCACATCACGAGGGGAGGTCGTGTGGGTCCATCCGGATCTGGTACATGAAGTGACTCTGTCCGCCCCTCCCTCCACCAGCAAGAAGAAAAGTGGAAAAGTCAAATCATGCCGTACAATCTCAATAGGGGTCGAAGAAGCTACTGCTGTTGTTGCCCGCTCCGGCGCACAAACCCAACCTCCACTGGGTAACTCGGCTGAAGATCATCAGCCAACAGCTGCTGATGCTCCAGGACCTTCGCAGCCTTCAACGACCGACAAGCCTAGGCCGAAAGAGACTCGCTTTGACAAACTGCTCCGAAGAGAGACGCCTCATGGGCTGGAGAGGCCCAACAAATTCGATATCTTGGCACAATTGGCTAACACACCGGCCAAATTGTCGCTATACGAGCTCCTGAGCCTCTCAAAAGATGTTCGCGTCGTACTGAGCGAGGCACTCCAGAATGCCGACGCATATCTGGCTCAGTCGAATCTCACTGAAGAAAATTTGCCTGCAGATCTCTAGGGCAGCGCTTGCACAGGTTCAATGCCGAATATTTTCTTCACTCCGCAGGATATGCTTATCAAGACCAACCTACACGATCGCCCTCTGTATTATACTGGGTACATTAGTGATATCAAGGTAGATCGGATGCATATTGATCCCGGTTCTTCCATAAACATCATCCCGAAGAGCCTATTACACCATCTGCGTATCCCAATGCATCGCCTGACGGCAACAAGCACCGCCATCAGCGGTTTTAATTCAGGCAGAAGCTATCCGATCAGGAAAATCTGCTTGAAGTGCCAAATCGGCGACCTTTAGTCAGAAGTAACCTGTTATGTCATAGATGCGGATACTTCCTATAATATTCTCATGGGGCGTCCTTGGATACACGATTACATGATCGTGCCCTCCACACTGCACCAGTGCTTCAAGTATGGCGACAAGCACGGCTTCGTGAGGACAGAATTTGCCGACATCGATCCCTTTAAAGGGGTCGAATCCTACTACTTAGATTCATGCTTGTATACGAGAAATCAAAAAAGTACCTGGCCGAAGGAGATATTTAAGCTCAAACTGAGGTGACAACTGGACCAGAAAAACCTCTGACGATCTACCTCCAAGCCCGCAAACCTGGCATAATTGTGCCCCTTACAGCCACTCTGCGTAAGGACGTAATCAGCCTCTCTGCACAGGAAGAGCATATGATAATCCGACTGCCAAGGTCTGGCCAAGTGCCAAGAACCACGACAGAGCCACTGACAATCAGGGTACCTAGAGCTTGCCAGCAACAAATTGAGGAGCTCAATCCCTCTGTCAAGCCGATAAACATTCGTCTTCCCAGAATGAATCGGCAGCCGAGCGCTAAGCCGGGGACTGCTTGCCAGCCAACAACTCACCGCCCAGCTCCGAGCACCAAACCGGGGGTCGCTGGTACGCCAACGACTCTACGTTCTGCTCAACTAGTGGAGCCCCTGATGATTAAGCTACCTAAGTTATTCTCTCAGTCTTTATTTACACAGGGGGTGTTGAAGAAGAGTCAGAACTAGCCAAGTATGTGGCTGCTCACACTGATGTTCCATCCACAGATGATGTAATCCCACTGGAAAAGATACCTTTCTTCATCAATAAAGGGCTATCTTTGAATTATCTCGAGCTTAATAAGCTTTGTACAATGTATGCTATAGAATACGGTATGGGCACCCTCCTGCACACACAGGTAACAAATGTCTACACCGCAAACCAACTTACTCCAGTGGAAGACGCTTACCGCATAATCGAGGGAGAGGATCATCCAATCATCTTCGGCCGGAAGAATGATCCCCAACCTTTTAGGGTAGAAGAAGTTGATCTCGAACCCGACACCCGGAGACTGTCCTTTTATCTGTATAGTTCCCAATCCAAGTACCTCATGCAAAAATAAGGGTATGATCCGGAAACTACACTAGGCTTAAACTACGGCACTGGACGGCGGTTATATTTATAATCGTCGGTCCCGGCTGTGAAACCACGAGACTATTACAACAAAACCAGATGTAGGCTAGGTTATGCTACACCGAAAACGACCCCGAAAATCTCGAACGAGGAATGCGACTGGCATTCACACTCAACTGGATCACCCACTTCCGATTCAGATTTCAGTATTGGGGACTTACTTAGGCAAGTCTGGTCCGTTAATATGGCATTTGCCGATGCCTACGAAGAAGATGAATGTTGGCCCATTCCATAGTCACACCCAATTTTGATAATCAACACACACTTTAGGTAATACACAAAAATATACAAACTGCTGCTAATCATTTCAGGTTATATGTGAAATCAATATCAATGGACGTTGTACTACATCAACAAGCAAAAGATTCAATAGATTTTTGTTTGAGTTATTTTACAGTTTATTCTGTATTTTAATTTTATTGAGTCTAGGATTAATCTTGTAAAATCAAATAGGTAATACTGGCTTAGGTTTATCCTAGTCCAATTTTCTAAAGAGCCTACCTATTTACATTTTTTATCTTTATAAAATATCTCATTTTATTTTTAACAAAACAGCTCTTTGACAAATATTTCTAAAATCCCTTGACAGAACTCAAAACCGAGTTCGGTCCGAACTCTGCCCAAGTTTGGTCAGTTTAAATTCAAAAGTTCAGTTGCCTCCAAATCTGCAAGCAACGTCTCTATGCGAAATATTTGCATCAGAACTCTGCCCGAACTCTGTCCGAGTTCGGTCCCAGAAAATACCTATAAATAGAAGAGAAATTTTCATTTCAAATCACTCATTCACTCGTCATCTTTTCTTCTCTACTCTTCAAGTGTTTTCAAAACATTCTAGAGCTTTCAAATTATACCTATACATCTCTTAGCCAAAAGCCAGTAATATCTATGTTGATTTAGAGTTTTTGGTGTCAAAGAGTTGTAAAGAGGTCGTTCCAAGATCAGTAACTATCCTGTTGTGGAGCCCGTCGTGCGCTCGTCACCAAGCACGGTCTTGTGAAGTCGGTCGTGCACTTGTCACCAAGTACGGTGTTGTAAGAGACTGCAAGCTCTCATTTAGCTTGTGCCATAGTGGATTAACATTGAGCATGAGTACTCGAGACTGGATTAGTCCTCTCAGAGGGATACTAGTATACATCGCTGTGTCACTGAGTTTGATCTCTCTATCTCTTGCGGCATTTATTTACTGTCTCTTATTTTCTGCCATAGTTAATTTTTAATTGGTGATTATTTTCCGCTGCACACACACACACTCTATTCATCCCCCTCTAGAGGTGCTCAACGGTCCTACAATTGGTATCAGAGCAGGTTATATTCTTATGTAACAAACCTCAGAGAGTATATATGGCAGCCATGAAATCAATATTCAACGGTGAAGGGCAATCCACAAATAGACCCCCACTTTTTGATGGTACTAATTATACCTATTGGAAAACATGGATGACTTTCTTCTTAAACTCTCTTGACTTTGATCTTTGGTCTATAGTCATTGATGGTTATAAGAAACCAGCACCCACAGTGGTTGAAGGCCAGCTTATAGACAAGCCTCATAACAAATACACTGAAGCTGAAAAAGCTAAGGCTAGTCTAGATGCTCGTGCTATCAATGTACTATTTTGTGCAATTGACAAAACGGAGTTCAACAGAGTTTCAACCTGTAAAATGTCTCACGAAATTTGGAAACTTCTTGAGGTAACTCATGAAGGTACTTCCCAAGTGAAGGAATCCAAAATTAGTAGACTAATACAAGAATATGAATCTTTCAAGATGAAACCCGGTGAGTCAATTACACTGATGTTTACACGTTTTCTTGATATAACTAATCCTCTGCAATCTCTTGGTAAGGATTACAGCAATCATGAGAAGATCAGAAAAGTGCTGCGGGCTCTAACCAAGAACTGGAATCCAAAAGCCACAGCAATTATTGAAGGAAACGATCTCACCACTATGTCCATGGAAACACTGATGGGCAAGCTCATGACCCATGAACTTGATTTACAAGAGTTTGAAGAAGCAACACCAAAAGAAAAATCTATTGCTTTTAAAGCTCAAGCAAGAAAATCAACATGCAATGACTCTGATAAAGAATCATCAAGTGGTGATGAACAAGCCCTACTTGTGAAGAACTTCAGAAAATTCCTAAAGTTTGAGAAATCAAGCAGAAGGAAGAGAGATATCCAAGAAAGCAATAAAGATGAAACCATTTGCTTTGGATGCAAGAAGACGGGGCACATGAAGAAGGACTGTCCAACTTCAAAGAAAAGCAGTCCATATGACAGATCAAGATCAAGCAGAAAAGCAACATCCGGTCGAAAATATGCCAACACAAGTATCTAGCATGAAAGTGATGCCAGTGATACAGAAGAAGAAGACAGACCCTGCGGCAATGCCAATGTCTGTTTTATGACTTTTGATAAGGTATCCTCAAACCCTCTATATGATGATTTTACTTTCGATGAATTAGAAAATGCCTTTAGCGAATTACTTGAACATCACAAAACTATGCTTGACAAGTATATACAATCTCGAAAAGAGATTAAGGCATACACAACCGAGATAGCTAGACTGTCCAATCTTATTGAAGATATTAAAGAGACGTCTACTACCGGTAACACGGAAGAGATAGCCAAACTCAAGGCAGACTATCATGAGGCTATCCTCAAGATTAAAAAGAAAGAAAGAAACTATGTCAAGATGCAAGAATTGTATGACATAGAGAAGAAGAAGCACATAGTTACAGAACAAAGACTCTCAGATATGACTGCTAGATATGAAGAGTCTATTGCGATTTCTAAAAAGTTAGAAATCAAGTTAGGAAAACAGGCAATACCTGTGAGACAGCCTAAGTTTAGTCCTAATGCTAAGCATACACCTAAGAGGACTAAAAATAAGAAAGCACAAAAGAAACACGACTATCATCATGCTTTCACTTATAGGTTCTCCATGAAACCAAACAAGCATATAAACACCATTTTGACCACATCTGATTCTAAACTTACTTGCACTTATTGTGGCACGCATGGACACATATCACAGTATTATTTGGCAAGGAAGCTTGTTGATAATCATACTTTATTCTGGAGACCTAAAACTAATCAGAATGGACCCTTCAGTAAATGGGTACCAAAGGATTCATCTACTTGTCTTGTAGGTGGACCCTCAACCCTCTCATGCTAAAAGCAAATGGATCCTTGATAGCGGATGTTTGCGACACATAACCGGTGATGCATCTTTGTTCGCTACGCTATCGATGAAGAAAGAAGGATATGTCTCCTTCAAAAATAATTTGAGAGGTGATATTATTGGTAATGGTACTGTAGGTATTTCTCCTTATCCAGTAATAAAAGATGTTTGTCTAGTAACAGAATTGAAACATAACCTACTGAGCATAAGTCATTTGGATGATAACGGTTATGGTATCAATTTTGTGAAAGATAAATGTACCATATATGATATGTCATCTGGTGATCCCGTATATAAAGGGATTAGAGAAGACAATATTTATGTTTTCTTTTTGGAGAATACTAATAATGTCGGTAGATGCCTAGTAGCTAATCTAGATGAAAGCTGGCTATGGCACATGAGACTAGGACATGCAAATATGGATACTATCTCACGACTCTGTACTAAAAAGTTGGTAAAAGGACTCTCTTAAATTCCATTCAAGAGAGATATGGTATGTGCTGACTATGAAAAGAACAAAGCACATAGATCCACTTTTAAATCCATCAACGTTGTAAGTACTTCTAGACCTTTGCAGTTAATTCATATGGATTTATTTGGACCTAGTAGAGTCGCTAGTCTTGGCGGTAAGCTCTACGCTTTTGTTATTGTTTATGATTTCTCTCGATTTACTTGGGTTTACTTTTTATCAAACAAAAGTGCTGCTATTTTTGAATTTCAAATATTTTGCAAAACGGTACAAAACGAAAAAGGCTTCATGATTACTCGTATCCGAAGTGATCATGGTGGCGAATTCATAAATTCTGATTTCAAAAAGTTTTGTGATGATAGTAGATATTACCATGAATTTTCTTGTCCTAGAACTCCCCAACAGAATGGTGTTTAGAGCGGAAGAATCGTACTCTAAGCGAAATGGCTAGAGTCATGCTGAATCAGCATAATCTTTCTAAGTATTTTTAGGCAGATGCTGTTAGTACAGCCTGTCATGTTTTGAATAGGGTGTTAATTCGACCAATCTCGAAGAAAACACCATATGAGCTTTGGTTTGGAAGGATTCCAAACATTTCTTATTTTAAAGTTTTTGGATGTCGCTGTTTTATCCTGAACACCAAGGATAACTTGGGAAAGTTCGACTCTAAAGCAGATGAAGGGATATTTCTCGGATATGCTGCTAAGAGTAAGGGATATAGAATTTTTAATAAAAGATCTATGATTGTTGAAGAATCTATTAATGTTACTTTTGATGAGCTAAATAGTCACAGATCCAGCGATAGTGATGATGAAGATACACATACAAAGACTGAGAAGAGTTCTGTGGAAGATCTGACCCAAAAGTTTGATTCATTAAAATTCTTGCCAGATCATCCAGAAATACTCACTATAGGTGATGTATCTAAAGGTGTAAGTACACGTTCCTCTCTTAAAGATTCTGATATAGCAGCAAATGTAGCATTTATTTCTCAAATAGAACCTAAGTATATAGATGATGCTTTTTCTGATGAGTTTTGGATTCATGCCATGCAAGAGGAACTAAATCATTTTGAGAGAAACCAAGTTTGGGAACTCATTCCTAAACCTATTGGTCAATCGATAATTGGTACCAAATGGGTGTTCTGAAATAAACTCAGTAAAGATGGACAAGTTCTATGCAACAAAGCTCGTCTAGTGGCACAAGGTTATAATCAAGAAGAAGGAATTGATTATGATGAGACTTATGCTCCTGTTGCTAGATTAGAAGCCATCCGCATGTTTTGTGCATTTGCATGCTTTAATGATTTTAAATTATTTCAAATGGACGTGAAAAGTGCATTTGAAACGGTTTTTTAAAAGAGGAAGTTTTTGTGAAATAACCCCCTGGTTTTGAAGATTTTCAAAAACCTGATCGCGTCTTCAAGCTTAAGAAAGCACTATATGGACTCAAACAAGCACCTCGTGCTTGGTATGAACGCCTAAGTGCCTTCTTACTTGAAAATTGTTTTTCAAAAGGAAAAGTTGATACTACTTTGTTTATCAAATCATTGAATGATGATATTCTCCTTGTGCAAATTTATGTAGATGACATAATATTCGGTTCTACTAACGAAAAACTTTGTCAAGATTTTGCTAAGTGTATGCAGAGTGAATTTGAGATGAGTATGATGGGAGAGCTAAATTTCTTCCTAGGACTTCAGATCAAACAACACTCAAAAGGAACATTCATCAACCAAGCTAAGTACACGAAGGACATACTGAAAAAGTACGACTTCGAAAACGTAAAGCCAATCGGGACTCCTATGGCTACATCTACAAAGCTTGATTCTGATGAAAGTGGGAAACCTGTCGACCAGCGTAAGTATCGAGGTATGATTGGTAGTTTATTATATTTAACTGCTAGTCGTCCTGATATTATGTTTAGCATTTGCATCTGTGCACGTTATCAGGCAAATCCTAAGGAATCGCATCTAAGTGCCGTTAAGCGTATCTTCCGATACCTTAAAGGAACTTCTACAGTCGGCTTATGGTATCCTAAAACCAAATCCTTTGACATGATAGGTTATTCGCATGCGGATTTTGCGGGATGCAAAGTGGACCGTAAAAGTACCAGTGGCACATGTCATTTCCTAGGAAAGGCCTTAGTCTTTTGATTTAGCAAGAAACAAAATTCCATAGCATTGTCAACTACTGAGGCTGAGTATATCGCCGCAGGTCATTGTTGTGCTCAGATTTTGTGGATGAAGCAAACCTTAGAAGACTATAATCTGCACTACACTAAAATTCCTATTTATTGTGACAACACTAGCACCATTAATCTGACTAAGAACCCTATTTGTCACTCACGCACAAAATACATAGAGATACGTCATCATTTTTTACGTGATCATCAGCAACACGGGGATATCTGCTTAGAATTTATTGACACAGATCATTAACTAGCAGACATATTCACAAAACCATTGGCTGAGGATCGGTTTAACATAATGAGACGAGAGCTCGGTATACTTGAATTTTCAGATTCATAATGTAGTACGATATTTAAAATAAATTTTATAACTTGAAACTTTTAAATTTATCTAACAGAAATTATTTTGGAGAACAAGCCTAAAAAGGGTCTGTCTGCCACCACGACTACGGTCGAAGCGACGCAGTATTTAAGAGTTCCCCGGCGAACCTCCGTTAGCTGGGACAGTACCCCTACAGCTAACCCAAAATAAATACTGTTACTAAATTGAGAAGTCAAAGTCATAAAGTTGATTTTCAATTACCAAAGCTGCTGTTATTGTCTCGGGAATACAAGTGACCGAACTCTGGCCGAACTCTGACCGAGTTCGGGCCGAATTCGGGCCGAGTTCGGTCGGCGCTGTATTAAATTCCAGAACCGAACAGCCGGCCCTAACCCTTATAAATACCACTCTTTTACCCATCTCTTTCACCAACAATCTCGTGGAATCATCTCCTCCCACTCTAAAACTTCTTCCTCTTTCATCTTGGCAAGGGTTCTCGAAGATCTGGTAGGCGTTCCAAACTTGTTCTTTCTCCTTTTTTGTTCAAAAAGGTACTTCGCTTTTTCCTCCTTCTTTTCTTATGGCTCCTAAGTGTCAACGAGGATCAACTTCCCAAGCTGGTTCCTCTTCTTCTGATTATACACCAGCTAGTTTATTTAGTCCAGCACGACCATTAGGATCAGAGGACTATGATTCTACCTTATATCCAGACAAAGAGTACTCTGATCTCTGGTTTGACTCTTTTTCTGGTCGTAAAATCTTTTTTGGAGCTTTTGTCAATTTTACTATATTTTCTGAGTATGCTCCGACATTCGACCCCTTAGGCTACCGAGATTTTTTTCGAAGTAGCAGAAAACATCTATGACAATGCTGTCCAAATGTTTTACTGCAACTTACAAGTAAAACATAACGGAAACTTTTATTCTTGTGTTGCTGGGTAAGAACTAGAGTTCAGTGCTACTGATATCAGTGAATTCTTCCATATTTCTGATATTGGTGAGGCACTAGTAGATATCAACCATGTTCAATTTCCTACAGATGTCACCCTTGTTTCCTTCAAAGAAATAACCTGTCATCCAAACCCTGTTCCTCGTAGGGTATTCTCTAGAAATTTGAACCAATTTTTTTATGAACTTTATCGACTTATTTTCTCTGTACTCCTTCCTAAGAAAGGATCCACTGATGATGTTACCTTTCTTGAACTTTCTGCCGTGTACCACATTCACTTTGGAATTCCATTCTCTATTCCAAAGACTATGATGGCCTGGATGCTGAAATACAGAAATACAGGACGCAATCTGGTGTACCCTATGCACCTGGTCGCTATCTTCCGCCGGTTTGAGATTGATCTTCAAACCTGTGCATACTCCTCCAGTCCAGTTGAGCTTACTAGATCACGTAGATTCCCAGCTCCACCTCTGCCTCCTGGAGCTCAGCCTGCCCTAGATGCTGAGGCTCCTCATCATGATGCTACTCCTGCTCCAGCCCTGCTCCAGGATTTGATCCAGGATTTTACCAGCGCTTTGATGACTTTGTTGCTGTTTCTGCACAACGTCATCAGAGTTACCTTGATTCGGAGTTTTGCCACATTTATCAGGTCCAGGTGTTGTGGAACGGACTTGCGGATCTCCACTACAGTCTATCTTATTATCCAGTTCGTCCGGTCACTATTCTGCCTCACCTAGACTTTCCTGGTCCTCGGTTCGGAGACGAGGCATCCTTTCAGTACTTCGACCCTACTGTAGCCTACTTTCCTCCAGAGGCCCCTGGCGATGATGATCCGACTATGTGATGCTGACTCAGCTATTGGCTAGCAGATAGTAGTTAGATGATGATCTTCTGTTTTGATGTAGTTTTTTTTGTCTAAACTTTATAGTTAGACATTTTAGTATTTCTGATTGGACTTTGGATTATTAGTGAGACTTTATTAGTATTATCAGCTATTTCTTTTCATTTGTCATGTCGTGCTCCTGTATCTCTTTAGCTTCACTTTGTCTTTTGTTTTTCATTGTTGGCTTCACACTTTACGGGGGAGCCAAAGTCATTTTTTATTGACAAAGGGGGAGAAGAGCTATACATAACCAAGCAAAACAAATCATAACAAAAACAATCATCTCAGGTATTTTGTTTATTCTATTTTTTTATATATATATTTTTGTTATAGACTCAAAGTTTGTCAATTATCAAAATGGGGGAGATTGTTGGCCCATTCCATGGTCTCACCCGATTTTGATAATCAACACACACTTTAGGCAATACACAAAAATATACAAACTGCTGCTAATCATTTCAGGCTATATGTGAAATCAATATCAATGGACGTTGTACTACATCAACAAGCAAAAGATTCAATGGATTTTCGTTTGAGTCATTTTACAGTTTATTCTGTATTTTAATTTTATTGAGTCTAGGATTAATCTTGTAAAATCAAATAGGTAATACTGGCTTAGGTTTATCCCAGTCCAATTTTCTAAAGAGCCTACCTATTTACATTTTTCATCTTTACAAAATATCTCATTTTATTTTTAACAAAACAGCTCTTTGACAAATATTTCAAAAATCACTTGACAGAACTCAAAACCGAGTTCGGTCCGAGTTCGGTCCGAACTCTGCCCGAGTTCGGTCAGTTTAAATTCAAAAGTCAGTTGCCTCCAAATCTGCGAGCAACGTCTCTATGCGAAATATTTGCATCAGAACTCTGCCCAAACTCTGTCCGAGTTCGGTCCCAGAAAACACCTATAAATAGAAGAGAAATTTTCATTTCAAATCACTCATTCACTCGTCATCTTCTCTTCTCTTCTCTTCAAGTGTTTTCAAAACGTTCTAGAGATTTCAAATTATACCTATACATCTCTTAGCCAAAAGCCAGTAATATCTATATTGATTTAGAGATTTTGGTGTCAAAGAGTTGTAAAGAGGTCGTTCCAAGATCAGCAACTATCCTGTTGTGGAGCCCATCGTGCGCTCGTCACCAAGCACGGTGTTGTGAAGTCGGTCGTGCACTTGTCACCAAGCACGGTGTGGTAAGAGACTACAAGCTCTCATTTAGCTTGTGCCATAGTGGATTAACATCGAGCAAGAGTACTCGAGACTGGATTAGTCCTCTCAGAGGGATACCAGTATACATCGCTGTGTCACTGAGTTTGATCTCTCTATCTCTTGCTGCATTTATTTACTGTCTCTTATTTTCTGCCATAGTTAATTTTTAATTGGTGATTATTTTCCGCTGCACACACACACACTCTATTCACCCCCCTCTAAAGGTGCTCAACGGTCCTACAATGAAGACATTCCTGAACTTCTTGAGTTAGAGCCGTGGGAACAATAATTAGATGCGCAATGAGAAAAGCGGTTCGAGCAAAGAGAGCCTCCCACTGAAGATGAGGTTGTGCAAGTCGATCTTGGTGAGGGGTCTTCTCCAAAGCCCATCTTCATCAGCAAGAGTCTGACAGACGACGAGCGAGAATCACTACTGCAACTCGTCAGAGAATACATCGACGTGTTCGCCTGGAGCTCTGAAGATATGCCAGGACTAAACCCCGAGGTTGCACTTCACAAACTCAACATCCATCCAGACGTAAAACCGGTCAAGCAACAACAACGACGGTTCTGCCACGACATCATGAATGCCATTGAAGTTGAGGTCAATAAACTGATAACCAGTGGTTTTATCCACGAGGAACAACATCTAGACTGGGTCGTCAACATAGTACCAGTCCTCAAGAAGAATGGAAAGATTTGAATCTGCATCGACTTTCGCAATCTGAATGAGGTGTGTCCTAAGGATGAGTTCTCCCTCCCTATCACTGACATCATGATTGACAACACCTGTGGCTTTGAACGTATGTCATTCATGGATGGTTTCTCGGGGTACAACCAAATCAAGATGTTCCCTGATGACGAAAAGCACACATCATTCCGAATGCCAATTGGTACATACTGCTACACAGCCATGCCTTTCGGTTTAAAGAATGCTGGCGCCACCTATCAAAGAGCTATGAGCATTATCTTTAGAGACCACTTGCCCAAGACAGTGGAATGCTACGTCGACGACATAGCCATCAAGTGCCGCTCTAAAGAAGATCATCGACATGATCTAAGGACGGTGTTCGACCTGATGCAAGCGCACAATTTGAAAATAAATCCCACAAAATCCTTCTTGGACGTATCCAGCGGGAAGTTCTTAGGTTTTATCATTACTTCCCAGGGTATCCATATAGACCCTGAGAATACGAAGGCAATCATGGAGATGGGTCCCCCGAGAAACCTTCGTGAACTCCGAGGCCTTCAAAGGAGGTTGTCCTACATCAGGAGGTTTATCTCTAACCTCTCCGGACGATGTCAACCATTCACCCACCTCATGAAGAAGGGCGTTTCATTCGTATGGGATGAAGAATGCCAGCGCGCCTTCAACAGCATCAAAGAATATCTGACGAACCCTCTAGTCCTGGTAGCCCCGGTTGCTTGAAGACCATTCTTGCTCTATGTACGACCGATAGAACATTCTTTCGATGCTCTGCTAGCGCAAAACAATGATGCAGGCCATGAGCAGGCTATATATTACCTCAGCTGAATGATGATGGGGTCGGAACACTGATATACTACCGTAGAAAAAAAGTGCCTTGCTCTGGTTTTCGCCATTCAGAAGACGCGACACTACGTCATGGGACAAACCATTCATGTCGTATCAAGAGTCAACCCCCTCAGGGTTCTCATGACCAAGCCAGGTGCACTCAGCTCTCGCCTCGCTACCTGGGCGATATTATTGTCTCCCTACCATATGATCTTCGTCCCACAGAAGGCTGTTAAAGGTCAAGCTCTGGCAGACTTTTTAGCAGCTCATCCAGGTTCGGAGTCAACCAGAATAGACGACGAGATTCCAGATGAGGTCGCCAATTCAAATATGGCCTCTCATGATGTCGTATGGCGAATATTCTTCGACGGTGCTTCTAGAACTGGGCCTAAGGGTAACATCGTCGCTGGGGTCGGAGTGGTGCTGATTTCTTCCACCAGACTAGTGATTAATCGGGCTTATTCCCTCACGGAGCCCTGCTCAAACAATGTGGCCGAGTACAATGCTTTGATCATTGGCCTCCGACTTGCAAAGGAGCTGGGGGTAGAGTATCTTGAAGTATACGACGATTTACAGCTAATCGTCAATCAGATCCGAGGCTCAAACGAAGTGCGTCATGAAGACATGATCCCCTATCACCAAATAGCGATTGACATCATCTCATCCTTGGAAGAGTTCTTCATAGAACACGTTCCCATGCTCCAGAACTTTGAAGTCGACGCCCTAGCAGGCCTTGCCACTTCCTTAATAGTTCCAAATCATGCTCACTACTTGGTTGACATCATAGGCCGTGAGTTGGTCTGTCCCAGGAATAATGTTCAATGTGTTCAGAGTTACTCCGCTCTGACAGTCGACGAAGCACCAGACTGGAGACAACCATTCATAAACTTCGTGGTCTACGACATCCTGCCAGAGAATCCGAAGGAAGCCACTTCCATCAGAAGACGTTCCCTCAGGTTCTTCTACGATACAGAGAAGAAAATGCTATATCGGCGATCATACGATGGATTACTGCTTCGATGTCTGTCAAATACATAAGCCAAAGAAGCCGTGTGTGAAGCTCATGAGGGCATCTGTGGAGCCCATCAGCCTGGCCCGAAACTACAAGACCGCCTTCGTCGAATGGGCTATTACTGGCCACGATGGTTGCAGATTTGATAGACTATGCAAGAAAGTGTAAAGCCTGTCAAGTCCACACGAATTTTATCCACCAGCCATCCGAGTTTCTATATTCGACGGTGGCATCCTCGCCATTCGAAGCATGGGGAATGGACATCATTGGTCTAATCACTCTACCTTCGTCCCCAGGACATCGCTTCATACTCGCAATCATAGATTACTTCTCCAAATAGGCGGAGGCTATTCCGCTAGTAGAAGTCAAGACTTTAAACGTGATCAGCTTCCTCAAGCATCACGTTATCTACCGATTTGGACTGCTACGAAGGATCATCCACGATAATGGTCTACAGTTCGCAAGCCACGCTTTCTATCGATTCTGCGACAAACATCGAATATAAAATATTGCTTCAACGCCGTACAATCCTGCGGAGAATGGTTTGGCGGAAGCATTCAACAAAACTATATTAAAGCTGCTCAAGAAGTTCGCATCTTCCAACAAACGCGACTGGAATGAGAAGCTTGGCAAATGCTTATTGGCATACCGTACTACAGTACGAACGGCCACTGGTAACACACCATTCTCTCTGGTATATGGAAGTGAGGCAGTTCTCCCATTAGAGACTCAAATACCCTCACTCCGCGTGGCTCTCACCTATAGATTGACGACAGATGATAATCACCATCGCCGACTGCAAGAGTTGGAGGCCCTAGATGAAAAGCGCCTGTTAGCTCAACAACAAATTGAGCTGTACCAAGCACGTATCTCCGGAGCCTTCAACAAAAAGGTCAAAATTAGAACATTCCAAGTGGGCGATCTCGTTCTGGCAGTTCGGAGGCCGATGGTTATGACTCACAAAATTGCCGGCAAATTCTATCCAAAATGGGAAGATCCGTTCATCATCGATGCTGTATTCTCCAATGGAGCTTACCGCCTCGCGAAACAAAATGGAGACTTGCTCATGTTACCCATCAACGGCAAGTTCCTAAGGAAGTTTTATGTCTGAAACAACATCCTCCAAGATGTTGAGTTATGTACCCTGCGGTACCGCTGAACTCATATTTCGACTTCAAATCTTCTAAGATGTTGAGTTATGTACCCTGCGGTACCCCCGAACTCGCATCCCAACTTCAAATCTTCCAAGATGTTGAGTTACGTACCCTGTGGTACCACTGAACTCACATCCTGACTTAAAATCCTCCAAGATAATGAGTTATGTACCCTGTGGTACCACTGAACTCACATCCCGATTTTAAATCTTCCAGAATGATAAGTTATGTTCCCCCTGGTACCACTAAACTCGCATTTCGACTACAAATTTCCCAGAATGACGAGTTACGTACCCTCTGGTATCGCTGAACTCATATTCCAAATCCAGATATCCCTGATTGATGAGTTACGTACCCTCTGGTAACGTCGAACTCACATCCCGACTCAAAATCTCCCAGATCGTTGAGTTATGTACCCACAAGTACCTCTGAACTCACACCCTGGTCACTACAGATAAATCTATATCGCATCTTTTAGGTAGTAAGTCATGTATGATCATACCTCTGAACTTTTCTCCTAAAAGAGCTCCCTCCTTATGATCCAATACCCGCACTTTCAGTACACAAAAAGGGTAGCAGATCCACAAATTCTCTGGAACAACCACGTCGATGTTACCTCTGAGTTGTTTTCCTTCCATCAAAAACAAACCGCCCCCTCACATAGAACTTCCACGTCCTCATTACCTCTGAGTCATTCTATGTATCCCTTCATGGAGCCCCTTCCTGCCATGTCCTCTTTACCTCTGAGTGGGAAGGCTCCATCGAAGAAACCCTCATATTTACCACATCCTCATTACCTCTGAGTAAGTTTGTTGGTTTATCTCTCGACTTATTATCCATACCCACGACCAGAGTACGCCAAGGATAATAGGCCCACAAAATGTCCTCTGTTGACCACAAATGTCCTCAGTTGACCACAAATGTCCTCTGTTGACCACGAATCTCTCATCATGCCCGGGAGCCCAGCTGCTCCATGGCATTTTTTCTTCCGATACCGGGAACTTCCATGGCCACCTCACTGTAGAATTTTCTAAGTATCCCCATCAACTTGTTATCCGTACCTGAAACCAAGGTATGCCAGAGGTAGCAAGTCCACAAATAGTCCCCCATTGGGGCAAACACCATAAATGCCACAAACACAACAAGTACAAAAAAAACTAAAGGATGAGTCCAAACATACTTATTTATGCAAAATCCAAGGTACTACATTATCTGGGACTATGTCCCTGCTACAAAATGGAGAGAGAAAGAAAAAAAACAAAGTCGATCATGATTTGGCATCATACAAATCCCAGAGGCGGTCCTTCAGCACGGCCATCGACCGCTCAAACCTCTGTTTGACCCGGCGCTCGGGCACTTGATCCAACCGCTCCGCATCATCCAGATAGGCATGAGCCTTCCAGCCTTCTTCTAGCTTCTACAAAGCACGCTCCAAGCCGGTAGAAGCATGGGTGACCTTGTCGGCATCTTGGATAACCAGCTCCTTCTCCGTACGGGCGGCCTCAAGTTCAGATTCTAAGAAAGTCATCTTCCGCTGAAGTTCGAAGATCTGCTCTCTCGTATCAGTAATTCCGCGAGAAGCTGCCTCCTCCCGAGCCATGCAATGTGGTCCCTGGCGGTTCAGCTGGTCGCGTCGCAGAGACAAAGTTCTGAGGTCCTCCATTATGACTGGCTTGGATGCATCTCGCGTGGCCCTCACCTTCCCCATAGCAGATATAAGGAAGGCGCGCTCCAGATCGACGGCTAAAGATAAATCAACTTGCTGCAGTCCTTGATACTAAGCTAACAGTTGGTCTGCTTCTAGTAGCTTGGGCTCCAGAACCTCAACTACCCCAGCTCCGCCAGGGAGGGTACAGAGAAGGTCAATCTGGCCACGTGTGCATTGACAGGCCAGGGCAAAAGATGTACCCCTCTCCACCGCAGCCTCGATCCCCCGCTTCAGGTGGCGGTAGAAGCTGTCAACTATGTCCCTTGATGATGCATCCAGGATTTCGGAGGAAGACGGCGTCAAAGGGAGAGTAGCCGACAGCGTCAAAGAAGATGAAACAGAACTTGCCGCCCCTGCCACAAGGGAAGTAAGGTATGAGCGAAAAGACGCTTGAGCAGCGACCAATTCTTCCTCCGCCGCCCGAATGATATGGAGGCTCGGTAGGACGGAGAGGTCGACCCCCGGAGCCACATATACTGAAGAGGGTGCGGGGACCATTGCCCCCCGCCCCGGTTGTCCCACCATCCGCTCCCCCAAGATCGTCTCCGCAGGAGGTCCCTCAATTGAAGGAGCCGGACCTGAAGTCCAAAGCAACTATCAATCATCTTAACCCGAAGGATGTGATGATAGAGCCAATAAACCTCCTCACTGGTCAAGATCTGACTTAGCTTACCAGGGGAGGGTTAAGAAAGTTGAGGCTCGATCTCAGTCATCGTGCCCTCCTCACCGGCGACATCCGAGACGAATGCCGTGGGTTCCTCCGCTCCAGCAGTCCCGGAGGTTGACGCAGTGGGGTCCAGATCACCAGGCTGGAATCTAGCACCCTCGAAGATTTGCTAGGTAGGGTCCACATCGCCCTGAATGGAGACCTCCGCGATGGGAGGAGCTTCAACCGTCGCCGAAAGAACCCCGATAGCAACGATCTCGGTACACATGTCACTGACCAAAGTGGCTATGACCGGATTAGCTTCAGGAACATCAGCTGGTTCTGGGAAATCCCTTTCTTCTGACGCCTATAGAGAGAAGAAAAATGATTAAGCAACAGTTCAGGGAAAAGAAGGACTAAAGGAGAAGATGGCAGTAGTTCAATTCACCTCCGAAGCGGCATCATCACCTTCACCTCTCTCTTTAATGAACAGCACGTAGCGTCTTACCGTAGCCCGCTTCATAGAGTAGGTTCTGCCACCATCAGTGGACACGCGCCTGCCTCACTTGTGCGAAGGACCAGGCACGATGGGCAGCTGATCTGCCCTATCTCATCAGGCGCAATAGGTGGCTGACCCGCTACCATCTCATCTGGCATAACAGACGGCTGATCCGCCCCAACATCTTCCACAGAAGGAGAAGAGTTATCTACATCACGCTCGTCATTCTCTTCGTCCACATCGGTGGACTCAGAGTCAGGCACAGGAACCGCATTCGCCCTCCTCTTCCTCGTCTTAGACCCCTTAGGCTTCTCCGCTAAGCCAGTACCCACGATGAAGCTGGTACTCGGGTCAAAATTAATGGGAGGCTTGCTCGCCGTAACATGGTATAGGGCCGCCATATACAAAATCTCTCCTGGCGCCTCACCATCAAGAGCCGAAAAGGTGGTTCGGGTATGAACCGTGTCATAATAATGCAATGCCCTGATACCATCCAGGATGCTACCTTCAAAGCCCAGGCAAGAGCTGGGACTGTAAAAGAACAGCTGGCTATACCCGAACTATCGAAAGAACCTGCTGGGAAAGTAAGGCTCCAGGTTGGCGATGTTGAAGTTACGATACACTAGGTGCGCTGGACGGATATTACGCAGCCAAAGGAGCATTTTCTCAGATAAGAGGAGAGGTGGTTCGGTACCATCAACATGTACGCTCCTCACTTCTTCAGTAGTAAAACAAGGAATGGACACAAAAAAGTCGTATCTGTCCACTCTCGCCAATGCTCTCGGACAGGCTGGCATGGTGCTGTACTCCCAGGGCTGATGGTGGAATCGGAAAATGAAAGCGTCATCAGCCGTAACGCCGTCTTCTGCTCCAGGCCTCATCAAAGACCGGCTGTACATTAACAGCTACCCCATCAGATAATGGTATGCAGCTCTATGCGCTCAAAATCCATCGTCGTGTCACGGGCGATGACCTTGGAAGAAAAGGCACGAAGGCCATGGTGTATGCTGTACACCATGGCTGGAAGAAGAGCCAACTTGGCCCCAAAGACTTGCTTTACGGCATGGAGGATAAAGTGAAGACTGATCCTCTCAATGGAACCTGTCCCTCCGGAGACTACGCAGTTTCGTAGCCACAACATCAGGAATCCTGCCAAAAGCCCCTTATTCGACAGTCGCTGAGTACCATGATAAAAATAACTAAAAGAGTCGGTCTTACTCCCAAATGTGTCGCCCGTGGACCTCGATCTCTTGGCAGTTGATGCCAAGTTTTGTACCTCCTCATGAGTTTGAGGATCTCGGGAAGAAACCCGGCCTGAGGTGCCTAGTGTGAAAAGATATGAGACCCAGGTGTGTTGTGAGGAATGCTTCATTCCGAGCTACCATCCTTCTTGATGGCCGTCTGGTGACAAGTACTGTGATGACATAATAATTCCCGATATACGGCAACAGAGCCCGGGAACTGCCGATCCAAATCCTCGAGCTCTTCGCTCGTAGGGGTGTACACTTCAAAGACTTCTTTCCCCCAGGGCAGCTTGGAGATAATATACATCTTGTGGAGAGCGAGTCCCAGCTCCCCTCTAAGCATGAAGAAGGATCCCGTCCGCCGGTTGTACATCTCCAGGAGAGCCATGAACAACGGCTTATTTATAGGAAGACCATGACAGGTGCCCCGAATGGCGTGGTAGAGGCCTATCTCACGCAGGGGGGTCTTATACTTTTACAAAATCTACGTGGTTAAGTTGGCCCATGCAGGAATACGGTTTATCCAGTTCAGCAACGCCAACCGGCCGATGGAATAGGACCCTTTCCGAGCAAGCTGGTTCAAGAAGGTATCAGCTTGCGAGAATGTGAAATTGGGACCCGATACGTTTATGAAGGTACCCGGAGCCAGTCCTATCACGTACCGACTGACCGGTTCCCTTCCCGCATACGCTGATCCCAAATTTCTGTTGTAATGGATGTTTTCCACAAACATTCCCGACTTGTTTGGAGTCAAGGAGTCTACCATCTTTCTGTCCAGCGGTAACATGTTGAACCATGACAGAGGAAAATGATGCTCTATCAGAGGGATATGGATCTCCACCCCGTCAAGAGTAAAGTCCCAGCTCACGGATATATCCAGCACTCGGGTGTTCTTTACCGACAAAGCATCCCCAAAGAGGAACGCAGGCTTCAGGTATTTCCCCTCCAATTGCCCCGAGTTTATCATGGCGCAGAGAAAGTGAAAGGACTGTTTCTTGATAGCATTCAGCCTCTCCAAAGGCTCTTTTGGAAGCTGGTTCATAACATACTCGACTATGTGGTCATATCGATAGCCCATAGCCGATTGGACGCGAACCACCAGAGGCTCTCCCGCTGCATTATCTGGCAGATTCACTGAAGAAGGACAAAAGAAATAAATCAAAAGATGGCTAAAACAAAACTACCAAGTGCTTTGGATTATGCGGTCCAGTCTACATGAGATTATACGGCTCTGTTTAAAGACGAGCTTATGCGGCTCTGTTTAAGACGAGCTTATGCGGTTCTGTTTTAAAAGAGCTCATGCGGCTCTGTTCGAACATGAGCTTATGCGGTACTAATTAGCGTGGGCTTATGCGGTTCTACTTAGCGGAGCATTATGCAGCTCACTTCAGAGGAGCTTATGCGGCTCGTTCAGCACAGCCTTATGCGGCCCAGTCCAGAGGAGCTTATGCAGTCTTGTTTGAGGGGGCCTCATGCAGTTTGATTTAGAGAGACTTATGCGGCTCTGTTCGACGGTCCATTATGCGGTTCAGTTTGTGAAGTGTCTATGCGGCTACTAGACAAACTCCCATGTGGCTCGGACATGGGGTATACTCCCATGCGGCTCGGACGTGGGATGTACATGTGGCTCATACAATTTGAACAGTTCGATGAAGACGAGGGACGCATTAAAGGCTTGTACATATAGCATACAACAGAGCCATCTTTGTTAGGGTTTCGAAGTATACGATCTGTCCAAACCCTTACCAGCAATGGTGTGGTGAACGTCGGGTGAACTTCAGGCGCCGTGGCTGACGAAGAAGCCACTCCCTTACCCTTCACCGTGGCCTTGGAAGACTTGGGGGCCATTGTTGATTGATGAGCGGAGAAGGAAGACGAGGACAGCAACTTAGGACAAGAAGAGTTGAAGATAGAAGAAAGTAAAGAAGTCTTTCTGACCAAAAACGCTCCTATTTATAGGCAGAAGGAGGGAGAGAACGCTTCGATCCGCGTGTTGCATAAAAACAAAACCGACTCTTCGGTCATCAAGGAAAATTTGGATATTTAAAACCGACCCTTGGGATCCTGCCCCAAAAGGCGGCTTTAAATCTAAAGCAAATCAAAGCAATTAATGAGACGCACACGTGGCAGGAGACGCACACGTGGCAGGGAATCTATGCGGCCAGACAGCCCATGCGGCTAGCAAGTCTATGCGGCTAGGAAGACCATGAGGCCCATGCGGCTAGAACATCCTATGCGGCCAGAAGAGTTTACATAGCCATGCTTCTTATTCAAAGTATTTCAATTTTGCAAATTGAAAACTTTGAAGGGGGTCTTGTAGAAGCATGGAAGATAACAAGAAAAGCCCATACGACTCAGACAGAGAGAGCCTCATGCGGCTCAGGAATCCATTAGGCATTCATGCGGTTCAAAAGTCCTTTAAAGCCTCATGCGGCTCGGATAGCTCCATGCGGCTCAGGAAGGAGCCACATGGCCCAAAGCAGTTCACTTCTACAGCTGGCCATAAAGCAACTGCCTCATTAAATGCCCTGATGGCAGCACTAACAGAAAGGCAAAGTGACAACTCTGACATAAAGCCAAAATGATAGCCTTGCCATGATGGCGTGCTCCAGGGGAAAAGAAGATAATCTTTTATAGCTGGCATGATCCGCCAAGTCCAAAGCTCCCTATGCGGCTGCCACTCCCTATCTGGTTGCTCTCTTCATGCGGTTGCTCTCTTCATGCGGTTGCCCTCTTTACGCGGCTGCCTAGTTTATGTGGCTGCCCCCGTCATGCTGTTGCCACCTTCATGCGGCTGCCACCTTTATGTGGCTGCCATCCTCATGAGGCTATCCCCCTCATGCGGCCGCCACCCTCATGCGGCTGCTACCTTCATGCGGTTAAGAATGTGGAGGCCACCCATATGCGGTTCATTTAGAGACTGTATTCATGCGACTCTGTCAGAATGTTCCACTCACGACAGTTGAGACATGTGGCGATCCTCATGACAGTTGAGACACGTAGCGGTCTTATCCCCTCGGAGTTATGGCTGCTAGCAAATTATAACAACCTTGATTTGTTATAATCATCATAATTACTCAGATCAAATCAGATTTATTGTAATTAAACTAATTGAACACGTGGCGGGAGATCCGAGCTTGTCATGACAAATTATAAAGATTTTTTGCAATCAGCATTAATTGCCCATACGGATTTGGCGCAATCAAAATTAATTGCCCAGATTTGATACAATCAAGATTAATGGTCCATATTATTGGTCGTCGACTTTTCAAGGGGCAATCATTGCAAACACTAATGATCACACCCCCACTTCTATAAATAGGAAGGTGCCATTCCCTTGCAAATCCTGGAGAAAAAGGAGGGAAAAAAGGAGGAGGCGAATTCCAGGGAGAGAGACTCTCTCCATCCGACTGGACACACAGAGAGACAAAGGCACGCACAAAGGATTCTTTCCACACTTTTCGAGAGCATTTCATCATCAGAGTCAAGGCTACGTCCGATCGTCCAAGGAGTAAGGCAGAGCTGTCGTCGCTTTTTCGAGCCTCTATCGTCATCCCCAGAATCAAAAATAAACAATCGTACTTAGATTGCTGTACCTAGGTTTTCATTCCTAGGCTTTCTTTGTGCGAGCGAGTTTGTATTGTGAGTCTAAGTTCAGTCCTCCTATAAAATTGTTCTGCACTTTTACAATCAATGGCAAATAGCACCGTCAGCCGATTGGACCAGGAAAAAGAGTAAATCCGCCTAAGGATTCAAAGACGAAGTCTTTTCACTGGCTGCGGTCTTCTTCCTCTTGGAGGGATTGAAGTTCATTGGCATTGTGTCTAAAAAGATGAAATACTAAGAACTTGAAAGAGAGGCAAGGAGATGGTTATTGTCACGCCTCGCTCCCATAGGAGTGATCATCCTCGCTATGGTGTAATACTACGTGAGCCTAGATTACGCTCACGTAAGACAGGTCCATAACGGTCGATTACAAGCTAACCGATGGGGGTCGTTGCACAGAAGTCCCAAGCAGAAATATTAATTAGTCAGCAGCAGAAATTTAAAGCAAAATACAAGTCATGCAAAATACTCTTTTATTGATATTGAACAAGGATTACAATATGGGCATGAGGCCAAATTTCAAGTCTCTCAAGCTCACTTTTCTTTCATATTACAAGTCACTCTGCTCTCTCTCATTTCACAATACAAGCTTTAAGCAACGAGTGGCAGATTCTTCGGAATGGCGATGTCCATACATTATGTCCCATGTAAGTTCTGACACCATGCAGCCGTACGCCTCAAAATACTAAGAAACTCCGTGCCTCGATGCATCCAAGCGAGATCCGTGCCATCGGGCTTCTACTTATGCCGGCACAAGAAAATTATGTGGGTGTCAGTACTCAACTGTACGGGTGTAGTGAGCTCCTCGCCCACCCATACAAAACCAACACATTTATTTACTTTTTGCTGTTTAATTCTCGTTTTGATTGTCTTTCTAGTCTTGCCTTAGGATCAATTTTAGGACAGAGATACCTTGGCCTATACTTGGCAATGCAACGACATGGTTGTGCTATACTCTATTCGTGGCTTCAATATATTCGAGACAGTGCCTCTCCATAGAAACTTATACAAACTCGGTCGTGCCAAGACTTTCACTTGTTTTTATGTGCCTCTAGACCATTCTCGTGCCAATGACGTCAAGGGGATGACTCGTGTTGGTCGTACAAATAGATTTGGTCGTGTCTTAAGATTGAGGCTGTACCTCCTAAGGATAAAATAGACATAAGGAACTTTCCTTCACGGCCCTTCCTAACTTAACTCGAGATGACTCAATGATGATGCCACATTCATGTTGAAGCACGTATCCTTGCTATAGCCAAATCTTAGGCTCCAAAAATGGTGTTGCAACCGTGCACCCCTAGGCCCGCACCGATTTAAGGTTAGTGCTTGCTATAATTATACACTACAAGAATAGAGGCTTTAGGCCACGAAATCTGGGATGACAAAAAAATTTAGTCGCCCAAACTAATCTTTAGTGACTAAATAGTTACTCTTGTCGTCTAAAGTCCCCCGAATTTACAAAAATAATTGTCAACTCTATAGCTACTATTAATTAGTTTGGGCGACCAAAAAATTCATTGGATATCTGTCCTTGCATTGACATTTGTTTTGTACAACTTGCAGTAAAGATCACAGAGCATGTGATCTCTTTGATGCCTTATGGATTCCTAATCTCTTTATGAAAAGGGTCCAAGATAATGGAGAGTGGTCATTGTTTTGCCCTAATGAAGCTCCGGTATTGGCTGATTGTTGGGGTGATGCGTTTGAAAAGCTGTACACAAAGTATGAGAAAGAGGTTAGCTTTCCTCCAAAATAAAATCTGTTTATTTTCTTTGAATTTTTTGTAATGTGGTTCTGCTTCAACATGGAAAGGCAAAGAAGCTTGTCCAAGCACAGAACCTCTGGTTTCAAGTTCTGAAATCTCATATAGAAATCGGAACACCATACATGCTGTCCAAGATACTTTTCAATTATGTCAATCCAATATATTACATTCCTTTGGGTTGTTACTTCTTTTCCCTTTTTTTCTGCAAGTAACTGTTTTTAATGCATATTTTTCTTCTCTGCACAATTCAGCTTTTGAGAGTTCTTGAAACCCGTATGCTTGTATTGCAGAAAGAACAGGGAATGGCCTTTGCACATGCAACTGCAGCTGGATTTGACATGGTCCTCCACAAATACAGGTAGCTTCAAACTTTAGGCATGTCAGATATTTGTTATAAATATGTCAAAATGCTATTTTTCACCTCTAACAATGTATTCCTGATAAAATTTTACAATATGTTTTTGTACTGTCAGATATGATATATCTGCAGTTTGTGTTTTTCCTGTTCGAATTTTAATGTCTTTGTCTATTTGCTGAGATTTCTTCTTTTCTGCTGGGTTCTTAACTTGTTTTTTTATTGACAATTTTTTCTCATCTATTGCATAATAGAGTAATATTGCTTTGCTTTTAACTAATCAAATATTATTTTTACAGGATAAG
Source organism: Iris pallida (assembly GCA_029216955.1). Taxonomy (NCBI): domain Eukaryota; kingdom Viridiplantae; phylum Streptophyta; class Magnoliopsida; order Asparagales; family Iridaceae; genus Iris; species Iris pallida. The sequence continues at coordinate 12,459,901 of JANAVB010021999.1, forward strand.
GTGATGAAAAAGAAGAATGATTATCTTGAGAATATCATTGAGCTGTATCATGGGGGAACCCCGATGGATGAGATTGTTGTAGCCCCAAATATTGGCACTAAGATTATGGAAGATGTCACTGGGCGTGGGTATGGTAGGGCAATTTGTGGAGTTGGAAAGGGACGAGTTCGAGAAACTAGTTTGTCATCTTCGTCTAATACATCTTCAATTGCCTTAGATAAAGAAGTGCAAGAGTTGCAGGCCCAGCTTCAGATGGCGAAGAAAGCTAGGATGAGAGTTGTTGTTGAACACGAAGAACAAAAGGTTCAATGGGGCTTTGTGATGAAACAACTACAAGAACTTGTTCCCAGATTTTCAATTCTTGAACCAACTCCTTTATCTCATGAAGACAATGAAGATGAAGATGGTGATGCGAGTGACCACAACCTATCTTTTACTTAGATTAGATCTTTTATGGTTGTAGTTTACTAAATACTATTGGTTGTAGTTTACTGAATACTATTATTGACAAAATAGTTTATTTTTGTGGATTATATTTGATTCTGTTTAATGTAATTTTATTTATCGAGAATAAAATACCATGGTACATGATACGACTAATTAAATGTGTAGTTTTCATAGACTATTTTGTAGGACTAATTGTTTGGTCGTCTTAGATATAGCATGCACATTTTGTCACCATGTAAAACCTTTTACCGCAAAATATTAGTAGCCAAAGATTACATAAGGTGACCATACAATCAATGATAGTCGTGCCAGACTAACTTTTGTGATCAATAATAGTCTTCACATACTGCTTATTACTACTAATCATAGTCATCGCAGAGTGTTTTAGGCGACCAATGATAGTTGTCACAAACTATCTTTGGTCGCTAATAGTAGTCTCAATGCACTACCTATTGTGACCAATCATAATCGCTACAGAGTGTCTTAGGCAAGCAATGATAGTCGCTACATACTACCTTTGGCGGTTAATAATAGTTTTCACACTATCTACTACGACTAATCAAAGTCATGACCAATGATAGTTGCCACAGACTATCTTTGACGGTTAATATTAGTCTCCACATACTACCTATTACGACCAATTATAATCGCTATAGAGTGTCTTAGACAACCAACGATAGTTACCACATACTACCTTTGGCGGTCAATGGTAGTCGCCACACACTATCTATTGCGACCAATCATAGTTGCCACAAATTATCTTACGTGAATAATTAAAGTCGTCACAGACTACTTTTGGCGGTCAATAGTAGTCTCTATACACTACCTACTGCAACCAAGCATAGTCGCCATAAAATGTCTTATGCGATAATGATACTCACCACACACTACCTATTGCGACCAATCATAGTCACCACAGTTTACATTGGGGGACCAAAGATAGTCACCATATACTAACTATGCCACCAAATATAGTCACCATAGACTAATTATGACAACTATTTTAGTCGCAAAGGTCCCACCCTTCCATAAATCCAACATCCTAAGGTGACAAAGTCTTCTTGGCTAAAAGTTTGGAACGACAAAAATCTTTTCTCGCAACAGTGTAGTAGCCAAAGATCTTTGGCGACTAAAATGCTTAATTAGTCGTCCCTGACTTTGGGCCACGAGCTTGAGGCAACGATGTTTGCGACCAAAGAATTTAGTGGCGATAAATCTTAGGCAACTAATTTAAATTTAGGCGACAAAAAATTACTAGACGCCTAAAGCCCTTATCTTAGTAGTGATACCTTGTTAACCTAACTCGTAACTTGGTAGTACTCGACGCAAACCAAAGGCATACATGCGGATAGCTGCTCTTATGCCTACACATCTATATGAGTGGTCACTAACAATGTCAAGCTATACTGGATCATTGCAAATGGTGACCATTCGCGTACGAGGTACGAGTTTCCACCGAATGACCCGTAGCCTATATTGTAACGGTTCACTTCAATCTAGTCATACAGTCGATGAAGGCCGTACAATATCTGCTCTTCCTCCTACGCCGACACGAACCCGGTGCCCCGACGATCGTTCGAAGAATTCCTCTTGTACGCTAGTTGTCCAATGACCATGCAAAACTCAAATTAATCTACCAAGTCCATCCTTAATCATGACCATGCTTTCCAACTTTCTATCAAGACTCCCAAGTAGCGGGACCGATCTCGTGAACTTTCTTATGGAGACTCCTAAGTAGCGGGACCGATCTCGTCAACTTTCTTATCGAGACTCCCAAATAGAGGGATCGATCTCGTGAACTTTCTTATCGAGACTCCCAAGTAGCGGGACCTATCTCGTGAACTTCCTTATCGAGACTCTTAATTAGCGGGACCGATCTTGACGATAACCAGTAGTGTGAACTTCTACCCTTTGAAATCCAGGAAACAACTACTAAGTAGTCTTCCATCTTAATTTGAACATAACGTGGTCCTTTGTTCATGGCATACTTATCCTTAAATAAGCCATGGCTCGTGCCTTAGACAGACTTATTCTCTAGGCGACACTATCGCTCAAGTCATGTACTTTATATGAAGAGCCTTGAGATCGTGGGACTATGTGACTTGATAACCACAGAAAGAGCGGAATAGTGCTAGAAATGGCTTTAATCGACCAGCATAACTTTGCCCAATTTAATTGTGCAATGACTGGACGAGCAAAGGCTGCGTCGAGCTTTACCTCGAAGGAACGTGCCGTACACGCGTTCGACTTGAACAACCAAGTTCTTTGGGTTCTTAGGCTTACGGTACAAGCCGTGTACTGCAACATGCACTGTAAATTAACCCATTGGACGAGCAAGGCAATGCCAAGCCCTGGATGATAGGACCGTGCATGCTTTATCAAGCATTTACGCGGGCGACGCCTATGACTTAGGCTAATTCCGGTATTGTGGAAACTTAGCAACTTAGACCAACTTCCTTCTCACAAGCCACGGGACGAAGGACCGAGTGCCATTTTGAAAGCACGTTGAGCAGTCTTCTAAGCCGACCGTAGGACCTTTCCATATTCTAACTCAGTTTGACCCAAGTTGGTATTATTACCTTAGCTATGTGGATGCATCTCTTTTATTATTAAGCCTACTTGTGCATTTGAAAACTTTTGTTTTATTAGTGTGAAGGCCAAGTTGAGGTAAGTTCACCGAAGCTACCCACCTGAGCGAGTCTTCGAGCAAGCCGTTACGTGGATAAGTCTGAACGCCATCAGTGTTTTGATTCCTCCGATTAACAGAATGGGACGGGGCACTACATCATACACCACTCAGAAAAAGTTGTCCTCGAAACTAACTGAGTACTTACTAATCGACTTATCACTTTATTCAACATTCTATAACTCTGCACACACTACGCCTATGTGTTTCTTCAATCCGAGCCACGCTCGCACTACCATCAATCTTTCCTTTAAAATATTATTTCAAATTCCTTGACACTTTTTCGTTCCTCAAGTCTGACTTGAATTCAATATATCACTTGGTTGGATCGTGCACATATCCCAGGTGTCCCCGAAATACATATATTTCAGCCAAGCCGCATGATAGAGAATTCATCATTCTCACTCGAGTCACTTTGTGTACATATTTAGGCGTCCCTAAAATATATACATGTCAGTCGAGTCTCGTGAGGGGTATTTTCATGTTCTAGAATCATTCTATCCATGTAGAAGCATGAAAAATATCAGAGTAATGGTCCATGCGGCTCTGGGAAGAAGCCCATGCGGCTCATACAGGAGGCGCTGGATCCTGTAGAAGCATGGAAAATATCAGAGTAATGGTCCATGCGGCTCTGGGAAGAAGCCCATGCGGCTCATACAGGAGCCGCCTTATGTGATTCAAAGAGGACTCTCAGTCTCATGCGGCTCGGGAGTGTATGCGGTTCAGCAGGAATATGCGGCCTGATCTACGCCACATCCCCCTTGGGATCTTCCCCCTACAGCTGGCCATTTGAGTAGTGTCCTCATTTAATGCCCTGACACGACTCGATAACCATGACGGCTCTGACATAAAGCGTCATAATGGTTCTGCCATAATGACAGACTTTTCAAAAAAAGAGGAAAATCTCTGACCCGATCCGACAGAAGTCCTAGATTGCCACGTGGCACGTCTCATGCGGCTTAAAAGCTCCATGCGGCTCACTAAGGAGTCACCGTACATGGCCAGCAGAAATCAGCCATGTGCGGTCCACCGAGAGCTCAGTCCCTGCGGCTCAATACAACGCTAGCTTATACGGCTCGTAGAGGTTATGCATATGCGGCTCATCGAGAGTTCAGCCCCTGCGGCTCAATACAATGCTAGCTCATGCGGCTCGCAAAGACTATGTATATGCGGCTCATTGAGAGTTCGTCCCCTGCGGCTCGATGAAGCATTGTCCTATGTGTCTCACGAAGAGTATCTTCCTGCGGTTCAAGTGTTGTCCATCCTATGTGGCTCTGACAGGACCCACAATCAAAACACGTGGCATCGGATCAATCAAGGATTTAACCGAATCCCAACAAGTATATTTGACATCATCGTCATAATTACTAAGATCAGGGCATATCATTTATTATCAAGCTAATGGGACACGTGGCGAGCAATCGGACATTGGCATAATCAATCATGAAGATTTAAAGCAGTTAGCATTAATTGCTCACAAGATACGGTGCTATCCGCATTAATGGCCTAGATTTATTGTAATCAGGATCAAGGGTTCAGATAGATTGGAGGAGTGCCGACATTCCAAACAAATGATCATTAGCAAACCCTAATGATCACACCCCACTCCTATAAATAGCCAGCATCATTCCCTTGCAAACCCCCGGGCAACAAAAGAATAAAAAAAATACAGAGTCAGAGAGAAAATACACAGAGAGAGAGAGAAGCCAGGAGAGCAACACGAGGGGAGTAAGAAGAGCATTTCTTCGTCCACGCCAAGCAGATCTTCTCCGAGCCAAGACTGCATACCGATCGTCCAAGGAGTAAGGCAGAGCGGCCGTCGCTTTCCCGAGCCTCTATCGTCACCCTCCAGAATCTAAAATAAACAATTGTACTTAGACTGCTGTACCTAGGTTTTCGTCCCTAGGCTTTCTTTGTACAAGCGAGTTTGTATTGTGAGTCTAAGTTCAGTCCTCCCATAAAACTGTTCTGTACTTTTACAATCAATGGCAAACACGATGGCAACTCTGCTGGGGACTAACTTCTCCACGGCTGAGGAGTTGGTGACGCAATCGGATGCAGCCAAACTTGGCTCCACACAACAGAAGATGGTCGTCCGCTTCGACCAACAGGCGTTCGAAGAGATGCTCTCTGAAGGCAGCGCTGGCCCAATCCAGAAGCGCACCCGCACCACGAAAGCTCGCAAAGAGTGGAGGCCAAAATCATTTGCTCCTCCTCAAGTCTTCGATGGGATACCTTCTGTTGCTCAAGACGGCGAGAAGGACTCTCCTGCGGCCCCACTTCAGACCGTAGATAATTCTGCTGTCCCCAAGTCCGGCAGAAGAAACACTATGATGCTGGACTTGCAGGGGCAAAGAGGAACTCTACGCGATCCGAGCCGCAGAAGGGTATTAGCCGTAGGGAGAAAGCCCATGCGGCTACATCCGCCAACCGCATAGAGAAAACTTATGCGGCTACAGTTGCCAACCGCATGGATGAAACTCATACGGCTATTAGAGTCAACCGTTTGCAGAAAACCCATGCGGCCACAGATGTCAACCGCATGCGGCCAGCCTGCACGGTCGTGACTCCTAGCCGCATAAGAACTCAGCCGACGACAGAAGACAACCGCATGCAGACAGCCTGCACGGTTTCCAATCCCAGCCGCATAGCATCCGCTCCATGCTCCTCTCGCTCAGTTTTTGACCGTCTCTCGTGCGGTCCGAACCCTGATGATTCTCGAGACTCTGTGGTATTCAACTTGGACTCTTCTTATTATACACCCACAGGTGCTAAAAAGAAGAAGTCTAGGGCAGCACGGGCTCATCAAGCCCAGACAGCTTCCCCAACCTCTGACTATCGGGGCGTCCCGCTGATTATCACGCGGGCCCCTGATGGGAAGTTGTATAGAACCGCTCAAGTCCAGTCCCCAGCAGCAAACGGACGAAGTGGTTCCTCTGACCTGCGTGAGGCTGTCCTCCACAAATGCAAGGAAAGAGAAGGGGCCTCGGCGTGCAAAGAGTCCTCACATGGACGCCACTGCAACCAGATCATCGTCAACTGCTGCTGCAACAACACGGCAGTAACGGAAGATCGGCCGTCCGTCTTCCAAAGATTACAGCATCCGAGCTCGGAGGACGAAGCACCTCCTATTGCCTCGTGCAATTCCGCACAGAAAGTCCCCGCCGAGGGGAAAGGGAAGAAGACAAGCATCTCCAGCCCAAAAATATCAACCACTACAGCCAAGAAATTGTCGGCTAAACGATTGCCCTCTACCGGAGTATACCAACACACCCGTTCGAAGACAAAATCTGCTGCAATGGGAGATTCATCGTCCGTACCGCTGAGGGTCGAGGGAGCTGGGGGTAGCACTCCTCCGAACATCCACAACAATCCAATGTTTCAAGGAAATAAGCCCGGAGAAACAACTCTCCCATCAGGTGCAACAGATGCTGATATCCCCGAGGACATCCGTGACTCTCAAGATGAAGCAAGCTCCGAAGATGGGGGTACTGTTCCTTCTGAGTCCGAACCCGAAGAGAATATTCCCACCTACCCCGATAATTTCTCGATGCATAGGTACGACTCGGAGGGTGCACCCTCCACCGTCCCTTCCGTCACTCCTCACGTAAGGACGGTATTCATGACAGACAACAATCAAGGTGGCTCCAGTGATCGCCAACGCATCGACACTTTGGAGGCCATACTGCACGCCTTGGTCAAGTCTGTAGACGAGATCAAAGCGGCGCTTCCTACTCTGCAGGGAGGAACACCTGGCCAGACGAGTGCGGGTCCCACAATCAACGTAGATTCAAATTCAGCGGCACCGAACCCGGGCAATAATCCTCCCGAAGTAACGGCTCCGATGTGACAGATGAGACCCGAGAAGTAAGGAGAGAAGTTCAAGAGCTCCGAGCCATGTTCCACGCCCGAGAAAACTCTCAAGACTTCAGAATACGGCAACCATATCCTGCTGAATGGAGGGATGTTCCATTCCCACCAAGATATAAGCCGTTCAATATCAACCCCTATGATGGCAAGACCTCAGCAAGTCGGTATATCACTTACTTCGAGGTCACCACCGACCATCTGCCCCATGATGACGCTATCCTCACGCGGTTATTCATCGGGGCATTGGAAGGAGTCGCCTTCGACTGGTACCGCAACCTGCCGGACAATTGCATCCACTCCTTCGCTGGCTTCAAATGCTTGTTCTTGGAGAGGTTCTACGAGGTAGGCCAGGACGTCACAATGTCTACCCTCATGGACGTCGTCCAAGGAGAGAAAGAACTGACGAGGAATTACATCGAGCAGTTTCGTCAAACCGCAATGAAGTTACCATCTGGCAATCCAGATTCTTTCCTGATTGAAATTTGCCAAAAGAGACTACTCCCAACAATTAGTCTTTGGATGGGCGAAAGTCAATTCAAGGACTGGAAAGCTTTTATCATCAGTGCTAAAAGTGCCGAGGAACGATTAAGGAAGGCTCGCCAACTGGGGTTGCATATCTCGGATGGAGAGAACAAGGGCAAGCGTCCCAGCACCAACACCGACAATGGGGGTAGCCCCTCCAACAATCGGGACAACAGAGGCAAACAGGCTATGGTGGCCGACGCGGCCCAGAAGCCCGAGTCACAACCAACAGACAAAAAATGGCCTCAAATCACTTACTCTTTTGAAGACGGCCACGTCAAGCCTATCTTGGACATGCTCATACAAGGAGATAGAATTCAGCTCCCTCTACCAAGACGGGAGCCTCGGCCGGCTGACTTGGAGAACCCAAAATTCTGCCATTACCACCGTTACGTCCACCATGCTACACACGACTGCTACCAACTGAAACGGTACATCCAAAACTTTATCGATTCGAACGCTCTAGCCATCGATTTCGAGGAGTTAACCATAGCAGCCAACATGGTATCCGTACAATTCGGCAGCTTCCCGCCAACAGAGACTCAAGACGGTGTTATACCCATCCCTCTGGCAACGATAGAAATTGCTAATCTTCCGCCTGCTCGAGATCAAGCTGTCGATCTTATACCTCTCACTACATCGCGAGAAGAAATTATGTGGGTCCATCCGGACTTGGTCCACGAGGTGACTCAGCCCACAACGCCTCCCATTCACAAGAAGAGAAGCAGAAAAGTCAGATCCTGCCGTACCGTCTCGGCAGATGAAGAAGAAGTCACGGCCGTTGTTACTCGATCTAGAGCACAATCTCAGCCCGTGGCTGAAAACTCGACTGAAGATCATCCGCCCACTTCTACTGATGCTCCGGGACCGGCTCAGCCTTCGACGACCGACAAGCCTAGGCCGAAGGAGACTCGCTTCGACAAATCCCTCCGAAAGGAGACACCTTAGGGGCTGGAGAGGCCCTACAACTTCGACATCTTGGCACAATTGGCCAATACACCGGCCAAATTGTCCTTATATGAACTCCTAAGGCTCTCAAAGGATGTCCGCACAGCTTTGAGTGATGCACTCCAAAATACCGACGCGTACTTGGCTCAGGTCAACCTCACGAGAGATAATCAACCTGCAGATCCCCAAGATAGTACGTGTATGGGAGCGATGCCCAATATCGTCTTCTCTCCGCAGGATATGCTCATCAAAACTAACCTGCACGATCGCCCGTTATACTACACTGGATACATTGGCGACGTAAAGGTGGACCGAATGCATATTGATCCTGGGTCTTCCATAAGCATCATTCCGAAGGGTCTGCTACATCATCTTCGTATTCCGATGCATCGCCCGACGCCTACAAGCACCGCCATTAGCGGTTTCAATTCGGGCAGGAGCTACCCAATCGGGAAGATCCGTCTGAAATGCCAGATTGGCGATCTCCAATCAGAAGTCACCTGCTACGTCATAGATGCCGACACGTCTTACAACATCCTTTTGGGGCGACCTTGGATACACGATTACATGATCGTGCCTTCCACACTGCACCAATGCTTCAAATATGTCGATAAGCATGGCTTCGTGAGGACAGAATTTGCTGATATCGATCCCTTCAAGGGGGTCGAATCTTATTACTCAGACTCCTGTCTGTACGAAAAAACGAAGAAGCACCTGGTCGAAGAAGATGTGCAAGCTCATACCAAGACGGCCACAGGATCAGAAGAACCTCTAACGATCCACCTACAGGCTCGCAAACCAGGCAATTTCGTACCCCTTACGGCCACTTTGCGTAAGGACGCAATCAGCCTCTCAGCGTAGGAGGAGCAAATGATAATCCGGCTTCCAAGGTCCGGCCAAGTGCCGAGACCCACAACTGAGCCACTGACGATCAGGCTAACAAGAGTCAGCCAACCGCAAGCAGGGAAGCTCAACCCCTCGGATAGGCCCATGACGATACGCCTCCCCAGGAAGGGTCATCACCCCGATGCGAGGTCTGACACTTCTAGCGAACCAGCCACTCCTCGCTCCACATCGAGTGCCAGACTGGGGGTTGCTAGTCTGCCAACAACCCCACGCTCTGCTCCGTCAGTTGAGCCTCTGAAGATCAAGCTAACTAGGACGTCCTCTCAGTCTTCGTTTACACAGGGGGTAGCCGAGGAGGAGCCGGAACTATCCAAGTATGTGGCTACTCACACCGATGTCCCCTCCGCCGATGATGTAATTCCCCTAGAAAAGATACCTTACTTCATCAATAAAGGGTTATCTTTGAACTACACCGAGCTAAACAAGCTATGTACAATGTATGCTATGGACCACGGTATAGGCACTCACCTACATACACAGGTGACAAATGTATATACCGCGATCCAGCTTACTCCAGCAGAAGACGCCTACCGAATATACGACGGAGGGGACCATCCAATTATCTTCGGCCGAAAAGACGATCCGTACCCCTTCATCATAAAGGAAGCCGATCTTGGGTCAGACGCAGGGAGACTGCCTCTGTATCTTTATAGCCCCCAGTCCAAATATCTCATGCAAAAGCAGGGATATGATCTAGAAACTACACCAGGTTTGAATTACGGCACTGGACGGCGACTACCTTTGAAGCCCCCAGTACCGACCGGCAAGCCACGGGACTACTATAGCAAAACTCGATGTGGACTAGGGTATGTAACTCCCACGACGACCCCCGAGAGTTCAGATGAAGAGTGTGACAGGCAGTCACATTCAACCGGGTCACCAACTTCCGACTCGGATACCAGCATCGGAGACATATTCAGACAAGTCCTGTCAGTCAATATGGCATTCGCTGACGCTTACGAAGAAGACAAAGACATTCCTGAAATCCTCGAACTAGAGCCGTGGGCCCAACAGCTGGACACGCAATGGGAAAAACGGTTCGAGCAGAGAGAACCTCCTACCGAAGATGAAGTTATGCAGGTCGACCTCGGCAGCGAGTCCTCTCCAAAGCCAATCTTTGTCAGTAAGAGTTTAACAGACAAAGAGCGAGAATCACTACTGGAACTTATCAAAAAATATATTGATGTGTTCGCATGGAGTTATGAGGACATACCGGGTTTAGATCCCGACATTGCTCTTCATAAACTCAACATACGGCCAGATGCAAAACCAGTCAAGCAGCAACAATGACGCTTCCGCCCAGGCGTCATGGATGCGATCGAATCAGAAGTCAACAAGCTGATAGACGAATTCTGCATCGACTTAAGAAGAATGGAAAGATCCGAATCTGCATCGACTTCCGTAATCTAAATGGGGCATGTCCGAAAGACGAATTTTCCCTCCCCATCACAGACATCATGATCAACAACACATGCGGCTTTGAACGTATGTCATTCATGGATGGATTTTCGGGGTACAATCAAATCAAGATGTCTCCCGACGACGAAAAGCACACATCATTCGGAACGCCGATTGGCACATACTGCTACACAGTCATGCCATTCGGTCTAAAGAATGCTGGCGCTATATATCAGCGAGCCATGAGTATCATTTTCAGTGAACATTTGCGCAAGATAGTGGAATGCTATGTCGACGACATCGCCGTCAAGAGTCGCCACAAGGAAGATCATCTTCACGACCTGAGGACGGTATTCGACCTGATACGAGCCCACAATCTGAAGATGAACCCTACGAAATCATTCTTGGGCGTATCCAACGGGAAGTTCTTGGGCTTCATCATCACTGCACAGGGTATCCATGTAGACCGCGAGAAAACAAAGGCGATCATGGAGATGGCTCTCCCGAAAAATCTCCGCGAACTTAGAGGCCTCCAAGGAAGGCTAGCTTACATCAGGAGGTTTATTTCTAACCTCTTCGGGCGATGCCGACCATTCACACACCTCATGAAGAAAGGCATCTCATTCGTATGGGACGAGGAATGCCAGCGTACTTTCGACAGCATCAAGGAATACTTATCAAATCCTCTAGTTTTGGTGGCCCCGGTCCCTGGAAAACCATTCCTGCTCTACGTACGAGCAATGGAACACTCCTTTGGTACCCTGCTGGCACAAAACAACGATGCAGGCCACGAGCAGGCCATATATTACCTCAGCCGAATGATGATTGGGCCAGAACACCGATACACCGTTGTGGAGAAGGAGTGCCTCGCCCTGGTGTTCGCCATTCAAAAGACGCGGCACTACGTCATAGGGCAAACCATACATGTGATCTCCCGAGTCAACCCTCTCAGAGTCCTCATGACTAAACCAGGGGCACTCAGCTCTCGCCTCGCTACATGGGCAATATTGCTGTCCCCTTATCATATGATCTTCGTCCTGCAAAAGGCTGTCAAGGGTCAAGCCCTGGCAGACTTTTTGGCAGCCCACCCAGGATCGGAGTCATCCAAAATATATAAAGAGATCCCAGATGAGGTCGCCGATTCGAATACAGCCACCCACGATAACATATGGCGGATGTTCTTCGATGGCGCTTCAAGAACCGGACCCAAGGGAAACATCGTCGTTGGGGTCGGAGTAGTATTGATTTCTCCTACCAGGTTGGTGATCAATCGCGCCTACTCCCTCACAGAACCCTGCTCCAACAATGTAGCCGAGTATAACGCTCTGGTCATTGGCCTCCAACTTGCAAGAGAACTGGGGGTAGAATACCTTGAAGCATACGGCGATTCCCAACTAATCGTCAATCAGATCCGGGGCTCGCACGAAGTCCGCCACGAAGACATGATCCCTTATCACCAAATAGCGATCGACATTATCTCGTCGTTCGAGGGGTTCTTCATCGAACATGTCCCCAGACTCTGAAATATCGAAGCTGATGCCCTAGCTGGTCTTGCCGCTTCCCTAGCAGTTCCAAACTATGATCGCCAATCAGTGGATGTGATAGGCCACGAACTAGTCTGTCCCAAGAACAATGTGCAATTCGTGGCAAGTTATTCCGCCCAGACGATCGATGATGCCCCAGACTGGAGGCAGCCATTCATCGACTTCGTCGTCTACGACATCCTCCCAGAGAACCCAAAGGAAGCTACTTCTGTCAGACGACGTTCTCTCAGATTCTTCTACGATACAGAGACGAAGATGCTGTATCGCCGCTCCTATGACGGACTATTACTCCGGTGCCTGTCGAACGCAGAAGCCAAAGAAGCCGTGCGAGAAGCTCATGACGGTGTCTGCGGGGCCCATCAGCCCGGCCCAAAACTACAAGATCGCCTTCGCCGAATGGGCTACTACTGGCCCACGATGGTGGCAGACGCGATAGACTATGCCAGAAAATGCAAAGTGTCACGCCCCAGTTCCAAATAGTCGGATTGGAAACACGTGGCATGCCATCTGTACAATCTAGCATAGCTAAACCCAATTTAATGGACTATGATTCGATTGTAGTACGCTGAAGTATAACTAATAAGTAACATCACAGGAAGGTAAACTAGTCTCATCCATGAAATAATGTAATAGATAACTGAATGGAAAATCATCAGTGCCACAGAATCCAAATGTCAACTATGGCTAGAGGAGAACAATCCACTAAAAGTAAATGAGTACATCTGGAATGAAATGAAGTAGCAAAAGAAATAAACAGAATACTGGAAATGGAACCCACGTCTGAAGATGTAGCTAGCCTCCAGAGGATCAAGGCTGCGGCTCCACCTCAAATTCGTCGTCAACAAGTCCCTTTACTCCGTAATCAGCCGAGAATAAGTGCTCGTCAAGCTCTGGAAAAGATACCAGGTCCTCAGAGGGACATAACAAATACACAGGAAAAAGACATGCAAGAAAATACTGAGCAGTAATGTAAAAGTAACTAATAAGAATGCCACCCAGTATTTCCCTAACCAAACAAGGACAAGAAATACAAGGAGACAAGAAGGTGTTCTAACCATCTATGTGTAAATGCACTCGAGACATCTCTAGTGGCACATGAGAGGGGGAGAAGAAGAAGAAACTGCCACCAAGCGTCCTACGATTTGAGGAACGAGGGGCTACGAGCATCCAGCGTCCATTGGAAACAGAAATTCTCATACACCACTAGTAGACTCTCCCCACCCAATGTACGCGTACCGTATACGCGGTACGAACAATATGCAAGACGTCATATATAGTAAAACTAACCAAACTTCTAACAGACTCAAGATCACATGTTAATGGCCAGTCAACACAGAACCTCTGCACTCAGCTCACTCATATGTGATACGTGTCTGAGACAGTGTCAAGTTTATACTAACTCTATACAAGGTAGTCATCAATGGAGACGAGTGCACACAATAGCAATAACTGGTCAAATGTAAATACTGCATAGTAAATGTCAAGCAAGGTGTACTTGCCTGTGTCCAGCAACTGAGTATCCGGGTCCAAAATAGAGTCCGAGTCCCGCGAAGCAAATAACCCTATATAAGCATTAACTCTAATTAATTACTAATTAACCAAATTAAATAATACATTTAATTGCTAATTAATCAATAATTAATATCAAACCATTATTACTAGCTAATCAGTACCAATAATTATGAATAATAATATACAATAATAAGTATGAAGTACTTATTATTATAATTTATATTCTGAAATTATTAATACAACTAATATATTTTTAATAATTAATTAATTACTTATAAATAATTAATTAATCAATTAAATAACACATGCCTTCACAAATTCCTAATAATACCAACAAAATTTGTAAAAAAACCATAAAAATCATTTTTTAGTCTAATAAGCTAAATAATGACAGAAATAATAGATATATATTATTTGTAAAGAAACCATAAATTGGATTTTCTTTATTTAATATATATCTATCTAATAACTAGATTAGTGCTAATAATTATAAATACTAGTTAATAAATAATAAAAAGATCTAAATTGGGTTATAAAATACTTTTCCAGGAAAACCTACTATAAATAATATTTTTAATATTATTTACCTAATTATAAGTAATTAAAAACATTTAACTACTCAATATATAAAATTACTATTTTAGCTATTGAAATTAGAATTAAATATTAAAAATTTACTAATAAATTGTGAAAATTCATAATTCACAGAAAATAACATTTCTCCAACCGTGACTATATATTTACGAACATTACCATAATAATTTATATTTAATAAAAATTAAAACTTAGTAGTGAACCAATTATATATACAATATAATTTAACACTGATTAAATATAAATAAATAACTAATATAATTATTTATTCTGAAACTTTTACAGTAAATAGATATAAATATTATTTACAAGTCTTGTATAGAGACCATTAATTAATTCTTAGTGAATTAATTAATAAAAAAATCCGAAACAGTGAAATTAAACTGTCATTTAGATACAATAATCCACAGTTTAAAATATAATTAAAATATCTAAACTATTTATTAAATCCTGAAAATTTAACAGTAATTAGATTACATAATTACCTACAAAATATGTATAGATCATAGCAAGTAATTCCTAATGAATTAAATTCTAAAAATCAAAAACAGAATATATAATACTGTGGAATTTACACAAAAAACTGCATTAATGCCACCAGTTAAATGCTTAATAATTACGAATAAATTATATAAAAATCTGACATAATTAATATAGAGTCTACATTAATGACTCTAATCATTAGGCTAATAATTTAGATCGTAATTAGCATCAATTAATCATTAATTAAATCATTACACAGCCATATAATTACACAAATAATTCAACAATGAATAACCTAATTATTGCAACCTAATCACACGTGTCAGAGGAGACGTGGGTGGTCGGGGCAATACCTCGCCACGCCGCAGGGGGGTGGATCGCCGACGAGGGGGTCACGCCGACGAGGGGGGGTCACCGGATCGGGGCCGGTCGGCTGCAGCGAGCGCGGGAGGGCCGGCTGCATGCGCGGAAGGCCGGGGCGCGCGCTTCCGTCGCCCGATGGCGGGGCTTAGTCCGAAAGGGGGGTCGGGATTGGAGAGAGAGAGGGATAGGGTGGCGGTGAGGATGGGAAGAGGTGGAGGCTTGCGGAGGAAATTATTAGGGTTAGGTTTGAGAGAAGT
Organism: Iris pallida; assembly: GCA_029216955.1. Classification (NCBI taxonomy): domain Eukaryota; kingdom Viridiplantae; phylum Streptophyta; class Magnoliopsida; order Asparagales; family Iridaceae; genus Iris; species Iris pallida. The sequence goes on from JANAVB010021999.1 coordinate 12,475,431, forward strand.
TGCTTAGATATATATGCATGGGTGAGATCCAAAGGCTTAGGAATTCCTAATGGGTTGGGCCTAGGTTAGGGTTAGTTAGTTTGCCCGTGGGCTGAGCTAAGGTTGGGTTTGGAATAAATGAAATGGATTTGGGTTTTGCTCAAGTTGTAATGCCATAACTAAAAAGTATAGATATAATACATATACTCCAATAATAAAACTGATGAATAGTAATACTTTATATATATAAGTATATATATAAAAATAATCTAGAAAAAAAAATCTAAATGAGTCTAAGGTTAGAGTTAACCTAAGTTTAGTCTTAGGGTTAAGGGTGAGGGTTATATAATACAATGCACACACAAACTGCATAAATATACATATATAACATACTTTTCTAAACTATATATATTCAATTTAACAATTAGGGTAAAAGTATTTTATTTAACGAATAACAAAATTTTGTAACAAAATATAAATAATAATAAATAAAAATAAAATAAAATATTTTGAGGGGTTTTACATTCTCCCCAACTTATTAAAATTTCGTCCTCGAAATTGAAACAAGCTAGGATAAAAGAATCACACAATCATAATTCTAATTCTAGGCAATTTACAAACTAAATTTAAGCAGAATCTAAAGAGTAATTATTAACAGAATTTGGTCATACCAGACGCCTCACGAAGGTATGCAAAACGCTCCAGAATAGAATCTTCCCGCTCCCAAGTCGATTCGCCTGGAGAATGGTGTTTCCACGCAACTCGGACTAGTCGAATGGTCTTCCCCTTCAACACTTTCTCTCTGCGGTCTAGGATCTCCACAGGCTGCTCCTCGAAGGACAAAGTTGGTCCCACGGTGATCTCTGAATGATCAAGTACGTGGTTGGGGTCTGCCACATACTTCCTCAACTAGGAGACATGAAATACATCATGGACGCCTTCCAATGACTGCGGAAGTGCCAATCTGTATGCAACCTCGCCAACTTTCTCCAACACATCGAATGGTCCGATGTACCTTGGGCTGAGCTTTCCTCTGACTCCAAATATGATTGTACCTCTAGTCGGGGAGATTCTCAAGAACACATGATCTCCTTTCTTGAACTCAAGAGGTCGCCTATGAGTGTCTGCCCACTGTTTCTGCCGGTCCTGTGCTGCTCGTAGATGTCCCTGAATCTTCTTGACTGTATCTACTGTACGAGTCACCAACTCTGGTCCCAATATCTGTCTCTCGCCTATGTCACCCAACATGCTGGCGATCGACACTTCCTTCCGTACAATGCTTCAAAAGGGGCCATTTGGATACTTGCCTGGTAGCTATTGTTGTAAGAAAATTCTACCAAGTGCAAGTGATCCTCCCAGGATCCTCCAAAATCCAATATGCAAGCTCTCAATATATCCTCCAACGTCTGAATGGTACGCTCTGACTGCCCGTCTGTCTGAGGGTGATAAGCTGTGCTAAACTTCAGTCTTGTGCCCAGACTTTTCTGCATGCTCTTTCAGAAGTGCGATGTGAATCTCGTATCTCGATCGGAGACTATACTGGCTGGTACTCCATGTAATCGCACTATCTCCTTCATATATAAGTCTGCCAATACCTCTGTAGATTGCCCCACTCGGAATGGTATGAAATGAGCAGACTTCGATAATCTGTCCACAATCACCCAAACTGCATCCCGTCCAGCTGGGCTCCTCGAAAATCCCGTAACGAAATCCATAGTGATGTGCTTCCACTTCCACTCAGGTATCGAAAGCGGTTGCAACAATCCTGCGGACCTCTGATGCTCAGCCTTGACTTGCTGACACACCAAGCACTTTGCTACAAATCGTGCTATCTCACGCTTCATTCCATGCCACCAGTAGTGCTGTCTCAGGTCCCTGTACATCTTCGTACCTCCTGGATGAATAGAATAAATCGAGCTATGAGCCTCTGTCATCAGCTCCTGCCTCATCTCTCTATTAGGAACATAGAGACGGTCTCCACACCTCAAGGTCCCATCTTCGTGAATCCTCAATCCAGTCTGCAGTCCTTGCTCTGTCCTCTGTCGAAGCCTCTGATATCTGGCATCTGTCGGTAAGGTCGCCTTGATCCGCTCTACTAATGAAGACTGAACCTGAATATTCATCATCTGTGCAACTCCTCCAGGCCTAACAACCTCAATGCCTATTTTTTCCAAGTCATAAAGCAACTCCTTTTGTGATGTCAAGAAGTGTGCCATAGGCCTCCGGCTCAATGCATCTGCTACTGAATTAGCCTTCCTTGGATGGTACTGTAACTCGATATCAAAATCTGCCATCAACTCAAGCCAACGCCTCTGCCTCAAATTTCAATCCTTCTGAGTATAGACATACTTGAGGCTCTTATGATCTGTATATACCTCCACTGTTTCTCCATACAAATAATGCCTCCAAAGCTTCAAGGCAAATATCACCGCCGCAAGCTTTAAGTCGTGCGTGGGGTAATTCTTCTCATGGGTCCTCAACTGCCGAGAACCATATGCAACTACCTTCCCATGCTGCATCAATAGGCATCCTAATCCCTTCCCGGATGCATCACTATAGATGACAAAACCTCCTGATCCCGATGGAATGGTCAAAACTGGTGCAGTAGTAAGGCGCTTCTTCAAATCATCAAAGGCAGCTTGGCACTCTTCCGTCCACTCGAACTTCTGATCCTTGCGAGTCAACTTTGTCGTGGGCTCCGCAATTCTTGCAAAATTCTCTACGAACCTCCGGTAATATCCGGCAAGCCCTAGAAAACTTTGCACCTCTGAAACATCGGTTGGAGTTGGCCACGACTCCACTGCTGATATCTTCGTCGGATCCACTTCTATGCCTTTCCCTGAGATAACATGTCCAAGAAATGAAACATGATCTAGCAGAAATTCACACTTACTCAGCTTTGCATATAACTTCTGATGCCTCAAGACCTCCAGCACCTTCCTCAAGTGATCCTCATGCTCTTCATGGTTCTTTGAATACACCAAAATGTCATCGATAAATACTACGACAAATTGATCAAGATATTTATGGAATACTCTATTCATTAAATTCATGAACACAGCAGGTGCATTTGTCAAACCAAAGGGCATTACCAAGAACTCGTAATGACCATACCGAGTCATGAATGCCGTCTTCTGAATGTCTTCTCTCCGAACCTTCACTTGATGGTATCCCGATCTCAGATCAATCTTCGAGAATACCTGGGCTCCTGTCAGCTGGTCAAATAGATCATCAATTCTGGGCATGGGATACTTGTTCTTGATCGTCACAGCATTAAGATCCCTATAATCAATGCACATGCGAACTGTTCCATCTTTCTTTGGCACAAACAAGACCGGGGTTCCCCATGGTGATGCACTTGTTCTGATAAACCCCTTGTCTTGCAACTCCTGCAACTGTACCTTCATTTCATCCAGCTCCTTCTTTGCCAGTCGATAAACATTCGAAGAGATTGGTGTCGCTCCTGGTATGAGCTCAATGGTGAACTCAACCTCTCTGTCGGGTGGTAGACCCGGCAGATCATCGGGAAAGATATCAAAAAACTCATCAATGATCGGTGGCGGGGCAACCTCCATCGCCATGCAAGCTCCATGATACTGAGATACTCCCTTCTCAATGCTTCCTCTCTGAAATTCAAACTCCGACTGGCCTGGCGGTCTAAATATAGCACAACCCCTGTGGTAGTCCAATATAGCATGATATTGACTAAGCCAATCCATACCCAGTACTACGTCGAAATTTGGCATAGGTAATACCAAAAGTCGAGCTCTCATCTCTCGGCCACAAATAACTACCGAACAGGTTCTACATGTACTAGTCACAGGTACTATACCCCCACCAGTAATAATTTTCCAACTCTTAGGCATAGTAGAAGTAGCTATCCTATGCACAGCTATAAATCTAGATGATATAAATGATAAGGTGGCACCAGAATCAAATAACACTGTAGCAGGCAATGAACCTACTAAAATAGTACCTGTAATAGCCTCACCTTCGGTTCCATCTTCTCCCTGAGTGAGAGCAAAAATCTGTCCTTGCTTCTTGTTTCCTGCCTGCTGCTTGGCCTTCTCAAACTGTGCTGATTGTGAAGGGAGTATAGGTCCTCTCTGCTGACCTCCTGATGCTGGTGGCTTCTGTCCTCCTGCTGGCACAATGGCTCCCCGAACCGGGCAATCTTGAGCCTGATGTTGGCCCGATCCGTAAGCTAAGCAAGTACCCAGCATCCTTCTGCACTCTCTCTGTAAGTGTCCCTTCCTGCCACAGAAATGGCAAGTCGGAAGCTCCTTAGACTGGTAGGGTCCAGTCTTCTGCTGATGCTGATGATGTCCCATAGGTCTCTTGATAGGACCTCCTTGCTGCATCTTCGTCTGCACTGGCTGGTTCTTCTACTGGTTCAGCTTCCCCTTGCTAATTGTCTCCTGAATCCTGGCCTCCGTCAGCAACTCAGCATAAGAGATTCGGGACTGAGAGCTAGTATAATGCTGTAGCTCCTGCCTCAGCCCGTTGTGAAATCTCTTGGCCTTCTCCAGATCATTGGGTATCAGTACCTCTCCATACTTGTTGAGTCGACTGAACTCCGAGTCATACTCGTCCACAGTCTTATTCCCCTGCTCCAGATGCAAAAACTGGTTGTATAAGGCATTCTTCACAGTAGTAGGGAAATACTTCTTATCAAAGAACTCCAAAAACTGCTCCCACGACTGACGAGTACCCAACTGACGCTCCATAGAATCCCACCAGTGATGGGCATTCCCCTCCAGCTGAGTTCTTACGCCAGTCATCCATAAATCTTCTGGCAACTGAGATGCCTGTAATTTTTTCTTGGTGCTGGTGATCCAATTAGTGGTCTCCTCCGGACTCTCATTTCCCTTATAAGGTTTGGGCTCCATCTGCACGTAGTCCTTCACTGAACCTACCCGTGCTGGTCTCACGGGAGCTAGTGTCGGAGCTGGTGCAGGTGCTGGTGCTGTCATCCTCTCCATAGCTGCCAGGAATCCCTGTCTCATCTCAGCAGCTTCCCGTCTTTGTTCAGCAGCTACCTGCCTTTGCTCAGTTGCTTCTTGCCTCTGCTTCGCTGCTTGCTGTCTCTGTTCTTGCATCATCATGTGCATGAACTGAAACATCTGTGCCTGACTGTCTTGTGGTACAGTCGGGGGCACTCCATATGGTGTTTGAGGGTATTGCGGGGGAGGAGGGGGTACCCCAGTCGGTTGTGCACCAACTGGCTGAGACGTCTGCCCTGGTAGCATAGGGTGGGTTGGAACTACCCTTGTGGACTGCTCATCCGTACCAGATGACTGGTTGTCTCTACCGGCAGCGATACGTCCACTCCTTAGATTCATGATTCTGGAGAAATAAGATAGAAGGAATTGAGAATAGGACGGAAACAAACGAGATGCAAAAGAATTTGTTCAAGGATAATCAAGAATGATATAGTCAAGTATGGATGAGACCCTATATTCTAAACCTAATTTGCAGGCTTGTTTGGTACAGTAACGTAACCAAACAAATTTTATGACCTGCATGGGCCACCACTAAAAACATGTCATGCCCCAGTTCCAAATAGTCGGATTGGGAACACGTGTCATGCCAGCTGTACAATCTAGCATAGCTAAACCCAATTTAATGGACTATGATTCGATTGTAGTACGCTGAAGTATAACTAATAAGTAACATCACAGGCAGGTAAACTAGTCTCATCCATGAAATAATGTAATAGATAACTGAATGGAAAATCATCAGTGCCACAGAATCCAAATGTCAACTATGGCTAGAGGAGAACAATCCACTAAAAGTAAATGAGTACATCTGGAATGAAATGAAGTAGCAAAAGAAATAAACAGAATACTGGAAATGGAACCCACGTCTGAAGATGTAGCTAGCCTCCAGAGGATCAAGGCTGCGGCTCCACCTCAAAGTCGTCGTCAACAAGTCCCTCTACTCCGTAATCAGCCGAGAATAAGTGCTCATCAAGCTCTGGAAAAGATACCAGGTCCTCAGAGGGACATAACAAATACACAGGAAAAAGACATGCAAGAAAATACTGAGCAGTAATGTAAAAGTAACTAATAAGAATGCCACCCAGTATTTCCCTAACCAAACAAGGACAGGAAATACAAGGAGACAAGAAGGTGTTCTAACCATCTATGTGTAAATGCACTCGAGACATCTCTAGTGGCACATGAGAGGGGGAGAAGAAGAAGAAACTGCCACCAAGCGTCCTATGGTTTGAGGAACGAGGGGCTACGAGCATCCAGCGTCCATTGGAAACAGAAATTCTCATACACCACTAGTAGACTCTCCCCACCCAATGTACTCATACCGTATACGCGGTCGGTACGAACAATATGCAAGACGTCATATATATAGTAAAACTAACCAAACTTCTAACAGACTCAAGATCACATGTTAATGGCCAGTCAACACAGAACCTCTGCACTCAACTCACTCATATGTGATACGTGTCTGAGACAGTGTCAAGTTTATACCAACTCTATACAAGGTAGTCATCAATGGAGACGAGTGCATACAATAGCAATAACTGGTCAAATGTAAATACTGCATAGTAAATGTCAAGCAAGGTGTACTTGCCTGTGTCCAGCAACTGAGTATCCGGGTCCAAAATAGAGTCCGAGTCCCGCGAAGCAAATAACCCTATATAAGCATTAACTCTAATTAATTACTAATTAACCAAATTAAACAATACATTTAATTGCTAATTAATCAATAATTAATATCAAACCATTATTACTAGCTAATCAGTACCAATAATTATGAATAATAATATACAATAATAAGTATGAAGTACTTATTATTATAATTTATATTCTAAAATTATTAATACAACTAATATATTTTTAATAATTAATTAATTACTTATAAATAATTAATTAATCAATTAAATAACACATGCCTTCACAAATTCCTAATAATACTAACAAAATTTGTAAAAAACCATAAAAATCATTTTTAAGTCCAATAAGCTAAATAATGACAGAAATAATAGATATATATTATTTGTAAAGAAACCATAAATAGGATTTTCTTTATTTAATATATATATATATATCTAATAACTAGATTAGTGCTAATAATTATAAATACTAGTTAATAAATAATAAAAAGATCTAAATTGGGTTATAAAATACTTTTCCAGGAAAACCTACCGTAAATAATATTTTTAATATTATTTACCTAATTATAAGTAATTAAAAACATTTAACTACTCAATATATAAAATTACTATTTTAGCTATTGAAATTAGAATTAAATATTAAAAATTTACTAATAAATTGTGAAAATTCATAATTCACAGAAAATAACATTTCTCCAACCGTGACTATACATTTATAAACATTACCATAATAATTTATGTTTAATAAAAATTAAAACTTAGTAGTGAACCAATTATATATACAATATAATTTAACACTGATTAAATATAAATAAATAACTAATATAATTATTTTATTCTGAAAATTTTACAGTAAATAGATATAAATATTATTTACAAGTCTTGTATAGAGACCATTCATTAATTCTTAGTGAATTAAATAATAAAAAAATCCGAAACAGTGAAATTAAACTATCATTTAGATACAATAATCCACAGTTTAAAATATAATTAAAATATCTAAACTATTTATTAAATCCTGAAAATTTAACAGTAATTAGATTACATAATTACCTACAAATTATGTATAGATCATAGCAAGTAATTCCTAATGAATTAAATTCTAAAAATCAAAAATAGAATATATAATACTGTGGAATTTACACAAAAAACTGCATTAATGCCACCAGTTAAATGCTTAATAATTACGAATAAATTATATAAAAATCTGACATAATTAATATAGAGTCTACATTAATGACTCTAATCATTAGGCTAATAATTTAGATCGTAATTAGCATCAATTAATTATTAATTAAATCATTACACAGCCATATAATTACACAAATAATTCAACAATGAATAACCTAATTAATGCAACCTAATCACACGTGTCAGAGGACACGTGGGTGGTCGGGGCAATACCTCGCCACGCCGCAGGGGGGTGGCTCGCCGACGAGGGGGTCGTGCCGACGAGGGGGGGTCGCCGGATCGGGGCCGGTCGGCTGCAGCGAGCGCGGGAGGGCCGGCTGCACGCGCGGAAGGCCGGGGCGCGCGCTTCCGTCGCCCGATGGCGGTGCTTAGTCCGAAAGGGGGGTCGAGATTGGAGAGAGAGAGGGATAGGGTGGCGGTGAGGATGGGAAGAGGTGGAGGCTTGTGGAGGAAATTATTAGGGTTAGGTTTGAGAGAAGTTGCTTAGATATATATGCATGGATGAGATCCAAAGGCTTAGGAATTCCTAATGGGTTGGGCCTAGGTTAGGGTTTGTTAGTTTGTCCATGGGCTGAGCTAAGGTTGGGTTTGGAATAAATGAAATGGATTTGGGTTTTGCTCAAGTTGTAATGCCATAACTAAAAAGTATAGATATAATACATATACTCCAATAATAAAACTGATGAATAGTAATACTTTATATATATAAGTATATATATATAAATAATCTAGAAAAAAAAATCTAAATGAGTCTAAGGTTAGAGTTAACCTAAGTTTAGTCTTTGGGTTAAGGGTGAGGGTTATATAATACAATGCACACACAAACTGCATAAATATACATATATAACATATTTTTCTAAACTATATATATTCAATTTAACAATTAGGGTAAAAGTATTTTATTTAACGAATAACAAAATTTTGTAACAAAATATAGATAATAATAAATAAAAATAAAATAAAATATTCTGAGGGGTTTTACACAAAGCTTGCCAAGTCCACGCAGACTTCATTCACCAACCATCGGAGTTTCTACATCCGACAGTGGTATCCTGGCCGTTCGAAGCATGGGGAATGGATATCATTGGCCCAATCACCCCACCTTCCTCCCGAGGACATCGCTTCATACTTGCTATCACTGATTACTTCTCCAAATGGGCGGAAGCTGTCCCACTCGCAGAAGTTAAGACTTCAAACGTGATCAGCTTCCTTAAGCATCACGTTATCTACCGCTTCGGATTGCCCCGAAGGATCATCCATGACAATGGGCCGCAGTTTGCAAGCCACGCATTCTATCGGTTCTGCGATAAGCACCGCATTCAGAATGTCGCTTCGACACCGTACAACCCGGCAACAAATGGGTTAGCAGAGGCATTCAACAAAACGATCATCAAACTCCTCAAGAAGTTTGTCTCCTCCAACAAACGTGACTGGAACGAAAAGCTCGGCAAATGCTTATGGGCTTATCGCACCACAGTTCGAACAGCCACCGGGAATACACCATTCTTCCTGGTGTACGGGAGTGAGGCAGTCCTCCCATTGGAGACTCAAATCCCCTCACTCCGCGTCGCTCTCACCTATCAATTGACAACGGATGATAACTACCGACGTCGATTACAAGAATTGGAGGCCTTAGATGAAAAACGCCTCCTAGCTCAGCAAAGGATCGAGCTATACCAAGCACGCATCTCAGGAGCCTTCAACAAGAAGGTTAAAATCAGAACATTCCAAGTGGGCGATCTTGTGCTGGCAGTCCGGAGGCCAATGGTCATGACTCACAAGACCGCCGACAAGTTCCAGCCTAAATGGGAAGGTCCATTTGTCATCGAGGCCGTATTCTCCAACGGTGCTTACCGCCTCGCCAAGCAGAACGGAGACTTGCTCATGTTGCCCGTCAACGGCAAGTTTCTGAAGAAATGCTATGTTTAAACATCATTCCCCAGATCATCGAGTCATGTACCCTTTTAGTACCACTGAACTCTCATCCACCCTATTTCAAACCATCGAGTCATATACCCTTTAGTACCACTGAACCCACAACATTTTAGATTATCGAGCCATGCACCCGCTGGTGCCGCTGAACTCTCACTCCCTCAATATTCCAAATTACCAAGTTATGTAGCGACTGGTGCCTCTGAACTTACATTCCGGTCACTCTTTCAGATAGTAAGTCACGTATGATTATACCTCTGAACTTTCTTCCTGGAAGAGATCCTCCTTCAGGATCCACTACCCGCACTCCCAGTGCACAAAAAAGGGTAGTCGATCCACCAATTTCCGAAACGACCATGTCCTCATTACCTCTGAGTCGTCTTCACTTCCACCAAAAGCAAACCGCCCCCTCGCATAGAACTTCCACGTTCTCCTACCTCTGAGTCGTTCTATGTACCCACTCTTTATTGAGCCCACTCCTGTCATGTCCTCATTACCTCTGAATGGGAAGGCTCCGTCGAAGAAATCGTCATATTTGCCATGTCCACATCACCTCTGAGCAAGTATGCCGTTCCTCTCTCAACCTATTATCTGTACCCACAACCGGAGTACGACAAGGATAATAGGTCCACAAATGTCCTCTGTTGACCACAAATATCCTCTGTTGACCACAAATATCCGCTATTTACTACAAATAGCTTCCGTGAAGTCTCTCCTGCCATGGTCTCATTATCTCTGAGCAGGCAGATCTCACGATAAAACCTTCACGTTTGCCATGTCATCATAACCTCTGAGCAAATGTGATTGGTTTCCTTTCATCCCATTATCCGTATCCTGAACCAGGGTATGCTAAGGATAATAGGTCCACAAATATCCCTTGCTAAGCTTCTTAGCAAAAATCTACCATCTTACCATGCCCCGGGAACCCAGCTGCTCTACGGCATTCCTTCCCCCAATACCAAGAACACCTATGACCACTTTGCCATGACTACTCCAAACATCCAAACTTGTTATCCGTACCTAAAACCAAGGTACGCCTACGATAACAGGTCCACAAATAAATGCCCCAGCAAGTCCTATTCCATGAACACCAATACGAGAAAGAAAAGATGAGATGAAACATGTCTATTTTCGAAAGTTCTACATCCTTCGAGATCATATTACTGTTACAAAGTAGAAATAAAAGGACAAACAAGCAAGACAAGACAAAGAAACAACTACGGTTCAGAGGTACACAACGTCAGGGGATGGTCTCTCAGCAGGGCAGTCAACCGCTTGAACTATCGATTAGTTCGACACACTGCTGCTGGAGTCAACGACGTCACATCTCCCAGATGAGCAAAGATTCTACTGAGGAAATAAAATCCCCAGACTTAACATAACCCTACTCTTTCGGAATACGTATGCCGGTCATATTCTAAACTATCGTCCACACCCATAACTGAGGACATTAAGGATACAAAGTTCACACAGAATATCCTATTAAAGATGACCATTACGAGTAAAGAGGGAAGCAAATACATTCCATTCATTGAAACGTTCGGCCACATTCAAACGATTAACAAACAAAACCAAAGGAGCCTTTCACTACTTCATTCAGACGGAAAGGAAAGGCACAAACTACAGCTAAAATAGACAGAAACATGCGGACAGAAGATAGACATCCGCGAGGAATTCCTAAAACCTAGTTACAGAAGCGTACATACCACTCCCTCAACCACCTTACATATGAAGGATGCAGTTGAAGGAGATCCTCGTCCGGAATAGGAGTATCAGAATTCCCCGAGCTACCACCCCCAGCTGTTTCGACACTTGGAGAGAGACCATCCTGTGCAGACGACGAGTCTTCCTTCTTCGTTTCTTACTTTGTGACTGCAACCTCAGCGTTCAGTGGAGATACTGCAAGAACCAAAGATGAAAAGACAAAATAAAAAGATATTCAGAAAATAGTCATGCGGCTCGTTTAAAGACAACTCGCAGACGACTCCGACATGGAGCATACCCTATACGTGGGACGTGTATGTGGACTACGTAACTTGTATGCAGCTCAGACATGGGGTATACCCCATGCGGCTCGATCAGAGGACGTATATGTGGATCACGTAGTTTTGTACACGGAGTAGGCAGTTGAGCGGACCCTATTAGGGTTTTAAAATACCCAATCTTATACACAAGGTATTACCTTCGATGGCGACGTGAACATCGAGACGGACGGAGGAGGGGCGACGGTCGACGACGAAGCTGATTTCTTTCTCTTTGCCGCAGCCTTCTTCACAGCCTTGGAAACCCTAGGCGCCATTGCTGTTTGTCAGTTAGAGAAAGAAAACAAGACAGGAATTTCCAGTCAAGAGAAGTCTAAAGTCCGACCAAATACCCGCCTATTTATAGACAGGGAAAGAAAGACTATAGACCGACGCCTCGTACGACGTGATCGATCCTTCGGCTATCAAGGCAAACTGGACAATCAAAAAGAACAAAAGCTCAGGGATCCTCCCCCAAAAAGACGGCATTAAATCAAAAACGAATCAAGAGCATTTAATGAAGATTTACACACGTAGTCAAGACACGTGGCAAAGAGCCTATGCGGTCAGATGAGTCTATGCGGCTGAGACATTTATGCGGCATGAACGGGGCCATGCTTCTTATTCAAAGTGTTTCAATTTTGCAAATTGAAAACTTTGAAGGGGGTCCTGTAGAAGCATGGAAAATAGCAGAGTAATGGTCCATGCGGCTCTGGGAAGAAGCCCATGTGGCTCATACAGGAGCCGCCTTATGCGATTCAAAGAGGACTCTCAGTCTCATGCGGCTCGGGAGTGTATGCGGTTCAGCAGGAATATGCGGCCTGATCGACGCCACATCCTCCTTGGGATCTTCCCCCTACAGCTGGCCATTTGAGTAGTGGCCTCATTTAATGCCCTGACATGACTCGATAACCATGACGGCTCTGACATAAAGCGTCATAATGGTTCTGCCATAATGACAGACTTTTCGAAAAAAAGAGGAAAATCTCTGACCCGATCCGACAGAAGTCCTAGATTGCCACGTGGCACGTCTCATGCGGCTTAAAAGCTCCATGCGGCTCACTAAGGAGTCACCGTACATGGCCAGCAGAAATCAGCCATGTGCGGTCCACCGAGAGCTCAGTCCCTGCGGCTCAATACAACGCTAGCTTATGCGGCTCGTAAAGGTTATGCATATGCGGCTCATCGAGAGTTCAGCCCCTGCGGCTCAATACAATGCTAGCTCATGGGGCTCGCAAAGACTATGTATATGCGGCTCATTGAGAGTTCGTCCCCTGCGGCTCGATGAAGCATTGTCCTATGCGGCTCACGGAGAGTATCTCCCTGCGGTTCAAGTGTTGCCCATCCTATGTGGCTCTGATAGGACCCACAATCAAAACACGTGGCATCGGATCAATCAAGGATTTAACCGAATCCCAACAAGTATATTTGACATCATCGTCATAATTACTAAGATCAGGGCATATCATTTATTATCAAGCTAATGGGACACGTGGCGAGCAATCGGACATTGGCATAATCAATCATGAAGATTTAAAGCAGTTAGCATTAATTGCTCACAAGATACGATGCTATCCGCATTAATGGCCTAGATTTATTGTAATCAGGATCAAGGGTTCAGATAGATTAGAGGAGCGCCGACATTCCAAACAAATGATCATTAGCAAACCCTAATGATCACACCCCACTCCTATAAATAGCCAGCATCATTCCCTTGCAAACCCCCGGGCAACAAAAGAATAAAAAAAATACAGAGTCAGAGAGAAAATACACAGAAAGAGAGAGAAGCCAGGAGAGCAACACGAGGGGAGTAAGAAGAGCATTTCTTCGTCCACGCCAAGCAGATCTTCTCCGAGCCAAGACTGCATACCGATCGTCCAAGGAGTAAGGCAGAGCGGCCGTCGCTTTCCCGAGCCTCTATCGTCACCCCCCAGAATCTAAAATAAACAATTGTACTTAAACTGCTGTACCTAGGTTTTCGTCCCTAGGCTTTCTTTGTATAAGCGAGTTTGTATTGTGAGTCTAAGTTCAGTCCTCCCATAAAATTGTTCTGTACTTTTACAATCAATGGCAAACAATCCATCCATACCAACCCTCAAGATCAATCATTCCAATGCTAACTCTTGCGACATGGACGTCCCGCCTAACCCGTTAGGCCATTTCTTACTAGACTAACGTCAATTGTCAGGATTGGAATCATAGTTTCCCAACAATAATGCCAACACTGATCCCAATCTTAGGGTCAAACCAAGTTGATAGTACGGGGTTTTCTACCCAAGCTCGCATCACTCATATTTCTAAACATCGAGCATATATATATATCCTATTCGCACTTGCAACACTTAGTCCAAAGGGTCCGAGTCATTCACCAAAGCCATCCTACACTGAGTCATGTTCAACCAGTTCCTTGACATATCAATATCTTTTATCCAACAAGCAACTTGCATATTCTATCTTTTTAAACATATTTGATATAATTTGCCTATCTATTCATCCCAAGTCAAGCAGGCAACGACACGACTTGTCGTTAAACCATAATTTTCATTTCATATTTCTTAAGTTATTTATCCCAATTTATGTAATTGACCACAAGGTCGTCTGACTTTAACAATATGTCATGCTCCAATCTCACGTGAGTCCGATTATCCACGATCGGCATGAAATCACCATGCAATGCTCTCACGGAATAATCGTTCTCATCGGAGCATAACTCTTGTTTTGAGTCTAGACTAATTCATTCTCGATACGCAGATTGGATGTCCTCAATCCTCAAGTTTACTCAATCATCAAATACAAGTCCGATCAATCCTCGAATCCACCTTCGCCTCAAACTACAAGTCGAAGCAATCCAAATTGCCACATCTTGATTTCTCGAGTTTGATCATTTCCATGACATGAATCACCATGTTCGCGCTCATGCGAAACGATCATCCCCAAATCTGACGTGAAGCATGGGCGAGGCTGGAGTTGCGCTCGTACAGGACAAGAATGTCGATATTATGGTTATCGGTGTAACCATCAAGACACGATCATTTTCATCTAATATTCATTTCATCAAAATCCCAAGCATAGCATCCATCGGAACAATGATATTTTGCACGATCATCATTCCTCGAATCTGAGTTCCTCTGACTTATCGCATATCGATCTTTGATACGTCTCAATACCATCGATGATATGCATAACCTGAAGATCTTCATTTGTAACAAATTCAGAGTCGTACGGCTAATGCTATTGTCCAAACTAGACAAACTTCTCAATATTCAAGATCAATTTTGATCATTATTCCTCGAACTAGCTACTTGTTTAATTCTCCAAACCAAATTCACGTATATTCATCCGACTATCTTAAGTCATCGAGCAACATATTTCCTCAAGTCATACCGTTCTATGCTAGCTCAATCATCGGGCAATATCATCTATCCCAATTTCTTTGAGTCATTTTGTAACTTCCAAAATCAATACTTTTTATGCACGCTATCATCCAATCGTGCTAACATTTTGCTTAAGATTCATATCGTTTTTCCCGATCGAGTCATCCGTTCGTACACCTTAACTTTTCTTTGATTCAATCTATCTTTTTTCTTATCACTTGCATTTTGTACTTGCGAAATTCAAATCTCGTACGCGTTGTTTCTAGTCTGTTCGAACCAACTCGTCATAAACTTCAAAATTACAACTTACTCAATTATACTCACTCTAAGGCTTTGCATACATACGACGTTTGCTGATAGACTCATTGGGACCCGCATCCTCAATCAACTAACATCTCCAAGGCTATCCCATACACCACTCAGGGATGAAGTCATTTGACATATCCCCGAAACAAGTTATGAATCACAACCGATTATTTCGAATTCTCGTTCGATCCATTCCTCAAAAATCTAAGCACAATTTTCCTACGTCTCATCGACGATAATATCGTTCGATAGCACTTCTATAGTCATCCCACATTCTGTGAATCGAGTCTATCGCATTCTTGTTCGACACAATCTGTAGACATAAAGTCGTGCCAATGATGTAAAGCCGTGTACTCGAGTCTAACCTCGTAACTTGTTAGTACTCGACGCAATCCAAAGGCATACACATAGATAGCCATTCTTATACCGACACATCTATATGAGTGGTCACTAGTAATGTCAAGCTATACTGGATCTTTACATAAGGTGACCATTCACGTGCGGGGTACAAGCTCCCACCGAATGACCCGCAACCTATATTATAACGGTTCACTTCAATCGATTCATACCATCGATAAAGGTCGTACAATATCTGCTCTTCCTCCTAGGCTGACACGAACCCAGTGCCCCGTCGATCGTTCGAGGAATTCCCCTTGCGCACATGTTGTTCAATGACCATGCAAGACTCAACTCGATCTACCAAGTCCTTCCTTAATCATGACCATGCTTTCCAACTTTCTATCGAGACTCCCAAGTAGAGGGACCGATCTCTTGAACTTCCTTATTGAGATTCCCAAGTAGCAGGACCGATCTCATGAACTTCCTTCTCGAGACTCCTATGTAGCGGGACCGATCTCGTGAACTTACTTATCGAGAATCCCAAGTAGCGGGACCGATCACATAAACTTTCTTATCGAGACTCCCAAGTAGCGGGACCAATCTCGGCGATAACCAGTCGCGTGAACTTCTATCCTTTGAAATCCATGGAACGACTGCTAAGTAGTCTTCCATCATAACTTGAACATAACGTATTCCTTTGTCCGTGGTATACTTGTCCTTAAACCAGTCGTGGCTCATGCCTTAGACTGACTTGTTCTCTAGGCAACACTATCGCTCAAGTCACGTACTTTATATGACGAGCCTTGAGATCGTGGGACTATGTGACTTGACAATCGCAAAAAGAGTAGGATAGTGCTAGAAATGGCTTCGATCGACAGATATAACTTTACCCTACTTAATTGTGCGACGACTAAACGAGCAAAGGCTGCGTCGAGCTTTGCCTCGATGGAACGTGTCGTGCACACGTTCGATTTGAACAACCAAGTTCTTTGGGTTCCTAGACCTACGCTATAAGCCGTGCACTGTAATGTGCACTGTAACTTAAGCCGTAGGACGAGCAAGGCAATGCCAAGCCCTAGACGATGGGACCGTGCATGCTTTATCAAGCATTTACGCGGGCGACTTCTATTACTTAGGCTAATTCCGGCATTGTGGAAATTAGCAACTTAGACCAACTTTCTTCTCCCAAGCCACGGGACGAAGGACCGAATGTCACTTTGAAAGCACGCTGAGCAGACTTCTAAGCCGACCGTATAACCTTTCCATATTCTAACTCAGTGTGACCCAAGTTTGGATTATTCCTTTAGCTATGTGCATGCATCTCTTTTAATATCAAGCATACTTGTGCATTTGAAAACTTTTATTTTATTAGTGTGAAGGCCAAGCTGAGACAAATTCACTGAAGCCACCCACCTGTGTGAGTCTTCAAGCAAGCCGTTGAGTGGCTAAGTCCGAACGCCGTTAGCATTTCGATTCCTCCGATTGACTGAGCGGGACGGGGCACTATAGTTATACCTTCCATGTTTGGAGTATAATGTAGAGGACAAAAATCTCCGCACGAATCCAAAGTTTGGATAGATTTCTCCAAGGGGATTGGGAGCAAGGGCTTAGAGAATTTTTAGGGTTTTGAAGGAGGCTCGGGCGGCTGCTGATATGAGAAGGAGGATTTGGAGAAGATGAAAGGAAGGGGGCCCTCCGTTCTGACTTAAAAATCATACCACCAATAGAACTCTGGCCGAATTCGGGCCGAGTTTGCTTGGGATTCTGTTGAGGTGATTTTCAAACAGACATAAATGTAGGCTTATTCTTTTCATCAATTATTTTCAATTATTTAATTCCAAGTTTAGTTATTTAAGATTTCAATTAATATTATTTTACAAATTAAATTTTGTTACATAGTGACTGTTTCAGATTAGCTGTAGGGGTACTGTCAAGCTAATGGGAGTTCACCGGAGAATAATTAAATACTGTTTCGCTTCGACCGTGGTCGTGGTGACCGACAGACCCTTTGTAAGATCGTCTCGAAAACAATTTTTGTGTATTAAAAAATAATTGATAAAACAAAATTAATTAATATGATATCTAAAATTCCTAATTCTCAACACAAATAATTAAAACGATCTTCCGCTAATGGTTTTGTAAAGATGTCAGCCAGTTGATTTTTTGTGTCTACATATACAAGGTTTATATCTCCATTTTGTTGATGATCTCTAAGAAAATGGTGTCGAATCTTAATATGCTTAGTACGAGAGTGACATACATGATTCTTAGTAAAATTAATAGAACTAGTATTGTCACAGAAAATGGGTATATGGTTGTAAAGTAAACCAAAGTCTTCTAGAGTTTTCTCATCCACAAATTTCGTACACAACAACGTCCTGCGGCGATATATAGTCTCAGTCGTTGATAATGTGACATAATTTTATTTCTGGCTAAACCAAGAGACTAGAGCCTTTCCTAGGAAATGACACGTGTCGATGGTACTTTTTCTATCCACTTTGTATCCAGCAAAATCAGCATTCGAGTAACCGGTTAGCTCAAAGGAAGTGGTTTTGGGATACCATAAGCCGACAGAAGAAGTGCCTTTAAGGTATCAGAAGATGCTCTTAACCGCGCACAAATGTGATTCCTTAGGGTTAGTTTGAAAACGTGCACACAAGCAAACGCTAAACATTATATCTGGACGACTAGCAGTTAAATAAAGTAAACTACCAATCATACCTCGATACTTACGTATGTCGACCTGTTTGCCTTGTTCATCAATATCACGTTTGGTTGAAGTCGCCATCGGAGTGCCAAGTGGTTTGACTGTTTCTAAATCGAACTTCTTCAATAAATCTTTTGGGTACTTGGCTTGATTAATGAACGTCCCATTGTTGGTTTTTTTGATTTGCAGTCTGAGGAAGAATGTCAGTTCTCCCATCATGCTCATCTCAAACTCATTCTGCATATACTTTAAAAATTCTTGACAAAGAGATTCAGCAGTAGATCCAAAGATAATATCATCTACATAAATTTGAACTAAAAGAAGATTTCCATTAGAAGACTTTATAAACAGTGTAGTATCAACCTTGTCTTTTGTGAAACCGTTGTCAAGTAGAAAAGAGCTTAGATGATCATACCAAGCATGAGTGGCTTGTTTCAAATCGTATAAGGCTTTCTTCAACTTGAAAACATAATCATGGTTTTTAAAATGAGTAAAACCTAGAGGTTGAGCTACATAAATTTCTTCTTTTATAAAACCGTTCAAAAATGCAATCTTAACATCCATTTGAAACAATTTAAAGTTATAAAAACACGCAAATGCACGTAGCATGCGACTGGATTCTAATCTTGCAACTGGGGTATAGGTTTCATCGTAGTCGATACCTTCCTCTTGGTTGTATCCTTGAGATACGAATCGAGCCTTATTATGAGTAACTAAACCATTCTCATTCAGTTTAATTTGGAATATCCAGCGGGTGCCAATGACCGGATGATCAATGGGCTTTGGTACAAGTTTCCAAACTTGATTCTGTTCAAATTGGTTCAATTTCTCTTATATAGCATCTAACCAAAAAGTATCGCTACATGCTTCTTCAAAAGTTTTGGGTTAAAGCTGTGAAATAAATACAACACAATAAACTATATCTTTGTTAGAGGAATGAGTACTTACACCCCTGGTAATCTTACCTATTACCAACTTCTTGGGATGGTCTGTCAAAAACTTTATTCTTTTTGGCAAACTCTCAAGGTAGCTGGGTTCGGCTTCTAGTTTTGTACGTGATCTGCCTGGAGGATCAGCTGGTGTTATTCTTGTAGGTTCTACAGGTGCTATATTTGGTGTACTTAGGTCTTCATCATCATCATCGATTGAATGTTAATTCAGTTCATCAAATATAATATTTATCGATGCTTCGATGATCATGGCTCTCTTGTTGAAGCCTCGGTATCCTTTGCTCTTCGGCAGTATAACTAAAGTGGTTCTAGTGACCATACTTATATTGGTGCAATTGCTTAGAAGATGACCTTTGTAGCTTTGCAATCACCAACATGTTCCATGGTTCTATTTGATATGAGAATCTTCACCTGCACTAAGAAGCAAAGACTTTGGTATCCAAAACTTGGATCCATATTTATTAGCTTTTTGAACCCATTTGCACTAATCTGACAACGATTAGAAATTTGTCCATTCATACCCCAATAATGACAGAAAGAATTAATATTAGTGCTATGTGCAACAGTATAAGAACGTGCAGTGGTGTGATATGATGTGTGTGGATACTTGTAACAGAAAGCATGATTATGTGAAGCTTTAGCTTTACTTGCTTCCTTCCTTTCTAGATGATTTATCGTGTGTGACTTTCTGATGTGTCATGTGTCTTGTGCTAGACTAAGTCAAAGGTTGTACTACCTGCTTTTCCAGTCTAATCTCTAACATTTTAGATTTAGCACAGATCTCATCATATTTAGTAGAAAGAGCATCAATTCTATATGAAGTAATAGAATACTTTTTCTTTTCTGATTCTAATTCCTCCTAAAGTTCAGCATTTTCTTGAGTGCTTTTGTCAATGCAATCAAGTACCTCACGCAATCTAAACTCAAGTGTGGAAATCTCAGTAGAATTATCAGAAGTAGAAGTGTTTCTAGCATCATTCAATATGCAAGTAAGCTTTTCATTCTCACGCTTATTTGATAAAATATCCTTTCTAGCCCTTATACTTATCTAATACTTTCTTGTGTTATTCCAATAGATCACTGAAAGCATCAGATAACTCATCATAAGAAAATCCATTCTTTTCATAAAGAGGATTATTTTGTACCTCGTTCGATAATGCTATTGTGCATATATTTGCAGCTAGATGAGGTCTCTCTTCTTTTTTCGAATCACTTGCGTCACTTCCATACCATATGCTCGTGGTAGCGTACTTGTGAGACAACAATCTTCCTTCGTTTGGGCGTTCGTAGCGATTCTCCTCTTTAGTAGAAGTAGAAAAATATTCCGTTATGCGGCCTGATCTTCTGAAGTTGTAGCATACAATCTCTTCTTCAGATAATGGGTTGTATTGCATCTCAAATCCTGATGCCATCTTGCAAGGATTTTTTTTTCTTATTTGGAGTTGCTAGCTTCACTTTCATACCTGTTCTCATGAGTAGCTTTAAGCAGTTTCTAGATTTCATGAGATGTAGTGCAAGTAGAAATACGATTAAATATATTTGTGTCTACAGCACAATAGAAAGCATGCATTGCTTTTGCATCAAGGCTAGCTAACTTCTTCTCATCCTCTGTGTAACTATAATAAGGCTTTTTAATAATAGAGGAAGTAAGAATAGAGGTGATAGTAGGCTTTTTGTAGCCATTGATAACAATTGACCAAAGGTCAAAATCTAGAGAATTCAGATAAAAACTAATCCGTGTTTTCCAATGTATAATTTGTACTATCAAATAGTGGAGGTCTGTTTGTGGCTTGGCCTTTACTTGTGATATTTACAGTTACCATGTGTGATACTGTGATCTTTGTAATAGCTGTAATAATAAAGAATATAATAGCAGTATTACCTCGCTTTACCTGTATAATCCGCTCTAATACTAATTGTAGAAACGAATCGTAAAGCGCAATACTCTAGAGGGGGTGAATATAGTAGGTAGCAAAATTTAGCTAATTAAAAAGTTTATAGCAAGATCACACAAATATATGTATCACAAGTAAATAAATGTAAAGGCAGAGATCAGAAAGCAAACGCAAAGACGGCAATGTATACTAGTTTTCCTCTTGTGAGGACTATTCCAGTCGGAAGAACTCTAGCTTCCAGTTGAATCCACTATTGGAAAATACCGTAAGTTTTCATATGAAGTCCTTGCAACTTCTACAATGCAAGCTTTGATACGAAGTACTCGACCAACTTCAATTATGAAGTGTCTTTCTTTAATCAAGCCTCTGATTACAATCTCTCTGAAACTTTTAGACCGTACCGCACTAAAAAATTGATTAAAGGATTGTAACTGGCTTGGAATTTGAAAATGAAAACTTTAGAGCACTTTGGAAGACGTTTAAGCTTAGAGAGAAGAGATGAGAAAGTGAATAAGTGAGTTGAAATGATTGAAATCCTTTTCTATTTATAGGTTTTCCAAAGTCAGAACTCTGACAGAATTCTGGCAGAACTTTTTGAGCAAATCTCGGCAAATAGCCATTGCATCCGTAACAGAAGGATGACCAAGTTCAAAATCCAACGGGCACTAGGCGAATTTGGGCCAAACTCTGGCCGAATTCTCCTGAGGCCTATTTTGAATTTTTGGGTATTTTATAAAACAGATTTTGGTTTTGGCTTCTTGAAAACTTTAAGCAGTTAGGAACTTTGTAAGAGGCGCTATTTTTTAAAACATAAGATATTTTTTAAAACATTTTGGGATAGCCTATTTGCTAGTACGACTCGGTGTATAAAGTATTCCTGGACTCAATAAATGTGAAAATTATATTGCATATAGAAATACAAACTCATACGGCAAAAACGGCTTCAATCTTGAACAGATAGATAACAGTTTTTTGGCAGTTGTCCAATTAATCCAAGTAGCCCTTATATCGAGACAGAGTTTGATCAATTATTAAAATCAGGTTCGACCATGACCAATGGGCCAATGACATGATCAATACACAAATTATGATCAATACACAAGTCACGATCAATAAACAATATCACATGTGAAGGCTATGTTGCATTATGTAACATGGCATAACTAAAAAATAAATAAAATATTAAATTTATAACTTATAGAGAAACATAAATCAGGAGTGTACTTGCCTTATTTAGTTGGAGTCAACGTACACGACACGAACGTGGCGACCCGAAATAGACAAAGATGCTACACTTCTAATAGATGATCTCAAATGATGTAACATACAGTTCCATTGAGTCAAGAATATTCTAAATAGTTCTTTTTGATATATAGAAGTCCAGATTTGGAGATCAATACGATTTTCAAGATAGAGCTATCGGATCCACAACACCCCACAACAAGAAGATAAAATATAGACTAAATTAGTCGATGCTCAAAAATGGACAAGTTTAATTAGGAGAAAGGGTTATTCTTGTTATTCAAAGCCCAAATTATGCACTACTTTTTTAAAAAAAATTTAAATCTTCTTAGAAATTTATTAGGAATATAATATAAATGTCCAAAATAATTTACATGCCAAATAACCAAAAATGGTTTACATCTATATTTGAAATATATATATATATATATATATATATATATATATATATAAAAAATATATATATAAAAAAAAAAAAAAAAAAAAAATATATATATATATATATATATATAAACCCTCATTTTATTAATAACGGCTCAAAAGCCGAAAACAGACCACGTATACAAGACACAAAAGCAAAAGCCTATACAAGTATACCGCAAAAGGGATCTTAGAGGGGACGAGGCAACTCGACCCCTCAAAGCTAGGGGGATCGAGGACCAGAATGCTATCGGACTATAGGAGCACAGGATGCTCCTTTTGCGACATTGTCAGAATATTTCCTTAATGAGCTGGTCGGCTGAGTATTGGTGACCCTCGTATCTCGCCTTGTTGCGATTCTTCCAAATTGCCCACCTGGCGGCAGCTGCAACAATTTGGTGGTCGTGGAAAACTGAACCCCATTTGTCCGCCAGATCGTGGAAGCGTCCACACCCTGGATCTATCTTGTAGTGTTGGTTAAGGGTCTTCCAGATCTTGCCCGGCTGACTCCCCTCCCTGAAGATGTGGTCAATAGTCTCCTCCTGACGGTCGGAACATCAATTGCAAGCTGACGCTAAGCTAATCCCGATGGAGTTAAGGATATCGTCCGTCGGCAGTTTCCTCCTAATGACTCTCCATAAGAGGATGGACCGCTTCTTAGGGATGCATGAATGCCAATAGCACGCAAGGGTGTGATGCGGCTGTCCGTTTCCTTGGATAGAGAATCTCGTCGACCTAACCGAAAATGCCCCTGAGGCCTCAAGCGACCACCTCAGCCTGTCAGCCTCGCAATTTAGGCTATATACGTGCATGCGGATGCGGTCAGCTGTTTCGTTACCGGACCATTCGCAAATCTTGTTCCAATTCAAGTCATTGTTAGTGGAGTTCCACAAGTCTCTGATCCTACTGTCACTGGGTTTGCCACCAGACACGATATTAAGTTGTCCCCAAGCCATCTCTCCAGGAATGGATCTGATTGACCACCGTCCAGATAGAGTCTTATTGCCGGCTCAGCGAGGTCGTGTCCGATTAGGATATGACGCCAAGCCACAGAGGCTCTGTTGTTGGCTGTGGCCACTGATGGGTGGATGTGTTTGATGTACCTAGCTTTCTTAAACCTGGTCCATAAGTTCTTACTCGTGCGGAGTTTCCAACACAATTTCATCGATAAAGCCTTAACAATGTTTATTAGCTTGGTGAATCCCAGACCCCCTTCCTCTGTAGAGTGAGCCATGGCTTCCCAGCTAGCCCAGTGGTGTTTGTCTTGTCCTTTGTTGTGACCCCAAAAGAAATTACAGAAGATTTGCTCGATCGAAGAGAGAACCTTCTTAGGCGGGGAACACGCCGCCAGAGTATGGATAAGAATGGAGGTGAGCACATTTTTGATGAGGATCATCTTGCCGCCAGGAGATAAAGTAGAATTATGCCACCCCTCGAGTTTGTTCCTAATTCTAGTAATCAAGTTCTCAAAGATACCAATGTTGGATTTGATGTACACAAGTGGACAGTCGAGATAGTTTAACGGAGGGTGGGTTACTGAGAAAGATGTTAAGTTGGAGAGGCTGATTGTATTCTCTCTTTTGATGCTATGGTGGGCGTAGATAACGCTCTTGGAATGATTGATCTTCTGCCCGGAACATCTAGAGTACCTCACTAGGGTGTTGTGAACCACTTCCAATGCTCCGACTTCCCCGGATGAGAAGATGAGTAAATCGTCGGCGAAGGATATGTGGGTGATGATCAGGCATCCACTGGAAGTTTGATAGTGCTGGAAGTTCGGAATGTTGACCATGTTATTAAGGTTTCTGCTCAGTGCATCTGCAGCTATGATGAAGACAGTTGAAGATAGAGGGTTGCCCTGTCTAACAACGCGGCTAGATTTAAAAAACCCTTCTGATTGACCGTTGATAACCGTAGAGAACCATGAGTTACTGACGGATCTCCACACGGTGTTGGTCTAATTTTCTGAAAATTCGAAAGCTCTGAAGACCCAAATCATAAATTGCCAATACAGTCTGTCGCAAGCTTTCTCCATATCGATTTTGACGATGATGTTGCCCCCTCTAGCTGGAAACTTCAAGGATGTGATTAATTCTTGAGCCAACATAATATTGTCCAAGATGTTCCTCCCTCGAACAAAGCCGTTTTGATCCTCCGAGATAATTTTGGGGAGCATATCAGCAATTCTGGTGGCGATGATCTTGGAGATAATTTTGTTGGTGAAGGTGCAAAGACTTATTGGTCGAAATCGCAAAAGGATTCTGGATATTTTTTTTGGATGAGGATCATCTTGGCGCTGGAGATAGCTTTGGGGTAAGTAGTTCCTTCGAGGAATGCGATTGCCGCTTCGGTGATGTCCTGCTTGATAATGTCCCAGCAGGTACGAAAAAAGACACCCGAAAACCCGTCTGGGCCGGGGGCACTGTGCTCGTTTAGAGCCCACACTGCTTCTTTCACTTCCTGTTCGGTCAGGGGACGTTCCAACTGGGCGTTGTCGGCGTCATTAATTAGACTGGGGATTTGGTCCAGGAATGCTCTGTCTTTGTGAACCGTTTCTTTGGAGAATAATTTGGAGAAGAAATCTGCTACGGCTGCTTGGATGTTCTTATAGTCTGTTATGAGGTTACCATTCTCGTATGTGGTATAGTGAATCGATAGATTGTGTCTGCGGCCATTGACGCAGGCGTAGAAAAATTTCAAGTTCTTATCCCCCTCGCTATCCCATTTCAACCTCGCTTTCTGCTTCCAGAAATCTGACTCCACTTTGATCCTGAATTTGAGCATTGTCTTGGTGAGATTCAGGGCTATCCTGGCCGTCGGGGATCGATCCGAAGCGAATCTGGCTTCAGCACGGGTGACATCGTCCTCTGCAACCCGAACGGCTTGAAAAATATTTCTGTAGGCACATTTGCTCCAATTAGATAGAGATTTCCTCGTTGCTTTGAGCTTGTTGCTCACCCAGATGAGGGGGTTAGGGGAGTCGTCATGCTCCCACGCTTCCGCAACGATGTCCAAAAATTGGGGGTGATCGGTCCAGAAATCGAGGAATTAGAAGTTCTTTTTGGATGGAGTGGTATTGTTTTTAATTTCGACCAGCAGAGGGGCGTGGTCAGATTC
Source organism: Iris pallida (assembly GCA_029216955.1). Taxonomy (NCBI): domain Eukaryota; kingdom Viridiplantae; phylum Streptophyta; class Magnoliopsida; order Asparagales; family Iridaceae; genus Iris; species Iris pallida. Next base: position 12,501,538 of record JANAVB010021999.1, read on the forward strand.
GGTGGAGTTGAGGTGGGATAGTATGGTATTAAACCCCATTCCTTGCCAGAAAGCATTTGTGAGGGTTATGTCCAGTCGGGAGTATTGACGGCGTTCTCCTTCCTGCATGTTGCACCAGGTGAACGCATTGTCGTTGAACTGGAGGGGGGCTAGATGAGCGTTGAAGATGAAGTTGTTGAAGTCTTGCATGGCTGATGGGAGGTGGCTGACCTTCGATTTTCACTCTCTGCTGGTGATCATATTAAAGTCCCTATGCAAAACCAAGGGAGTTGATGTTGTGGAGATGGATGTCAAGAAGGTCATTCAAGAGGTGTTCCGCTCTGCGATACTACTGCCGTTATATAATATAGATATAATATATATATATATATATAGATATATATATATATATATATAATATATAATATATATATATAGGAAAGAGTTCGCGGGGTCGTGGCCTGTTGGTAGCGACGAGGGTCCCCGGGCAAGA
>JANAVB010021999.1:12504994-12602494 GCA_029216955.1 Iris pallida
ATACTATATAGATATATATATATATATATGTGTGTGTGTGTGTGTGTGTGTGTATATGTATAAAAACAAAAACAAAAAAAAAAATAAATATATATATATATATATATATATATATATATATATATATATATATATATATATATGATATAGATGGTATATGTGTGTGGGAAGGAATATGTATAAAACCATTTTAATTTCAATTTAAAGCTCAAATATAAAAGTCCAATAATTTGAATAGTTATATACTAAAATAATGAATAGGTCCACATAATTCTTTATTTAAGTTCAGTAATATTTAAGACCCAAAACTACAAAATCTAAATTAAGTCTAACTAATATCAATGTTCAATTATTTTATATATAAACAAGCTCATTAGAAAAGCCTTTTAGACATATATTGATTTATATAGGCCCAAATTCAAAACTTTTTTATAATTAAAACTTAAATAGTATAAGGCTCATTAATATAAGCCCACTATTAAAATCCATAAATATCCAATATTGAACAAGGCCCAAAGAATTTTATTGTTCTGTATTTTAGGGCCTAAGGCCCAAATGGTTATACAGGGCCAAGGCCTAAGGATTTCTAACTAGAAACATTCTTAGGTAAATACATTTATATAAAAGCCCAAAAACGAATTTAATTAAATTTCTATTGAAATAAATTAAACCCTAAATCCTACTAGTAGAAATAGGAATTACTAAAATATCTATAACGACCTCAAGTCCAACAAATCAGTCCATTCCAAAATATTTAAATATAGGGCTAGAGCCCAATAACTAAAATTCTAAATTAATTTACTTTACATAGGTCCAAGGCCCAAGTTAGCCAAAATCCAAATTAAACCACATTTAAAACACCCTAATTTAGGGAAATGTTAAAGGCCAGCCCCTTTTTACTAAGGGCAACCCTTATACTAAGGGCAACCACGCCTTTGTATTTTTTTTACTAAGAGCAACCTACAGTTCACAAGTTTACTAAGGGCAACCATGGCTGGTCTCTCTCTTCCTCTCCTCGAGCTCCTCCTCGAACTCCTCCGCCTCCTTGAGCTCCTCCTCCGCCTCCTCGAGCTCCTCCTCGAACTCCCCCAGCTCCTCTTCCTCCTCCTCCCGCAGCCCCCTCCGCGTATAGCAACCTTCTCCTCCTCCTCCCATAGCTCCCCTCCGCAGCACCCTCCGCCAACGCCGCCCCCCTCCCGCAGCACCCTCCACCAACGCCGCCCCCTCCCGCAGCCCCCTCCGTAGCACCCTCCTCCTCGTCCTTATCATCATCCTCCCGCAGCCCCCTCTGCAGCACCCTCTGCCTCCCACCACCTTCCGCAGCAACCTACAGTGACTATAGGGCTTGCCTGCAGTCCTGTCTTAACTTTGGATTGCAGACAAGCCCTGTAGTTACTGTAAGTTGGAAATTTTAAATAAAATCTAGGACTGCAGGCAAGCACTGCAGTCCTGTGTTCACTTTGGACTGCAGGCAAGCCCTGCAGTCCTAGATTGACTGAAGCGGGGTGGCCCTTAGTGTTTTTCAAATGGCAAACTTGTAATTTTTTTAAAATTTATGTTGGTGGCCCTTATTAATAAGGGGGTGGCCTTTAACATTTGCCCTAATTTATCATTCCTCTATCTTCTACAGGAAAGAGAGAAAGAATAGATCAGAGGAAAGAGAGGAATTGAAAGTGAGAGAGAAAGAAAGCGAGAGAGGAATCAAGAGAGATCTAGAGAGAGATCGAGAGGGAGAGAGTATAGAGGGGTTCTCAACGAGGTCTCGACGCTGCATCACTCGATGAAGCATTGACATAACACCTGGTGGAGCACGAGCACGATGCTAGGAAAGGAGGGACGCCGTGGATTGGAAGGCCGGGGATATGGCTGGCGGCGGAGCTAGCAGAAGTGGTGCCCATCGCGGATCTGACTGTTAATGGCTCGCTGGAAGAGAAGGCTACAGAGTGGCTCGGCAGATGGGCGCTATCGGGGTCGAAGAGAAACTGTAGTGGTGGTGGTGGTTGAAGAGTTTATTTATGAGGATGGTGGTTTGGGTGGGCTGTTCACGGTGGATCTTATGGAGAAGAAGGGTTAACAGTAGATCTTACATCGAGGGGTCGAGCATGGCGAGCGGTTGGAGGTGCGACCATGATGTCCTGCGTTTGAAGAGGTTGTCGTCGGTGCTAGATGTACGACGTCAGTGGCAGGCACAAGGCAAAGTACACGGCGAGATATCGGCCCGGTGGCCGAGTCAGTAGGGGTAGTGTTGGTTGGTGATGATCAGACTTGACAGAATGAGTAGTGGTCGACAGTAGTGTTGTGGGGGGTTAGGTAGCTGGGCCGACGGGACTGGTCATCCGGAGGAACAGGGTGGTAATAATGGCGGTGGGAGCGCTGGATGCAATAGAGGTCGACTGGTGTTGGTGTCGGCTATGGATCCATAGAAGGAGGATAGGTGGCTGATGACGACGAGATATGGGAAAGTCTGCCAGAGAACTGGAGGAGATTGGGTGTGTGTACGAATGGTAAAGAAGGAATGTCCGGGAAGTGGTGATCGTCGGTTGGAATTGGCCGGTGGTCAGCTAGTTAGGGAGAAGAAGCAGGGATCGGGAGGAGAGGGTGGTGTATGTGTATATTAAAGTTGTTGGGTAAAAATTACATGAGGAGTGCCCATTAAATAGCTTGGTGGAGTTTCTTCCAAGCATGAGAGAGTGGCAATAGTAGTAAATAATAAACAAAATAGCAGCATGGGAAGGAGTGTGGTAAAAAAGGAGAAGCTCCTAGAATTTCTAGTCATGGCTAATCACATAGCTATAACTAATTATTTAATCAAGTAGTTAGTTAAACTAATCACTACTTAATAATTCATAAGAAACAAATTTAAAATTATAATATTTGTTAGAAATAGAATTTTATTATATATAGTTTTCTTTAAATAAAACTATTTTCTAAATTCTTAATAAATTCAAAATTTTAAAGAAAATTATTTATAATAAATTAAAACCTAGTTTAAGAAATTGAATTTCAAATAAATCATTTATTTCAACTATGAAAATTAGAGAAAAATATTAGAAAATTTTATATACTAAAAAATTAAAAAAAATTGGATCTAAGTAGTTACACCTGCGCCATGCAAAGTCTCTCTATAATCTGTTTTACCTCCTCCGCAACATCTACAACCATCATCGGTCCTAGAAGTCTTATCTCGTCTACTCGTCCTAAGATAATGGAGTATGACATCTCCATTCATACTGAGCCTCAAAAGAAGACATATCGATTCTGGTCTGGTAGCTATTGTTGTATGGGAATTCTACCAGATGAAGGTGATCCTCCCACGAACCACCAAAATATAACACACAAGTCTAAAGCATATCCTCAAGCGTCTGAATAGTCCTTTATGATTGTCCATCTGCTTGAGGGTGGTAAGCAGTACTAAACTTGAGCTATGTACCCAAGCTAGCCTATAAACTCCTCCAAAAATGGGATGTAAATCTGTTATCCCGGTCAGATATGATGCTCTCGAGGCACTGATACCCCGTGCAACTTGACGATTTGTATCATATATAAATCGATGAGCTTCTCTGTAGACAAACCCACCTTGAAATGCAAAGAGCGGGTTGATTTGGTCAACCTATCAACGATAACCCAAATCTCATATTTTCCTCATGGAGTGCGTGGAAGACCGAAAACAAAATCCATAGTGATATCTTTCTAGTTTCACTCAGGAATTGGTAATGGATGTAGTAGCCCTCCTAGTTTTTGCCTCTCGGCCTTGACCTGCTGGCATACTAAACATCTAGAAAAAAAAATGTGCTACCTCTCGATTCATACCATACCATCATACATGATCCCTCAGATCCTTGTATATCTTGTTAGCTCTAGAATGTGTAGAATACTGAGAACGATGTGCTTCCTGCATGACATCTTCTCACAGATCACCACTAGGCGCATAAAGCCTACCTCTGTACCTCAACGACGATCCTCTACAATGGTAAAATTATCTAGCAATCTGGCCTTTACCTGAGCTCTCATACTCTATCCTGATAATGTGTCTCCTGAATCCTGTCCATCAAACCAGACTAAATATGTATACCCATCATCTGCATTTCACTACCAGGAACGATGACATTAATGCCCAAACCCTCCAAATCTCCTGACAAGTGACGGTCTATCGTCAGATACATAGCTACCGGATACCTGCTCAAGACATCAACAACTACATTGGCCTTCCCTGCATAATATTGTAAGGTAATATCAAAATTCTTCATCAATTCTAGCCACCTATGTTGTCTCATATTAAGTTCCTTCTATGTGAAGATGTACTTCAAGTTCTTATGGTTAGTAAATATCTCCACGCACTCTCCATACAAATAATATTTTCACAACATCAAGGCAAAGATCACCGCTGCCAACTCCACTACAAGAAAATGTAGCATTTATGGTGCACAATTTATGGGGCGCAGTTGCTGTGCGTTCTAAATGACACTCTTTTACAGCGTACAAATATGTGTGCTGTAAAAGAGTTATTTTTTATATTTTTTACGGCGTGTTTGACATGCATGCCGTAATTGAAGACTCATTTAAGTCATGCATTTTACGTCATGCATTTTTGCGCGTTGTAATTGAAGACTCATTTACGTCATGCATTTTTGTGCATTGTATTTGAAGCCTCATTTATGGCATATATTTTGTGCGTTGTAATTGAAGGCTCATTTACGACATGCATTTGTGCGTGTTGTAAATGACGACTCATTTACGTTATGCATTTTTGGGCCTTCTAATTGAAGGCTCATTTACGACATGCATTTATGTGTGTTGTAAATGAAGACTCATTTACATCTTCATTTTTGTGTCTTGTAATTGAAGACTCATTTACAATATTTTTTTGCGCGTTTTAATTGAAGACTCATATTCTAACTAAAAATAAAAAACAATAAAAATAATTAAAACTGAGAAAACAACAACAAAAATCTTTCTAAATAAATAATAATAAAAATCATTATAAAACATGAGAAAACCTATTGATTTTTTTTCAAAAAAAGGAAAAAAGTGAAAAAAAAATTGACAAAAAAATAAGTTAGAATTTTTGAAAAAAATTTTGTATAAAAAAATTATATTCTTAAGGGAAAAAATGACAAACAAAAAAAAGAATTTAAACTGAGAAAAAATGACAAAAAAATCTTTCGAGAAAATCATTCTTAAAAAAAACAATTGAATCTTTTTTTAGAAAAATTAAAAAAAAGAAAAAACTAAAAATCGAAAAAAAAAAACAATATATAAATAAGATTTTTGGAAAAAAAATTATATTCTTATGGGAAAAAATAATAAAAAGTAAAAAGAATTAAAACTGAGAAAAAAAATCTTTTTATAGGAAAAAAAATCATTCTTAAAAAACGAAAAAAACTATTGATATTTTTTCTTCAAAGAAACGAATGAAGAAAAAAAAAGAAAAAAAGAAAAGAAAAAAAATATAGGAATGTTTGAAAATAATTGTATATATAAAAGATATTCTTAAGAAAAAAAATGATAAATAAATAAAAATAAATGAAACTGAGAAAAAATAACAAATTTTTTAAAAACATAAAAAACGAAAAAAAAATAAAACCAAAAAGCATAAAAACAAAAAAATCAAAAACAAAAATATATAAAAAAAGAAAAAGAACAAAAAAAAAACACAAACAAAAAAACAAAGAAACAAAAAAAAACTAGACAAAAAAATCAAAATAAAAATCATATACGATTTGTATTTTTGTGCGTTGTGATTGAAGATTCATTTACGACACCTTTTTTGGCACATTATGATTGAATACTCTTTTATGACATGCTTGTATAAGTTGTGACAGAGAAATTTTTTGAGTTTCTCTCCTTGTAAAATTTTTCCACTTAATTTTTTTATTTCTCGCTTTAGTTTTTTCATTCTCCCTCCATAAGTTTTCATCCTCCTCTTAAATCATCAATTATATCTCTATTATTTTCAACTTCCCCTTTCCTTCACTTCTAGAGTCGCCAAAACCCTAGAAAACTTAATGATCTGATGTTCCAGAAAGAATGAAGAGAGAGAGAGAAAGGGAGAGGGATCATATGTTCACCTAGGGTTATGGAAAGGCTCGACCTTGTTGGCATAGAGAGGGATCAAATCGTCCGGCTTGAAGTAGTAGTCGGATGCGTCTGATACAATGCGATGACGCCAACGCAGAGGAAGAGGAGTGCTGCAGGAGCCACCAACATTTTCGGTCATCAGACTACCACCAAATCATCAAGAACACTGCCACTACCTCTGTAAGGAGAATGTGTCTTAACTTTGTGTGTAAATATTCTATATATATATATATATATATATAGTGAAGTATGACATCTCCATCATCCCCTTTAGTTTGTACCCATAAGATGTTTGTTTAAATGCTTGAGTAGATTAAATTGGTTAGATTCTTAACTTAACCCAGTCGAGTCCTAGATTCTTTGAGTTACTATTGGGTGCATGTAGTCTCTGCTAATCTGAGTGTCAAATTGAAGTAACAAGGAATGATTTGAATCATACATAAACCAAGGGACATGCCCGTCGCTTCTATCTGTCATTGTAGAAATAAATGATATCATATACATATTCTTTAGTCTCTATATATAACAATTAATATGCTAATTGTTTGATGTTGAATCTCTTTATTGTTTCTCAATTTAATGGTCTAAGGCTTTATGGTGGTATGAGGTGTCTGGAAAGTACAAATGCACACCAAACATGTTACTCTACTAAAATAAGGCAAATTAGCGACGTCAGGATACCTCGCCAATTAAGGAAAATACGTCGCTAATCGTAATTAGCGACGACTTTAGCAACTTTAGTGACACACACACACACACACACACACACACACACACACACACGCACACACACACACACACATTATTGTGCACAAGTCCCCTCTACCGCTACCTCTACACACACAACCCGAGCTCTCCCTACTTCCCATACTGTAACCTAGGGCTAGCTAGGGCAAGTCCCCTCTACCTCTATGACGAGTCATTATCAGGCAATGTACATCAATAAATACAAAGTAAGTATATGAAGAGAAGAAGCCTCTATTGGCTAGATTTGGAAGCTTTGGGGAGCAATTTGGCCCTTGGAGCTTGATGGAGATCTAGATCTAGGGATTGTTCATTTGGAATCCATCTTTCAATTGGTAAGAGCCCTATAAACCTCTAATTTCCCATTCATTAGTGTAAGTGCATTCATTTAGGACCCCTATTATATTAGGAATGCCTTGGGTCAAGTTTGGATCCATTTGGGATGCGTATCACGGGCGTGTGAAATATGGATTGGGGATTGTGGTATAATGTTGCGCTATGCACTGTCATCTTGATCAGTCCCTTTAGCAGATGTCCTACTATTTAGTCATGTAACATTGTCATTCCTGTGACAGTAGGTTCATACGAAGAATTGTTCATTTGGTATTTCAATCCACACATGATGTCCCCCACATCAATATTTTGCCCTGTATTTATTTTGCTCTGTCCTTGCAAGTTCAGTCCATGGTTAACTCCACTTGAAGTCGAGTCCCCATATTCCTACTGATTCAATCCCATACTGCAACCTTGGGCTAGGGCTAGGGTTAGGGTTCTCGTGTCTGTGTATGTGCCCTAATTTGTGTCCGTGTCTGTGTCTAGATAGCTAGGGCTAGGTTAGGGTTTACCTGAAGAGGGCGGCTCGGTCGAAGGAGGGAGGCGGCGAGGAGGGGGGCTTCGTCGTTAGAGGAGGCTTCGGGGAGGAGGGGGCTTCGTCGGATGAGGGGTGCTTCATTTGAGGAAAAAATTTGGGAGAGAGAGAGAAGGGAGAAATAAAAGTTTCGAACGAATATGTTAAAACATTAGCGACTTCTGCTTTTAACGTCGCTGAACGTCGCTATGTAGCAACATAACTTAAGTTACGTCGCTGAACGTCGCTATTCAGCGACGTATTTTATCTCATGTCGCGGAACGTCGCTATTCAGCGACGTCTTTTGATGTCTATCAAAAGGAGTCGCTATATTCAATATTTAGCGACGTTATTTTATTCCATCGCTATATTATGTCGCTAATAGAGCAGATTTTAGTAGTGTTAGGACAGAAAATTCTCTATAAGAGTAGTAAGTTATCTCGCAACATTTAGAAGTATAGTGAAATATGATGCAAAACCAATGTGCCTTAATTGAAATAAAATAAAAATCTTATATTGAATTCAAAGAATTGGAATATACCACATACTCCTCTTTTACTGCCCTAGACTCATAAGCACACCCATACAAACACATAAACACCAACATGTTCTGTATATCTTGAATTTTGATGTTGGTATCTCACTGGCAATCTCGCTGATCCTTTTATGGAATGTTTATATATGGACTGTCTTGTAGGGTGAAATAGGTTGCAGAAGTGGTGGAGATAATATACTTGAAAAAGAACGATATGTTGTTGCTGCAGGATGTGCTTCAGGACTTGTAGCTTTAGGTAACCTATCATGAAAACCTATAATTTTTCTTCTTTACTATAGGATTTAACCTGAATATTTCTCTGAAGGGCAAGGTGGAGGTGCATTTGGGTCTGTTGATAGTTTTGTTGATCGGCTTTTTTGGTACACAGGCAGCAAGGAAGTTCATAATGTATGTTTTCTTAAGTTATTTAGTTTCACTAACTACCATATGCTGATTTTTTTTCCTTACTATCTCCCTATTGGCTAATTCCTTAAATTTCATATGTATTGACAAGAAGTTTCATCTTTCACTAGGAGAGAACTTCAGTATGGGACGAGTAACAGAAGATTACACCCGTCGTATTGGGCAGGTTAAACTTGTTTCTAGACATTTCTTATTATTGCTTGTTGTTGGGTGACTTGCCTTCAAACTGCCATTCTTTGCAAATGGTGGATGGAACACAGATCAATGTTGATGTAACTCCGCCTAAAGCAACAATTGCTCTAGCTCTAATATTTTTGAAGGTTCTAATTCATCACTTGAAGTAGATTTTATCAAGGCTTTAGCAAGTTCAACTCTTCATAACATACAAGCCCCTTTATGCAACTAAATATACGATTTTCTTTTCTTCTGATTTTAACAAGTTCAACTCATGGTGATAAAAAGATTTCTTTACTGTGCAGACAGAATCAGAAGTCATTGCATCCAGACTCTATATCACTGTCACCCACTTTGATGTACAGTATGTAAGGCCTGACTTTTCATGCTCCGTATCATTGCTAGGATTTGATAATATAGAACAGGTATATTCTCTTAGTTTTGTCCAATGATTGTAGTCTATTCATAACCAGTAAGTTAAAGTTTGGGTGTACGATGTAATAGATAACATTGCTTTGTATCGACCAACAACTGAGTTTGGTAAACATGCTAGAGCTGAACAAAGTAGGATTGCATGGCCCATCAAGTACATCAAATTGGATTAATCTTACTTATTTAGGTAAATATTCTAAACCATTTTCAATTTTTTTTATGGGCCATGATGTCTTCCTGATAAAAGACATATCTTGGACTTCATGGTGAACAAAGTGGTGATTGTTTCTTCTAGCAAATAGGTTGTGAGTTACGGCATGTTGATAACCCGTAACTTAGAAGGAACTTCAATAGTCACAAAACTCATGAAGCTAACAAGGATTACCAAAACGTTGAAATACTACTTTCTCTTTGTTCCCACGTTGGATCAAAATTGGCCTATATTGGGAATTATATTTTTCTTGTAGCATTGATTATTGGCTATCGACTTTTGTGACTTCTGTAGTTTTATATTTCAGTTATGGGTTACGAGACGTGCCCTTATACACACACAGACATATTTGTTAGGTATGTGTATTCATGTTTCACTACATTTGGTAGGTGAGTGGATTCATGTTTCACTACATTTGGTAGGTGCTTGATAACTCAAAAGGCAACAGACTTAAGTTAAAAAGTCAGACAAACAAGCACGACAAAGTAGGTGCTGAATTTGTGCCCTATGTTACACAAATACAAATGCGATACAGGATACATACATTTTCAAATAGGTATAAAGGTAGTTTCCTATGTTGCACAAGTACGAACACAATTCTGATATAGACATCATTTTGCCGTGTCCGTGCAACATAGTATTTATCCGATTCGAATTGGAAGCAATTTTACATGGATAATTCGTGTCAAATTTGGATCTGGAAGTGTCCCAATGACTCGGCATTTCGATTCAAGGTCGACCCAATCGAATACGTCAGGAAATGAAAAAAGAAAAATAATTCTTCCCGTACATATCTTCCGCTGGTTCGCTGCTGGCCACTGCTTGAAACGGTGGTTCTGCTTGTGAAGGGGGAGTGGGAGGGAGAAGGAGGAAGGAATTAGAGATAAGAAATTGTAAGCTTACTCCGTATTAACTTAAGTTGCAGGTCTGTTAGGCTTCTTTATCCCTAATTCTTTTTCTTCTACGGTTCTACCTCCTGCTCCCCTTCACAATGGGGGCATAAGCTTGATCAGTGATGGCAGTTCATGTTGTAATATATATGTGTGTGTGTGCGTGTGTGTACTTTCCTTATTTTTCAAGGTTACAGATGTGTATGAATCGTATCATGCCATGGCCATGTTGGTGTAACAAAAGTTTAAGACTAAAAGAATTCATTTTGTTAAGACCAAAACATGGTAAATTAGCACTGACAAGTTTGAGTAATAGAACCTTGTGATGTGTTTTATATAACAAGACATTAACAGATGACCATAACCATCAGCCTTATCCCAAATATTTGCCTTTTTAGCACTGTTAACAAGTATTGCAAGTGATATTGGTTTCAGTCTAGTATTTTATATGCCTAAATAAATTCTTATTTTGGGTTGCCTTTAGTTCAAATAATGGTAGGATTATGTACTTCAGAAATTTTGAATTAATTATCTTTCGATTGTTCGGTTCAGATAGTGGTAGGATGATATTTTTCTATGAGATTCTCGTACGAATAATTAGTCTGATTTCTTTAGTTTGGTTAGTATCATTTGGTTTTTACCGGGTACCATACTGATTCTACTTTTTCCAGCACGGAGTGGAGAATCACACTATTGGAGGATTCGTAGTAGGAGAAGTGGTCAAAAAATCAGCTCAAAGTGTATAGTTGTACGATGTAAGTGATCACATATTGAATGTCTAGTGTGGGATATATTATAGGGCGACATACTAATGTCTGAGCCACATGCTGACCTTTGTTTTTCTAGTAATTAGAGGCTTATAATGTAGGCAAATAGATTAGGAAGTCACAGGAGATTGGAAAATTATAGTTCTAACTTGTGAAGTTTGCATACTAATGTTTGAGCCATATGCAGAGCTCATACTCCTGAAGTTTCATTTCTGTTTCCTTTAAATTTCTATATGCACTAATATTTCTCGCCGTGGACTTCATTATTTCTAAAGGCCAGTTTCTTCATTTCCCACTCAATAAAGTAATTGAACTTTTTTTCTAAATCTTGGTGGCAAAAGCTCCTGATGGAAATGGAGGGTTGTATTCTTGTACGAGTCCGCATGTAAAATGTCAATTATAGTTGATAACATTTATTTTCTTGCCTTTTCTTACTTTGTTTACAAGGACTCAATTTTTGTTCTCATTTAGCTTTCATCTTCATTTGTAGCTCTAAAATATATCCAAATTGTCTTAAGCCCATAATATTTATTGATGAGTATCCTGTTTCAGGGTTAGCTTTAATATGTTTATGTCATCATGACCAGAAAGCAACTTTATCGATTCAGTTTGGTTCAGGTTTGTTGAATCTATATTTGGGTTTGGCTTTTACTTCCTTTAGGATAAAGGAAAACCATATAGAAAATTTCATCTATTGGAAGTAGTCAATGTGACCATGTAAATGTTTACCACAAGAATAATAATAAAGTCCAATGGATTTGGAATGCCTCAGTCAATTAAAGCTAGCCTAAGCCTTATGCTTGTATTTCAGTATCTATAGTGGATCTTGTGCATGTACAGATGAAGTTATCCTATGCATGTACAAATGAAGAGTTAATAGTGACTTCAAATCCATGCCAATGAGTCAATAAAAGCTATACTTTGTTTATGAAGAAGCAATTTTATCATACTTGAATATGAACTTTCCACTTAACAATGCTGGAGGAACATTACAACTAAAAAAGCTATTTTGTACATACATGTAATATATCATATCATTAGTGTCAACAGTGAAGCCTACTTTTTGACTAATAATAGTTTGCTTGAAGTTTTACGAAGAGTTGTACATTTACTTATTTAGTAATTACTGATCCACTAATATTAGTTTTTTATAATTTTTTTGCATGAGTGGAGTTATGCTTAACAATGGACCTGTGGATTCTTGCTCTCATCTTCTCGGAAATACGTGGACTCTTCATCACCATCGTCGTTATTATTTTTTTTGGAGATTTTGTTTACGGGTGTTTTTTAGAGAGTGGTTCGTTTATTGTTGTCAAATACATTTGATATGGCCTATATGTTGGTTGAAGTACTACAACACTAATAGTGTCTAATACAATTATGGTTTGGATCTATACATACTATTTGTTCGTACTTATGAATTTGTGAATTTGATTCGTTAATATGATAATTGAGTCAATTAGTTTATATACTTTCTTTTGCTATGTTATACTTTGTTCTCTCTTTTGAAAATGAATGGGGTTGAAATTTGATATAATAAACTAAATTATGATATTTTGTTCATGTTGTAAATGCTGCCTACAATTTGGCCGTAATTCATTATTCTGTAGGAAAGGTATTTACGGCATTCATTATTCTGCGTTCACAAAAGTTTGTAAAAAGAGGATCATTAACAGCGTTCGCAAAAGTTTGTGGGAAAAGTATTTACGGCATTCATTAATATACATTTACAGCGCATGATCGGTGATCTTTTACAACATTTGCTCTCACGTTATAAAAAAAGGTCATTTACAGCGTTTGAAAGCGCGTTGTAAAACAGAGCTCATTTACAACATTCTAATACGCGTTGTAAAAAGTGGGTCATTTACAGCGTTCTGATGCGCGTTGTAAAAAAGCAGGTCATTTACAGTGTTCTACTGCGTGTTGTAAAAGAAGTCATTCACAGGTGCAAGTGCGCGCCGTAAATAATAGTATCATTTACGGCATGGCCTTTTACGGCAGCAAAATGTACGCCGTGAAAGATCATTTACGGCGCATTTTGTGCGCCGTAAAAGATCATTTTTCTTGTAGTAGTCATGGGTGAGGTAATTCTTCTCGTGTGGTCATAATTGTATATAAACATATGCCACTACCATCTTGTCCTTAGTCCATACGAACTCTACATCCTTCTAAGTGAGTCTAGTCATCTGCTCTACAATTGGAGAGAAATATTTCAAGAACTTGTCGTAATATCTAGCCAATCGTAAGGGGCTCCTGATTACACTCGGAGTAGTCCAAAACTCCATGACAGTGATCTTCTTCGGATCCACGAATATTTCACTACATTCACTACATGCCAAAGAAACTCCACCTTATTAAAAAAAACTAACATTTTGAGAGTTTTCCATAGGGCTTCTCCTTATTGAGAGACATAAGAACAATTCTCAGATGCTTCTTGTGCTGCTCTGGCGTCTTCGAATAATGAGTATGTTATCAGTGAACACTACCACAAACTGGTCAAGGTATTGAATGGAATACCTTATTCATCAAGTTCATGAAGACCGCCAGAGCATTAATCAACCCAAACGACATCACCATAAACTCATATTGGTCGTATCTCATCCGAAAGCAGTCTTCGGAATATCATTCTTCTTCACCATCACAGGGTGATAGTGGGACTCAGGTCAATCTTCAAAAATACCTTCAAATTGATCGAAAAGATCATCTATCCTTGACAATTTGTTCTTGATTGTGAGGTTGTTCAAGGCTCGATAATTGATGCATATCTGTCCCATCCCATCCTTCATTCGTATGTATAGTACAGAAGCTATCCAAGACAAAAAACTCGATCTGATGTATCCCTTGTCCATCAATTCTTTAATCTACTTCTTCAGCTCCATTGTCTCCTTAAATTGTTGATCATGTAGACTTGCTGTGACACTGGCTTCGCTCTAAGCACTAGATTAATAGAGAGCTCGACATCTCTATCTGACAAAAATCTTGACAACTCCTGAAAATACATCTAGGAACTCTAAAATGAGAGGATGTGTCGGCTTAGTCTCTGCAACCGTAGTTTTATGTATAATCTCATTACCCTGCTCTATAGCTCTTCTGCTAAATTCAAACTCAGGCCCTCCTTGGGGATGAAACAATACATGAGCTCCACGACAATCTATGCTAGCGTGATACATATTCAATCAATCCATCCCTAGGACAATATAAACCCGGTAGTAGAATTATGAGTAAGTTGACACATAAATCACGGCCACCCACGATGACGCGACATCCCTTGTGTAACGCCCCATTCCTAAAATATACAGGACTAGGAGATCGTATACATGCCAGCTACGTATCGAGAGGACTCCAGCCCAGCTTGAATACGTATAAGCTGTCTTGTTGTTCTAGATCAGCTATAACTCAATCCACATAACAATGATAAAAACAACGAATCAAGTGCACTAAGGTTGATCAGATCGTAATACACTGATTCTAGATTAGATAAATGCATTAGAGTGGATCCCCAATAACACATTTATCATTAACAAGCTAGAAAAAAATGAAGCTTACAATAGACTAGGCTAATAATAGCGAGAATCAAATACAGGACAAAATGTAAATAAGGAAGATAAAGATAATAACAATAACTAGATACCCCTGAAGTCTTGGTGTAGCATCCGTCATACATCAATGCACTAAGCCTTGATAACTTAATCTAATACCTGGAGAGATCACCAGGACCTTAGGGGACTAGCAAGACTCATAATATACAAGCCTACTTTGACAGTTTAAACATGCAATGATAGATAGACAAGTGATACAAGAACGTATAGAGTGAAGGGAGTACAATACTAGAAATAAAACATAAAAGAAATGCATGCCTCAAGAATCGTGCTAATAAACACGACTAAAAGTAAATCGTGGTAAACCGCAGCCCGGTGGTTGCTAACGGCCCTATAGATTGCAGCCCGGTGGTTGCTAACAACCAATAGTGAGTCTCAATCGTAGTCCGATGGTTGCTAATGATTGAGAGTGGTTATGTATAGTCACGTCTATAACAAGGTCCTCGCCAAAAACTATAAGTCAATCAGGTCAAGTCAAACATGTCAAGTCCAAGTCAAATCTAAGTCAAACTGGTCAGGAAACATGGCATAGGCAAAGCAATACAATCACTAGACATAAAAAAGATAAGAAAAAAAGGACAAGTAATATGGAAAGAAAGAGTAACAATCTACGTGCACGTAAAACTAGAAAATAACTATGACATGAATTAGGAGAAATATGGAACCAAGAAAGACATAAAAGAATAACAAAATAGAAAATTATGTAAATATTGTAAAATTTGGCGAGGTATACTTGCCTGGTGAGGAATCAACCATATCCAAGTAATCACTCATCAAATCAAAGAGCCACGAAAGCTGAACTTCCGTAACTGTCCCCAGATGCTGAAACAGACATCATCAACATGTTTGTCATAAAATAAATGTCTCAGTTTTCCTACCCAAAAGTTCAATTCTAGACACAGGGGCAAAACGGTAATTTTGGGTCAAAGCGATGTCCGCCGTTGGATCCGCTTTGCACCGAAAAACGGGCCAACACCTACGGTGTCTAAAGTCATCAAACTATATGTCCATGGATACGGTTTGATGATACGAATCCAATGGTATGTCCAATTTTGGAATTCGATGGGCTATGCACAAAATCGCCCATTTAGTCGAATCGTAGGCCCGCCAAAATAGCATCCCGGTCGACCTTCTCAGAATTGGACCAAACATGCCTCAAAGGACCAAAAAAATTGCACGGTCCCAGTGGCATAAGTTTCATCACAAGTTGACGAACATGCACAAATCAATTAGAGTTTTTACAAAGGGGCCAATATGGTGATTTTTGACGGATACGCCTCAAATTCGTCCCGCACACGCAACCAATTCGAGTTCCGTCAAAGCCCACATAACCGCAAAGTTGATACACACCTTTTGATGCTTTCGATTTGCAACCACGTCGCCCGATTTGTCGCGACGGACTCCGTATCGATGAAATTTCTAGTTTTCGAAAACTGTTTTTTATATTTTTTTTCTTAATTTTAAAACTGGTTTAATATGCGATACAATACAGTATAATTAAAGGTAGAAGAAGGGCTTAAATCTTTGTTATATTGGCTTTAGAATAAAAAGTAATATCGGGATTCAGTTGACAGATTTGGAAGAAATCAGTCACCAAAGTCTAGTGTTTGGGACATGAATTACTCTGTTTCTAATTCGAAACTCAGAAATTTTTCCGAGTTTTGAAACTCGATTACCACCAACCTAGTACAAACTAAAATAATCTAATTAAAAGGACTCTAAGAGGGTTATGTTGTTATCGTACCTACAAAATTAGTTCGACAAACGATCGAACGTGCGTCCGAATAATGCGCTATGTTCGCCAGCAGTTGGGCCGTGCTTCCACGCTGCGGTACGCACAGGTGTCCTGGGGACGACGACAAGGTCGGGAGGATTTCGATTTAGGTCTTGTTTTTTTTTCTCTTCGATGTATATATCTATACAGAGAAGGGGCACGGGTTTGGCACGGTTACTGTTCCCTTCGGGGAACAGTGACCCTTTTTTTTCTTTCCCATTTTTTTTCTATATATATATATATATATATATATATAATATATATATATATAACTATATATATATATAATATATATATATATAACTATATATATATAGTTATATATATATCCATATATGTCCATTATTCATATATATCTATATATGTACAAATATTCCATAAAATCCGAAAAATCTTAATAATACCATTTTCCTATTGTAGAGTTATATAAAAAATATGTACATAATAATATTTATTTCTATTTATAGAAATAAATACACAAATCTTTATTTATAGTAATATATTTATTCTTAACATTTATTTAATAGGTAAGCACACAAGTGTACATACATACATATATATATATATATATATATATATATATATATATATATATATATATATATATATATATATATATATATATATATATATATATAAATGTATATATATATATATATATATATATATATATATAGTCAAAAAATCAACAAAATCAAAAATAGTTATCATACTTTGAAATAAAATATCACTTGAATGTTAAATAATATTGTTATCTATACTATATATGATAATTACCTTGGAAAAATATATTTATTAGATAATTAAAATAAATACATCATACGCATATAAAATATATCGACACACACATTTTTGGACGTAACACATGATTACCTGGGTTTGGGCTTGGTTCGGGTCCAGTTTGACTAGTTTAGCACAATCGAGTCTCCTAAAAAGTCAATAATCTAATTAATAAATACCTAAGTCGCCTATAGGGGTTATGTCACAACTTTGGCTAGTTTTCCTAGTAGGGACATCGCTATGGTTAGGTCTTTGCTACCATAGATAATACACTAGTCAAACCACACAACTACACTATTCGTTCGATAATTTCTAGTCGATATGCATCTCAAACTTAACCATGACTATGGTCATATATATATATATATATATATATATATATATATATATATATATATATATATATATATATATATATATATATATATATATAGTATTTAAAAAAAAATAAAAAAATATATATATATATATAGTATTTAGAACTATTATAAGTATAATCATATATATATATACAAAATTGTATCTAATCTATTTGGCCCAAAAAATTCAAAATAATTCTACTAATGGCAACCTAAAATGTCTCTACCAAGTTGGATTAGCTAGGTTAGGGTCCAAATATATTTTCTAATCAAATCAAACTCGAAAAGTCAATCCATGAGTCTCTTGTGTCATTCACAAATAAATTGTACATGGAAACTCGATTGAGTGGCACACCCTTGGCATGTGTGTCGTAAGCTCAAAATGAGTCAAAACTATATATTGGGTCAAATGGTTTTGATCTATGTCGAGTTCCGAACTCACGTTGGAAGTTAGGTCTAGAATTACGGAAATAGTTAAATAGCCTAAATTTGATCCGAAGTTGTGAGGAGTCTAAAGAATGCTAGATAATAAGTTTGGATGGGACATGATATATCAATTTGAAGGTTGACGTGTCTACTTCAAAACTCATGATGGACACTTCGAAGGATTGGCATTTCTCGTCCTCAAAAAAATTAAAGTTACAGAAGGGTACAACTACAGTCATAATTAATAAGAAAATATAATTTAATAAATATACAATCCTATAATCGTATAGATAAAAATAAAAAATAATCCCCCAAAATCAGGGTCCTTATAATCTACCCACCTTAAAAGAATTTTATCCTCAAAATTAAAATAATGGTCAATAACGAAGAACCGTACTAGTGTAACGAGGAGTAGTTTTAGGGATACGCTAGGTCACTACGGTGTTTTCTAGTAACTCAAGTAATAATCAATCATAAACAATTTGGTTTTTCAATATCTCTATCATAAAACTATAGATAGCTATCTCTAGTCCCTCTCCTTGATAATGGCGGACTTATAATGATCATGTTGAAGGCATGTCCTTCTAACCATATTATTATCACCACTATATAAGTCTCTTTTCACCTGACCAAGCTAAGTGATACCTACCAATCTATCCAATGCTAACTTTACAACTGATAGGGCATAATGGTAAATGGGTTGGGTTAGGCTATGTTTAGGTTCTTTTTGTAGAGGGTTATTCTCTTCACTAAAACTACCTATCTATTCTTGATCAAGTGACTACCATAAGAACGTAACCTCGTATGATCATATATTTATTTTTATACTGAGATCGTCTACCCACCTTAGGTCATACTACCCCATCAAACACATGACGTCCTAAAGTTTTATAACCCTTCCATGCTAGTTGTAAATATCCATACCACTAGATACCTATGGCATATAACATCTCTAATCCTCCTTATCTATCAAGCAATCAAATTATAACAAGTAAACTTGCTTACAATATAACTTATGAATTTAAATAAATTCTATAAAGCATGATCATTCATCACTCTTAAATAGGAAGGGACGAGAAGCAATGGTACGTGGAAGCAAAGGAAGAATAGTCGAGAGCAAATACGAAGTTCAAGGACGGTAGAAAAATTTCTAAAATAATAGTCAATGCAGTGTGGATTGAGATTCCTAAGGGTTTAACCATATCCACAGGCCCACTCGGTACAGTAACGTAACCGAAACGGCTAACTCGACCTGCATGGGCCACCAAAAAAATATGTAACACCCCAGTCCCAAAATTCATAGGACTAGGAGATCATATACATGCCAGCTACGTATTGAGAGGACTCTAGCCCAGCTCTAATACGTATAAGCTGTCTGGTTGTTCTAGATCAGCTATAACTAAATCTACATAATAATGAAAAAAACAACGAATCAAGTGCACTAAGGTTGATTAGACCATAATACACTGATTCTAGATTAGACAAATGCATTAGAGTGGATCCCCAATAACACATTTATTATGAAAAAGCTAGAAGAAAATGAAGCTTGCAAAAGACTAGGCTAATAATATCGAGAATCAAATATAGGACAAAATGTAAATAAGGAAGATAAAGATAATAACAATCACTAGATATACCTGAAGTCTTGGTATAGCAACCGTCATCCATTAATGCACTAAACCTTGATAACTTCATCCAATACATGAAAAGATCACCAGGTCCTTAGGGGACTAGCAAGACACATAATATACAAGCCTACTTTAACAGTTTAAACATGCAATGATAGATAGACAAGTGATACAAGAACGTAAAGAACGAAGGGAGTACAGTACTAGAAATAAAACATGAAAGAAATGGCATGCCTCGAGAATCGTGCTAGTAAATACGACTAAAAGTAAATTACGGTAAATCGTAGCCCGGTGGTTGCTAACGACCCTATAGATTGCAACCGCTAACAACCTATAGTGAGTCTCAATAATAGCCCGGTGGTTGCTAACGATTGAGAGTGGTCAGGTATAGACACGTCTATAACAAGGTCCTCGCCTAAAACTACAAGTCAATCAGGTCAAGTCAAACATGTCAAGTCCAGGTCAAACAGGTCAGGGAACATGGCAGGCAAAACAATACTATCACTAGACCAGAACAAGATAAGAAAAATAAGACAAATAATATGGAAAGAAAGAGTAACAATCTACGTGCACGTAAAACTAGAAAATAACCATGACATAAAGTAGGGAAATATAGAACCAAGCGAGACACAAAAGAATAGCAAAATATAAAATTATGTAAATACTGTAAAGTTTGGCAATGTGTACTTGCCTGGTGAGGAATCAACCACGTCCAAGTAATCACTCATCAAATCAAAGAGCCACGAAACCTGAACTTCCGCAACTGTCTCCGGATGCTGAAACAAACATCATCAATGTGTTTGTCATTAAAAAAATATCTAAGTTTTCCTGTCCAAAAGTCCAATTCTGGACACTAGAGCAAAAAAAGTAATTTATGGTCAAAGTGATGTCCGCCATTTAACCCGCTTTGCACCGAAAAATGTGCCAAAACTTTTGGTCTCTAAAGTCATAAAACTATATGTCTATGGATCTGGTTTGACGATACGAACCCAACAGTATATCTAATTTTGGAATCCGATGGGTGTAGAAGCATAAAAAATCTCTGCTGAAGACATCCCTTCGCCAAAGAGCAGAAGATGCAAAAGACTGAGGCTCAGTACTAAAAAGACAAAACAGAAGATATGGAGAGGAGTCCCTTTATTGTCATGTCTACCAAAGCCTAGTACAGACACATCAGGACCATACATAAGGGACTAATTCTTTTCTTCTACAAAGGATCTAGTACAGATTCGACAGAAGCCTAGAGGGATCTACAAGGGATGCAGTCTTCATCGAAGTGCATCCTTCCTTCTTCTCGATACACACGCTGGAAGATTGACCTCCACCGACGCATGTTCTGATTTTTTTGTGGGCAGAGCCTTTCAGAAGCATATCAGTAACCTAGCACTTTGAAATAGCAAGAGCCTTCAAGCGAAAGGTGCATCCACCTGCCTATGCCAGCTTCAGAAATACGATGGTGGTAGGCCCTCCTCCCCTTCTTTTATTTCAGAAGCCAGTGCCTTCACTCTAGAGGTGCAGCTATTTGCCTGCGCCAATTTCAAACGCGTAAGGGTGTCATACCCTTCCCTTTGCAGCCAACGCCTTCACTGTTCAGAGGCACAGCTACTTACCTATGTCCGCATTAGGCGCAAGATGGTGATATGCTCATACCATCACCATTCCTATGGTGCAGTCATATGTTCTGGATCAGAAGCTTAAGTCACTTCTTTACAAGAGACTTGGGAACTCCTATCGCAACCAACGTAAGTCAACATGTCGCTCCAAAAGCACAGTAACTTCGTCAACCTGAAGCACATGCCTACTTGTCGCCTATAGCACAGTGACTCCGATAGCCCGAAACACGGCTTCATAAGTTGATCTATATGTACAGAAGTTCTATCGTCATTCGAAGCCAAGTCCACTCGTCGCCAGAAAGTACAGAGGTTCCGTCGCCTCGAAAAACACGATCTACTCGTCGCCCCAAAAGCACAGTAGCACTTAGTCCTCACTAGAGGTACAAGAAGCGTGGGTCCACCCCAATTGGTTTGTTTAAACCGCCTCTTGGAGAGAAGATTGGGATTAAATCATGATTGATATCATATCAGATTGATTTAAATCTTAGACGAGGATCAATTCGACTCCAAACCTAGGATAAAATCCTAAAATTTACTCGGCTATATCCGAGCAAGAAAATTGACACGCGCCACGTATCACCTCCTTCGGTTATGTTTATAACCACCAGAGATCTCGTTTGAGGGGAATCTTGATGTCCGCCACATGTCAGTGCCGCAGAAGCCCACACCGTACAATGATGGCAGATTCTTTCATATCTCAGGAACCCTAATGCACATCTCATATGTGCTTGATTCTCTATAAATAAAAGTTCGTTCAACCTTTTGTTACGTCAAAAAAATGGCGTCTCTGCTGGGGACTATCTTCTCCTCCAACGAGAAGGCGGTGACGTAATCTGATGACAACTTGCTGGAAGCTTCTCAAGACATGCTGGTCGTACGCTTCGACCATCAAGCTTTTGAAGATCTCCTCTCATATAAAAAGTCAAAGACTTCGAAGTGGTTCGTACAACCGAAGAAGACTCGACATGTCTGGAGGCCTAAGGCAGCTATAGCCATCAGTACGATGGCGGGGACTACGTCTGAGGAACCCCTCAACGTCAAGGCCACATAGAAGATCTTGGCTACTACAGCTTTATCCTCTCGCCCGATTCCTGTCCCGGGAAAGCATGGCGAGGAAGATGGTGGTTCTATGGTTTATCTGACGAAGGAACGATGCGAAAGGAAGCGCACACCGATCCAACCCCTCGCGACGGGAGTATTGCCAGCAAAAAGATCATTCTTCGACAGAATCGCTTTTCCTTTAGAAAAAACCTTCGACGGACTCTGAATACTACTCACAAGCTGGGGGTAGTAGGAAGAGATCCCAGGTGGCTCGTGCTTTGTACAACAAGCGTGCGACACCTACGGCAGACCAGAGGCCCGTGTTGACAGTAACATGCACAGCCGATGGAAAGCTATACAAGACTAGATCTCACGCTACGATGCCTCAACCAGTCGAATCTTCCTTCCACTGGGGTATTCCTGTGCGTAAGCCAAGCCAGGAGTACTTCCCACGGAGAGGAAGCCGTACGACATGAGGCTTCCTCGCCAGACCTGCTCTGACCGTGCTTACATACAGCTTCCCTGCATGTATAATAGGAGTGCTACGACAGAAGATCCAACCCTCTTCCAAGCGGTAGAAGAATCTGTGGCGCAAGACATACCTAAATTAAGGCACTCTTGTACCAAGATTACCATCAACTGTCGTTGTCAGCAGACGACTGCACCATCGTCGAGCAGGCGCTCTGTCTTCCAGAGACTCTACTCCAAGCCGACTCCATGCCAGAGACCTAATAGCGGATCGGTGAGACATAGATAAGACGCGCCCCGTATTGCCACATGCTACGCGGCACAGGGTTCCAGAGCTTGTAAGAAGCCCTCCCAAAATCCTCCCATATCGGTTACTAAACCAAATAGTAGGTCAAAGAACAGTAAAGCTAAAGTACCCGATGTAGGTGTGTTCCAAGGCACTCGTTCCAAATCTGTATTGGGTGCCTTATCAAAAACTGGGGTAGCCAGCCTCCTACCATGCACGACAACCCTGTGTTCTAATCTGACGAGGTACAATATGACACGGATGTCTCCATTGGCGTAGCAAGTCACCAAACTAGGGGTAGCAACCATACTGAGTTCGAATAAGATCAAAATCTTACGGTATACCCTCAGGGCAGCGAGACTCAGGCATTTGAGCCAGAAATTGAAGGATCCATGGCTCCCTCGAGTCATCCTAACACTCGGTCTGTGTACATGGCCGATGGCAATGAGGAAGACAACAACGAAGCTTTCAGATGTATCGAAGTCCACAGGACGAAGTTGGATACGCTGATGGACACCATGAAGACCCTGTCATCGGTCATAATAGACCTCAAGAGTAGCATGGCCGTCGCTGCCTCTACACCTACGCGTTATCGGCCAAGCAATGACAAATCCAGCAGGTTGCCTACTGCCAATCAGGCAGGACCATCCTCGTCTACTCTATCGGCTACAGGCTCCACAATGCCGACCGAGATACAGCTGGCCATCAAGGAGCTGTATGTTTATCATGATGCCAAGGAGAAGCAAGCAACGCTCCGGAAGATACGGATCCGACAGCCATACCCTGCCGAGTGGGACAACATCGTCTATGATCCCAAATACAATCTACAGACTCGTAAACCTTATGAAGGAAAGAGGTCTCCTCGATAATACTTGAGGTATTTTGCCTCAGTAACAAGGCACCTGCCAAAGGATGACCCCCTCATATCCAACATATTCATAGGAGCCCTACAGAGGATAGCCTATGAGTGGTTCTGCAGTCTTCCGAATGACTGGATCTCATCATTTGAAGGCCTGAAGACTCGGTTCCTGGATCGATTCTACGAAGGAGGTATGGATATGACCATATCGACCCTCATAGAAATTGTCCATAGGAAGAAAGAGCCTTTCCGTGCATACATCGAGCGCTTCCGCCAGGCAACCCTCAGATTACGACCCGGCATGCCCGAGCCTATGCTTATGGACTCCTGCCGCAAGAATACGCTGCCCACTATAAAATTGTGGCACAGTGCCCCCTGCACGGAGTGGATGCCTTTCATTACAAAGGCGGATGCCACACAAAGGAAAGCCCAGGACGCGCACCTCCTGTGGCTATACTTTTCTACCCCCAAAGACAAGGGAAGACGCTCGTACAACAACAACCCTAAAGGCGAAAAAGGCAAGCAAGCCATGACCGTCAACATCTCTAAAGGTTCAACAACTGCGAACCCCAAATCTGCGGAAGCACAGAGACCGAGGGAGACTTACTTTTTCAATAACGAGGATACGCTGGAGCTTTTCGAGATGCTTACAAAGAATGGCAAACTTTCCATCCCGGCATCCAGGCGTCCTAATAAAGTGGAAAAGGTACATCATCCGAAGTACTGCCACTATCACAGTACGTCCATCACTCAACACAGGACTGCTATGTGTTGAAGGGGCAAATTCAGCGCCTCATTAATGCCAACATCATATCGTTGGATTACGAGGAGAAGACCGTCACGGTCAATATGGTTACTCTTCAGTTTGGGAGTTTTCCAGCCACATAGGTACAAGATGGCGTCATCCCTATTCCAAAAACGATAATGGAAGTTGTAAACCTTCTGCCAGTACAGGACAACGCTCAAGGGCTCGTCCCGTTCTCCATGCCTCAAGGCAAAGTCATTTGGATACATCCTAACTTGGTTCTCGACATGATCACATCTACGACCCTTTCTGCCAAAGGAAAGAAAAGTAAGGCATGTCGCATGGTCTCGACGTCGACAGACGATGCTTTGGTGACCACCCACTCGACGCAGAGGCAAGAGAAGATTCAGGCTCCACACCAGAAGTAGTCTCCACCAAATACTCCCCCTGTCCCAGATATATCAGGAGCAGGTCCACCTCAGATCCCAGATGCACCAGAGACGGGTCCATCCCGGGCCCCTACCGTGGACAAGTAGAAACAGAAGAAGGATTGTTTTGACAAATCTCTCAGAAAGGATCCGACAATCGGGCCTATCAATCCTTACAACTTCGATATTCTAGAACAACTGGCTAATACTCCAACTAGATTGTCACTTTTCGAGCTCTTTCGCATCTCTAAAGAGACCCGAGATGCGTTCAGTGAAGCTTTACAGAATGCCGATTCCTTCCTCACCCAGGTTCGGCCACTGAAAGTGGATCTCGTAGCTTGCCCACATTCCCACAGCGTAGTCGAAGTAATTTTCGGTATCATTTTCATCCAGCAAGACATGCTGCTAAAGAATAACCAGCACAATCGCCCCTTGTACTATACGGGGTATGTCGATGCCATTAAGGTCGATCGCATCCACATCGAACCAGGTTCCTCTTTGATTATTATCCCAAGAAGCTTGCTTCATAATTTAGGGGTTTCGATGCATCGGTTGACAGCCTCGAATACAACAATCAGTGGCTTCAACACAGAAAAGAGCGAGCCTTTGGAAAAAATTTGCCTGAAATGTCAGATCGACGACCTTCATACTGAAGTGACTTGAAATGTCATTGATGCAGACATAAATTACAACATGCTGCTGGGGCGACCATGAATCCATGAGTACATGATTATCCCTTCCACCCTACATCAGTGTATGAAATATGTGGCCAGCGACGGGACTATCAAAATAGAGTTCGCCGATATCGACCCGTTCTGAGGACTTGAAGTCTACTGTATGGATGCTGATATATACAAGTCAGTCCCCTGGAATGACAAAATGCTGACGACGAAGCAGAGACAGCTTTAGAAAGCGCAGCAGTGGTCGAATAACCTTTAAAGGTTCGACTGAAAGGGAGGCCTCCCAAGGTGTCAGCGCCTCTTGTTATTAAGCTTCGGAGCAAATCTCCACCTTTGCCTCCAGTGAAGAAAGAAGATGGTCAGGAGCCTATACGAATGATGTTACCCCCGAAGGTCCCCAAGGCCGACGATGAAGGCGCAGGAGCATTCGACCACCATTCCCTTGATGGTCAAGCTAAAAGAGAGGCGTTCTCCTTCTCCTCCGGTGGCATCTCTAGTCCTCACTGACGAAGAGCTAGAAGATTATGTCTGCGCTAATACAGAGGCCCACTCATTCGACGATGTAATCCCTCGAAACAAGATATTCCACTTCATCAATAGAAAGTTGTCATCGAACTACTCTGGCGCACGCTGGAACACCAAATATTTTTTGGATATTTCTCTATGTAAACTACAAACACAAATGATAACTGCCAACCATGTGTGCCGAATTATCCCTGCCCGAGGCGCCTACTTCGTAGTTCCAGCCAGAAAGAAGAAGAAGAACCCATCATATTCGATCGATTGGAGCATCCGCAGAAAATAATTCCTGAAAACCCAGACCTCGACAGCGGCAAAATGCAGTTCTACCGTTATACGGCGCAGGCCAAAAACCTTATCCTAAAGATGGGCTACGACCTGAATAGCAACAAAGGGCTCAATTATGGCAAAGGTTGGCGTCTTCCCTTACGGATACGTGCTCCAAAGGAAAAAGCTGAAAACTACTACCAACGTACTCGTCGAGGGTTGGGGTATGTTACACCTATGACCTCCTTAAAAGCTTCAGAAGAAGAAGTTATGAGGAGCTCACACTCTTCTGACTCCTTAACTTGGGACTTCGATACCAGCATGGGTCAAGTCTTTAAGAAGATGTTGTCTGCTAACATGATCACTAATCAGTTAACCGTCAAAGACAATCAGCGTAGGCGGTTACAAGAGTTAAAAGCGTAGGATGAAAAATGCTTGCTCGTGCAGCAAAGGATTGAGCTTTACCAAGCTCGCATCTCTGGGGCCTTCAACAAAATGGTCTGCGAAAGATCCTACCAGGTGGACGACCTCGTCTTGGCAGTACGGAGATCGATGGTGATGACCCATAAGACGGCTGGAAAGTTCGAGCCCAAGTGGAAAGGACCGTTCGTCATAAAAACGGTGTACTCCAATGGTACTTATCGGTTGGCTAAGCCTAAAGGGGACTTGCTAACGATGCCCATTACCAGCAAGTTCATAAAGAAGTATTACGTCTAAAGACAAAACCAGCATAGGCACCCACATCCCCTGAAAAGGGTACCCATGAGTTCTGGTAAGTTGATCTCTCGCTCTCTCTCCTATATATTCTCTCAAGTAGATAAAGCACTTCACGTCCATATTACCTCTGGATTGCTCCTCTACGCCTGAAAGATGCGACTACCATGTCCATATTACCTCTGAGTAGTCGTTCTTCTCGCATCAGTTCTATGATTATCCCAGCGGCCTAGAAAACAGTTCACGTCCATATTACCTTTAGATTTTTGTTCTATACTCCGACAAAGATCAAGCCTGCCACGTCCATATTACCTCTCGTCAGACAAATCCATTATGAAGATTCCTTCTTTATTCTGGAGACAAAAACAAAGGGAACAAGAAAGCTTCTACATACAAAAACATGTGGCTACAAAGACCTATTACTGACTCTTCGTAGTTACATACACAGAAGATGAAAAAAAGCTGAAATTGTGGTACAATCTCTCAATAGCATGGGCGAGGCGGTGACAGAGCCAATCACTTTCTGTTCAAAACAAAGCCTCCGCCCGAAGCTTCTACTGACCCAAGTCGGGGATGAAGACCAGCACAGAACTTCCCTATCTCCCCAGCTGGCCGAAGAGAGCAACCACAACAGCAGGCCTTGCTATTCCTCGGTCAGAATGGCAACAATCCAAACCCAGGAAGCAGATGTCCAAGTTGTAGGAACAATGGCACCTCTAGAAGGGGTGAATATAGTACAGCGGAGAATATTTAACATTTAAATTTTTTAACTCTAAGCAGCGAAGCAATATATATATATGATGATTGTAAGTAAGTCAGTAAAATCAGGACGGGAAAGCAATATACAGAGACAGCAGATTTATACTGGTTTCCCTTTGTAAGGACTAGTCTAGTCTCGAGTCTCGACCCGATGTTTGAATCCACTATTTTGAATAGAGATTACACCACGTGTTTTGCACCGAAGAACACGCCAACTTTACCACCATCGTCTTTTTATCCAAAGCCCACGAACAAACTTCAACACCTTTTTGAAGAAAACATTTATACGCCAAGCTTGTATAACTTGAAAACTCCTACTAGGAAACCACCGATACTTAGAAGAATTGAGTTGACTTGGAGATTTGAAGTTTAAAGCTTTGGGAATAGAATAGGAAGCTTATAAATGAATAGAGAAGATGAAGATTGAATGAATGTTTAAAAATGAATTTTTTTTCTCTATTTATAGGTTTTTGTAGGACAAAATTTGGGCAGAACTGTAACGCCCCAGTCCCAATATACATAGGACCAAGCACGTAAACGTGCCAGCTGCACATGTACGAAGGATACTCCAATATATAGAATCTTCATATATGCACATAAGCTGTAAATAAAATAATCACATGCCAGAATAATAAAATCTAATCTCATCACAGCTCAAGACAGAAGATAATAGAGTCCAAATAATAAATAAGTATGTCAAAGATAGCCGGGTGAACATGCTTACTCCAAACAGCCTTAAAAATAGTCTTATAAGATCAGAGTCCAACCTCCACAAATAGAAAAAAAGAGATATAAAAATAATATCCATTAATGTCTCAAATAAGGAATAAACTAGAAATCAGTAGGATCTGCCTCGTCATAGATGTATGCTGGATCCAATGCCGCTCCGTACTCCTGCAGGAAGTCATCTAATCTTGGAGAGATAACCAGGTCCTCAGAGGGACGTAGCAAGATACAAGAAAACACCATGCCATATAAACTGTGATAATATAATAAGAAAAAGGAATACATGCAATAGGGTGCCTACCAGTTCTACAGTGATACTGCAGTTAAGAACATACCTTCAACGTATGGGCATCTGGCTCAAGGGCAGGTAACTCAGGTATGGCCCCATAAGGATAACAGGGACCTCAAAGCATAATATTCCTTGAATGTCAGAGGCCAGTAAGATCTGTAATAGGAAAGTGCATAAAGGACCCATACGTTAAGGAACTGTTCTGCCCACCCGGTGCCTAGTAGGGTCACATCCATGACTCATGAAACCTCTAGTAACTGCCATGTCTACTAGCATGCAACACTATTGGCAGTTACTCCTAACCGTCGTACGCCTCATACGTATCGGTGGCCAGCCGACTACGCGAGCACGTGACCTACATATGACTCAACTCATGGTAAAGCAAGTGTCAAGGCCATATGAGATATACCGATACCTTATCAATAAAAGGGGTGGTCACTAGACTAAGTCAATGCAAGAGAAATAAATAAAAGCGAAAAAAACGACCGATAGAGCCGCCTGCACCCAAGTTTGACTTAGACGCACAGTTTTATAATATTAACAAATAATAAATACTAAAAATAATAGCTGAAAAATAAGAATACATAAATCACAGAGTAAGGTGGCAAGGTATCTTGTCTGATGGTGCAAAGTGGCAAGTCCAAAAAATCACAATGTCAGCCAAGAAATGTCATAATCTCCAAACAACTCTGGACACTGAAATAAATATCAAAAATGTACTTGGTCTATAAGATATATCTAGGAAACGTATGTCCAAAACTCTAATTCTGGAACAGAGGAAAAATCGTAATTTCGGGTCAAAGCGATGTCCTCCGTTGGACCCATTTTGCACCGAAACACGTGCCAAAGTCTATGGTCTCTAAAGTCGTCAAACTACTTGTCTACGGGTTTAGTTTGAGGAGGGGAACTCAACGGTATGTCCTGTTTTGGATTTTGATGAGTCGCGTACAAAATTGCCAGTTTGAGTAGGTCGCGGGCCCGCCAAAAAGGGGTTTTGGTCGACCTTCTCAGAATCGAACCAAACTTGGTACACAGGACAAAAATTTTGATTCGGATCTGTTGGCGCAAGTTTTGTCTCAATTTGATGACTGTACACGAAGTTAGGGCGAAGTTTGCAAATTGACGATACAGGGGTATCTTGACAGATACAGACCGATTTCGTCACACACACGCGACGAAACTGAGTTTCGTCAGTTCATACATGTCAGCAACGTCCATACGCGCCTTTCAATACATATAGCGTGCGATCACGTTACCCGGTTTATCGGGGCGCATGCCGTATCGAGAAAATTTTATACGTTTTTAATACTTTGAAAATAATTTTTTTTGTCAACTTTAACTATGAATTTCTTTCAGCATACTGATCGAAACCTCGATCCACAAGATGTGTTTTAATCTTGGTTATGTGGTTAATGACTATTTTTAATTGGTTCATTGAATTCTTTAGTGTATGGGTCGAAAATCGGCTTTCAAGTCGTCGGTTAGGACTGCCCAAAACTGCCCTATTTCGACAGTTTTCTTGGGAACTTTGGTTCGAATTCCCGAACAATATATTAGGTTTTACTAGATCCTACATGAAGGGGTTTAGAGAGGGTCAACTAGGCTCTATACCGTAACTTGCAGAATCAAAAAATACGAATTACACGCAAAGAGTTTTGACGGGGTAGAGGGGGTACCTTTCGGTGAATTCCTGGAGACGGTGCTCTGTTCTACGCACACGCGACGGCGTCCAGCGGCGGTCAGAGGCGTGCAGGCAGATGGATGAAGTCGCCTGGGTGTCAGGGTCGCCCAGGGGCTGCTGCACGGGGGTTTGGTGTGAAGTCGAGAAAAGGTTCGAGAAGGAACTCCGGGTCGACTGGGTTTTTTTTATATAGAATTTAAATCCTATACTAATTCCATCTCTATATCCAATCCTATTTTGGTTTGCATTCCATTTGATGCAATCTAGGGAACTTAACTTAGATTAGGATGTGTTTGGAAGATTTGGTTAAATCTTTCTTATCAAGATTTGATTCAAATCTTGTTACCAACCCTCGTTTGTCCGCAGAAGGGAACAGAAGGGGGAGCTCGGGTTAAAGCCTGGTACTGTTCACTTTGTGAACAGTGCTTGGCTTGTTTCTTTTTTTCAAACACTAAATACTATATATATATATATATATATATATATATATATATATATATATATATATATATATATATATATATATATATACCCATCTATTCTTTCTATACATTTTAAATTCTACTATTCGAACTAAAATACGATTAATTAATTTATAACCTAAATTTATATATAAACTTCTTTATTTGACTATGCATTTACTATATATGTATATTCACCAAATATGTATACATGATTTATTCAAAAAGAATAAGAAAGATATACATATATTGAGAGAAAGAAAATAAAATTAGGAATAAAACAACAACAAAAAAATATTTAACAAAATTTTTGGGGTTTTACATCCTACCCAACTTAAAGAAATTTCTTCCTCGAAATTAAACTAAGGTAGGGGTCGAATGCAGTGCAATGCAATGCAAGGAACTATAAAGAACTAACATATGCAAGACATACCTTGGTTGTCAAACAATTACGGGTAGCAATTTCGGATGTCGTCCTCGCACTCCCAAGTAGACTCTTCCGACGAGTGATGCTTCCAAGCCACGCGAACCAATAGAATAGATTGATTCTGCAACACCTTCACTCGACGATCAAGAATGTCTACCGGTTGCCCTTCGTACGACAAGTTTGGTCCAACTGTGATCTCGGAGTGATCAAGCACATGATTGTTGTCTGTCGCGTACCTCCTTAGCTGGGATACATGGAATACGTATTGCACTCCCTCTAGTGACGGTGGCAAGGCCAATCTATAGGCAACCTGTCCAACACGTTCCAAGACATCGAAAGGACCGATGTATCTTGGATTCAACTTGCCACGTCCACCGAATCGAATCGTGCTTCTAGTGGGGGATATTTTTAAGAACATATGGTCGCCCTCTTTGAACTACAAGGGCCAGCGACGATTATCTGCCTACTGCTTCTGATGATCCTGCACTTCTCGCTGGTGGCCCTGAATTTTCATCACTGTCTCCATTGTGCTCAAGAATAACTCGGGATCCAATCGCTGTCGCTCTACTATGTCTCTCCAACAAACAGGAGACCGACACTTCCTACCATACAATACTTCAAACGGAGCCATCTGAATGCTCGCTTGGTAGCTATTGTTGTAGGAAAACTCAATAAGATGATGATTGTCCTCCCATGATCCGCCAAAGTCAAGCATGCACGCTCTCAGCATATCCTCTAGCGTCTGAATGGTACGCTCTGACTGGCTGTCTGTCTGCAGATGGTATGTCGTGCAAAACTTCAATCATGTCCAAACACTCTTACATGCTCCTCCAAAAGTACGAGGGGAATCTTGAGTTACGGTCCGACAAAATACTAACAGGCACACCATATAATCTCACATTCTGCTCCATATACATCTCTGCCAATACCTCTGTCGACTGGCCCACTCTAAAAGATAAGAAATGGGCTGACTTTGTAAGTCTGTCAACAATCGCCCACACTATGTCACGTCCCCTAGGACTCCGAGGAAAACCCGTGACAAAATCTATAGTAATGTGCTCCAACTTCCACTCGGGAATGGGTAGCGGCTGTAATAATTCGGCCGTCCTCTGGTGCTCCGCCTTCACTTTTTGACATACCAAACACTTGGTAACGAAACGAGCTATCTCTCGCTTTATTCTGTGCCACGAATAATACTGTCGTAAGTCGCGGTACATCTTGGTTCTTCCGGGATGAATAGAGTATGTCGAACTGTGAGCCTCTGCCATCAGCTCCTGCTGTAGCTCTCCATTAGAAACATAAATGCGATCACCACATCGCAATATCCCATCGGGATGGATCCTCAATCCCGTCTGCTCTCCTGCTTCAGTCCTCTCTCTGAGCCGTCAAAATCTAGCTTCAGTGGGCAATGCTGCCTTGATGCGCTCTACCAATGATTATTGTACTTGGAGGTTGGCTAATACGTCATCTGCTCCAGGAAATACTACCTCAATACCAAGCTGCTCCAAGTCTCTAATTAACTCCTTCTGCGTAGTCAAAAAGTGTGCCATGGGCTTACGGCTTAATGCGTCTGCCACGACATTAGCCTTGTCCGGATGATAATGCAGCTCGATCTCATAATCCTTCATCAACTCCAACCAACGTTGCTGTCGCATATTCAACTCTTTTTGTGTGAACACGTACTTGAGGCTCTTATGATCAGTGTAGATATCAACCTTTTCGCCGTACAAGTAGTATCTCCATAGCTTCAAAGTAAAGATAACTGCTATAAGCTCTAGATCATGGGTCGAATAATTCTTCTCGTGCACTCTCAACTGTCTCGATGCATATGCTACTACACGACCGTGCTGCATCAATACACATCCTAATCCTTTCTCGGATGCATTACTGTAGATCACAAATCCTTTCGAGCCCGATAGTAGGGTTAAGATCGGTGCTGTATTCAATCGCTTCTTCAACTCGTCAAATACGGCTTGACACTCGTCTGTCCATACAAACTCCTAATCCTTGCATGTTAATCGAGTCATAGGCCCCTCTATTCGAGAGAAATCTTCTACGAACCATCGATAGTAAACCGCAAGTTCCAGGAAACTTTTTACCTCAGAAGTTGATGTGGAAGCGGGCCATAATTTGACTGTTGTGATCTTCTCTGGGTCCACAGATATACCATCACCTGTATCAACATTACCAAGAAATAATACCTCCTTGAGAAAGAAATCACACTTGCTAAGCTTTACAAAAAGTCGCTCATTCTTTAACGTTCCCAAAACTATCTGTAGATGCTGCTCATGCTCCTCTTGGCTCTTGGAGTAAATCAAGATATCATCTATAAAGACTACTACAAATTTTTCGAAGTACTGGTGAAAGATGTTGTTCATTAAATTCATGAAGACTGCGGGAGCATTGGCCAAACCGAAAGGCATGACCAAGAACTTGTAGTATCCATACCTTGATCAATAAGCCGTCTTTGCAATGTCTTCCTTCCGGACCTTCAATTGGTGATAGCATGATCGTAAGTCAATCTTGGAGAATACTTTTGCTCCACTCAGTTGATCGAATAGATCGTCTATACGCGGCAAGGGATACTTGTTCTTCACCGTCACTACATTCAATGCTTTGTAGTCGATGCACATGCGCACTGTCCCGTCTTTCTGAGGCACAAAAAGAACGGGTGCTCCCGACGGTGACGTACTGGCACAAATAAAGCCCTTCTACAATAAGTTATCTATCTGTATCTTTATCTCTACTAACTCTTTGGGTGCTAGTCGATAAACTTGAGATGAAATAGGCTCGACTCCCGGAATAAGCTCAATAGAAAACTCAATGTCTCGGTCAGGTGGCATGTAGAAGCATGGAAAAGAATAAAGAAAGATCCATGCGGCCAGAGAGCCCCCTGCGGCTCAGAGAGTTCATGCGGCTCAAGTATCCATGTGGCTCGAGCGTCTATGCGGCTCAAACAAGTCTCATGCGGTTCAAAGAGGAGCCACGTGGCCTACAAATAGCTCTCTCATTTTGCATTAAATGCCTTGACGGCTGACAACTTTGACGAAATGACAGTTCTGACACGAAGATATCATTATGACTCCCTTATAATGACAGACTCCTTGGAAAGCGAAGAAAATCTCTGACACAATCTCCCGAGATTTAAAAACTGTCATGCAGCCTTGACACGTGGACAGTTGTATGCGGCCCAAGCGGAGACTCCTCCATGCGGCTCGCGAAGACTAGCTCCATGCGGCCCAAGCGGAGACTCCTTCATGCGGCTCATGAGGACTATTTCCATGCGGTCCAAATGTTCAGGGGGGCCACTCTTAGGCAGCCTTGACACGTGGCCAGCCTTATGCGGCCCAAATTTCCTGCGATTCAGATTTTTGATATTTTGACACGTGGCATGATAGCAGGGCACGTGGCATCAGATTGATCGAAATCTCTCAACAAATCCCAATAAAATATTAGGATCAAATCAGATCATTTGTAAATAAGCCAATTAAAGACACGTGTCAAGGAATCCGAGGTTGGCATGACAAATCCTCATGACAAATCGGGAGGATTTATGTCGATCAATATTAATTACCCACAAAAGATTTGATACAATCACATTTATTGCTCAAATCTCGATGAACGGCCCAGATTTAACGATCCTTAGCCGCCGACTTTCAAGACTGGGCAATCATTGTAAACCCTAATGAGGCCCCCCACTCTTATAAATAGTAGGGTGCCATTGCCTTGCAAATAAGACACATACAGAGAGATATACAGAGACAGAGACAGACGCACATAGAGACATAGAGAGCCAGAGAGCCTGAAGAGAGCATTTCTTCATCAACGCCCGTCAGTTCTTCTACAGAGTCCAAACGCTGCACCCGATCGTCCAAGGAGTAAGGCAGAGCGGTCGTCGCTTTTCCGAGCCTCTATCGTCACCTCTCAGAATCTAAAATAAACAATTGTACTTAGATTGCTGTACCCAGATTTTCGTCCCTAGGCTTTCTTTGTACAAGCGAGTTTGTATTGTGAAGTAAAAGTCCAGTCCTCCGATAATTGTTCTGTCCTTTTATATTTTATGGCAAACACGATGACGACTCTGCTGGGGACAAACTTCTCTATAGCTGAGGAGTTGGTGATGCAATCGGATACAGCCAAACTTGGCTCCACGCAACAGAAGATGGTCGTCCGCTTCGACCAACAGGCGTTTAATGAAATGCTCTCTGAAGGAAGTGCTGGCCCGATCAAGAAGTGATCCCGTACAAAGAAAGCTCGCTGCGAGTGGAGGCCAAAATCATTCGCTCCTCCATAAGCTCTGGACGGGGTACTCTCGGCTACCCAAGACGGCGAAGGTGATTCTCATACGGCTCCACTTCGAGCCGTAGAGGACTCTGCTGTCCCCAAGTCCGGCAGAGGAAAGCACTACGATGCTAGACTTATAGGGACAAAGAGTGGTTCTATGCGCCCCAAGAAGAAGCCGAACACTCATGTGGCCAAATCTGTCAACCACATGCAGGACGCTCATGCGGGTGAATCTGCCAGTCGCATGAAGGAGGCCTATGCGGCCAGACCATCCAGCCGCGTAAAGAAAACTCATACGGCTGAGACTGCCAGCCGCATGAAGAAAGCCTATGCGGCTACGTCTGCCAGCCGTATGAAGATTGTTGATGACAGCAGCATGACGTCCACTCCACGTGGCTCTGTCTTCGACCGCCTCTCCTATGGTCCTGATCTCTTGTGCTCCCAAGAAGATATGTCTGTCTCTCTCCAGCATCACCTAGACTCTTCCTACTATGTGTCCTTACGCACTAGAGCGAAGAAGTCTAGGACAGCACGAGCTTGGCAAGCTCGGCCCGCTGACCCGGTCTCTGATCATCTGAGCGTCCCGTATACCGTTATGCGGGCCTCAGATAGGAAGTTGTACAGAACCACTCGAGTCCAGCCCCCGGCGGCGGACAGAAAGGTTCGCAAAAGTCTTCCAAAATCTAGGGAGCAAACATGGTCGATCCAGACCCATCTGACTTGCGTGAGGCCGTCCTCCACAAACGCAAGGAATGAGAAAATGCATCGGGGTGCAAAAAGTCCTCCCACGGACGTCACTGCACCCAAGTCGTCGACAACTGCTGCTGCAATAACGCGACGGTGCGAGAAGACCGGCAGTCCGTCTTTCAAAGACTGCAACAACCGTCTTCAGAAGATGAGGCAAATGTTCCCGCCGATGGAAAAAGAAAGAAGGCAAATGTTCCCAGCCCGAAGATTTCAACCACTTTGACTAAAAGACTGTCGTCTAAGCGGGTGCCCACCACCAGAGTTTTCCAAGGTACTCGTTCTAAGACGAAATCTGCTACAGTGGGAGATTCATCATCCACAACACTAGGGGTTGCTAGGACTGGGGGTAGCACTCTTCCGAACATCCATGACAATCCGATGTTCCAAGGAGATGAGCCGGGGGAGACAACTCTCCCATCAGATGCAGCAAACCCCGACGTCCCCGAGGACGTCCACAACTCCCAAGACAAGACAAACTCGGAGACTGGGGGTACTATTCCTTCCGAGTCCGAACCAGAAGAGAACATTTCCACATACCCCGATGACTTCTCACTACAGGGGTATGATTCGGAGGGCGCTTCCTCCACCGCTCCGTCCATCTCTCCTCATAAAAAGACGATATTTATGGCAAACACGACAGTCCTGACAATTCCTCGGGGAAAACATCCTCGAACTTGGTGATGATAGGATGCTGAAGGTTGTCCTGCATCATCATGTGTGTCCCCGATGCGGGTGCATCACAACTCTCTCCGTCTTCTTTGGTAAACTCAAACTTTGCCCCATTCGGTGGTCTAAAGACAATACCGCCCCTATAGCAGTCTATGAGAGTGAAATGCTGGCTTAACCAGTCCATTCCAAGAACCACATCAAATGTTGGCATTAGAAATACAAGAAGTCGTGCCCTCATCTCTCTGCCACTTATTACTACAGGATAAAGTCTACAAACACCACTAACAGGTACAACTCCTCCTCCAGTGAGGATTCTAACATTCTTAGCTAAGGGTGTGATGGGAATGATGTGCCTAGTGGCAAAACTAGTGGCTACAAATAAATGTATGGCTCTAGTATCAAATAATGTAATAGCAGAAAAAGATGCAACTAAAACCATACCTGCTTTAACCTCTGCCTCTGTCTCTACTTTTGTATCCTCAACTGCTAGAGAAAATACCTACCCATAATTTTGTCCAGTGCCCTGAGCTCTGGCCCTCTCGAACTGTGCTGACTGGGGTGGTAATGTTGGGCGAGGTGCTCCTGCCGCTGGCCGAGGTACTGGAAGTGTTGGGGCTGTCAGTCTCGGGTTCTGTTGAGCATAAACTAAGGACTGTTGCTCTGGACAATCCTTCACCTTATGCTGTCCTGACCCGTATCTCAAGCATGCTGCAAGTCGATTTCGACAGTCTTTCAAGAGGTGTCCCTACTTTTCGTAATAGTTGCAGGTGGGCTTCTGATAAGGTATGGGCCTCTACTGGAACTGTCATGTGGCCCTCCTGATAGGTCCACTCTGAGTAGCTCGGGTTGGTGTAACTGCTGGTGTATGGCACCTCGATGTCTGCTGTAGCTCCTTACGAAGAATGTCCTGAGCATGAGCCTCTTCCAGGATAGCTGAATGGAAGACTCGAGACTGGGTAGTCGTATAAGACTTGAGCTCTGGTGCAAGCCTCTAGTAAAATCTCCTTACCTTCTCTAACTATGTCGGAATCAATCCCGTACCAAATCTACTCAGGCGATTCAACTCTGAGTCATACTCATCAACTGTCATATTTCCTTGCTTCAGATGAAGGAACTGGTCGTAGAGACCATCTCGAACTGAATAGGGAAGAACCTCTCATAAAATACATCATAGAACTGCTTCCAGGTGATCCCAGTACCTAATCATCTCGCTTTCGCCTTCCACCTGTGGTGAGCATTATCTTCTAACAGTAGGTCCACTGCTGTCATCCAATCTCGAGCTGGAAACTGAGATGCCTTCAGTAGCTTCTCTGTACTAACAAGCCACTGTGACACCTCTAGTGGCTTCTCCGTTCATCTAAAGGCCTTGGGGTTCATATCCATAGAATTCTTTACAGAGCCTTCATAAGGATGTAGAGCCGGTGCTGGTGCTAGTACTGGAGGTGGTGGTGGAGGTCTAGCCAATGCTTCCATCATCGTATGTCTCATCAGCATAGTTTGCTGCCTTTAAGAATTTATTATGGCATCCATAAATTGGGAAGTAGGACTCCCATCAGTCGGTGGTGGAGGCATCTGAGGTCCCAACTATGGTGGAAACTACGGAGGGAATGGTAGTGGTAGAGGCAATAGTACATTCCCTTCCGGTGGCATGGTTGAGGTCTGCCTAGCCTGGCTACCCGGGGGTACTGCGATCTCTGGGTACTCCGTCGTCGGTGTCGTAGTAGGCTGCGACTCTCCTGGCGGGTATGGTGTGCTGGAGTCATTGGAGGATTCTGTCCCTCCGGAGTAGCCTCTTCACCAGATGTGAGGGCCAATGCAGAAGTGCATCCGCTTCCTAGATTCATATTGTTGGCACGAAGAAGATAGGTTGATATTAGGAAAGATTAGATATGAGATAATTCAAATAATCAAGGAAGTTTAGAAGAGGTTGGAAGTCAAGGGAAGTAGTAGTTTTGGATGAGATATTCCTATTCCTATATGTAGGCTTGTTGGGCACAGTAATGTAACCCAACAATATTTTTGACCTACATGGGCCACCACAAAAACATGTAACGCCCTAGTCCCAAAATACATAGGACCAAGCACGTGAACATGCCAGCCGCACATGTACGAAGAATACTCCAATATAAGGAATCCTCATATATGCACATGAGCTGCAAATAAAATAATAACAGGCCAGAATAATAAAATATAATCTCATCACAGCTCAACACAGAAGATAATAGAGTCCAAATAATAAATAAGTATGTCGAAGATAGTCGGGTGAACATGCTCACTCCAAATAGCTATGAAAATAGTCTCACAAGATCGGAGTCCAACCTCCACAAAATAGAAAGAAAAGAGATGTAAAAATAATGTCCACTAATACTCAAATAATGAATAGACTAGAAATTAGTAGGAACTGCCTCGTCATCGATGTAAGCTGGTCGAATGCCGCTCCGTACTCCTGCGGGAAGTCGTCTAATCCTGGAGAGATAACTAGGTCCTCAGAGGGACGTAACAAATTACAAAAAAATACCATGCCATATAAACTGTGATAATATAAAGAAGATGGAATACATGCAGTAGGGTGCATACCAGTTCTACTGTGATAATGCAGTTAAGAACAGACCTTCAACACATGAACATCTGGCTCAGGAGCAGGTAACTCAGGTATAGCCCCATCAGGATACCAGGGACCTCAAAGCATAACATTCTTTGAATGTCAGAGGCTAGCAGGATCAGTAATAGGAAAGTGCATAAAGGACCCATACGTTAAGGAACTATTCTTCCCACATAATGCCTATTACGGTCACATCCATGACTCATGAAACCTCTAGTAACTGCCAAGTCTACTAGCATGCCACATTATTGGCAGTAACTCCTATCTGTCGCATGCCTCATACGTATCGATGGCCAGCCGACTACCCAAGAACGTGTCCTACATATGACTCACAAATCGTGGTAAAGGAAGTGTCAAGGCCGTATGAGATATACCGATACCTCATCAATAAAAGGGGTGGTCACTAGACTAAGTTAATGCAAGAGAAATAAATAAAAGCGAAAAAACGATCGAT
Organism: Iris pallida; assembly: GCA_029216955.1. Classification (NCBI taxonomy): domain Eukaryota; kingdom Viridiplantae; phylum Streptophyta; class Magnoliopsida; order Asparagales; family Iridaceae; genus Iris; species Iris pallida. The sequence goes on from JANAVB010021999.1 coordinate 12,545,381, forward strand.
AGAGCCACCTGCACCCAAGTGTGACTTGGACGCACAATTTTATAATATTAAAAAATAAGAAATACTAAAAATAATAGCTGAAAAATAATAATACATAAATCACAGAGTAAGGTGGCAAGGTATCTTGCCTGAAGGTACAAATTGGCAAGTCCAAGAAATCACAATGTCAGCCAAGAAACGTCACAATCTCCAAACAACTGCAGACGCTGAAACAAACATCAAAAACATAGTTGGTGTATAATATATACCAAGGAAATGCCTGTCCAAAAGTCTAATTCGGGAATAGGGGCAAAATCGTAATTTCGGGTGAAAGCGATGTCCGCCGTTGGACCCGCTTTGCACTGAAATGTGTGCCAAAGTCTATGGTCTTTTAAGTCATCATACTACTTGTCTATGGGTTTAGTTTGAGAAGGGGAACTCAACGGTATATCCAGTTTTGGATTCCGATGAGCCGCGTACAAAATTGCCCGTTTGAGTGGGTCAAGGGCCCGCCAAAAAGGGATTCCGGTCGACTTCCTCAGAATCGAACCAAACTTGGCACACAGGACCAAAATTTTGATTCGGACCTGTTGGCGTAATTTTCGTCTCGATTTGACGAATATACACGAAGTTGGGGCAAAGTTTGCAAATTGGCGATACGGGGTATCTTGACGGATACAGACTGATTTCGTCGCACACACGCGACGAAACTGAGTTTCGTCAGTTCCCACATGTCAGCAACGTCCATAAGCGCCTTTCGATGAGTATAGCATGCGACCATGTTGCCCGGTTTGTCGGGGCGCACGCCGTATCGAGAAAATTTCATACGTTTTTAATATTTAGAAGATAATTTTTTTTGTCAACTTTAACTATGAATTTCTTTCAGCATACTGATCGAAACCTCGATCCAAAAGATGCGTTTTAATATTAGATATGTGGTTAATGACTGTTTTTTATTGGTTTGTTGAATTCTTCAGTGTATTGGTCGAAAATCGGCTTTCAAGTCGTGGGTTAGGACTGCCCTATTTCGACAGTTTTCTCGAGAACTTTGGTTCGAATTTCCGAGCAATATATTAGGTTTTACTAGATCGTACATGAAGGGGTTTAGATAGCGTCATCTAGGCTCTATACTACAACTCGCAGAATCAAAAAATAGGAATTACACGCAAAGAGTTTTAACGGGGAAGAGGGGGTAGCTTTCGGTGAATTCCTGGAGACGGTGCTCTGTTCCACGCACATGCGACGGCGTCCAGCGGCGGTCAATAGCGTGCAGCGGATGGACGAAGTCGCCTGGGTGTCAGGGTCGCCCAGGGGTTGCTGTACGGGGTTTGTTGTGAAGTCGAGGAAAGGTTCGATTAGGAACTCCTGGTCTGCTGGGGTTTTTTTTATATAGGATTTAAATCCTATACTAATTCTATTTCTATATCCAATCCTATTTCAGTTTGTATTCCATTTGATGCAATCCAGGGAACTTAACTTAGATTAGGATGTGTTTGGATGATTTGGTGAAATCTTTCTTATCATGATTTGATTCAAATCTTGTTACCAACCCTCGTTTGTCCGCAGAAGGGAACATAAAGGGGGAGCTCGGATTAAAGCCTGGTACTGTTCACTTCGTAAACAGTGCTTGGCTTGTTTCTTTTTTTAAACACTTTAAAAATGTATATATATATATCTATATATATATATATATATATATATATATATATATATATATATATATATATATATATATACCTATCTATTCTTCTATACATTTCAAATTCTACTATTAGAACTAAAATATGATTAATTAATTTATAACCTAAATTTATATATATTCTAGTAATACTTGGTAGCAATTACCTTCCTAACAAACTTTTTTATTTGACTATTCATTAACTATATATGCATATTCACCAAATATGTATACATGATTTATTGAAAAAGAATAAGAAAGATATAAATATATTGAGAGAGAGAAAATAAAATTAGGAATAAAACAACAACAACAAAAATATTTAACAAATTTTTTTGGGTTTTACAAGAACTCGGTACCCTAACGTTCAAAAATTTAAACGTTGGAGATCCACAAGAATAGGTAAAGCTTCTGACCAGGAGTAAATTCTGCTGACCGAGTTCGGTTAGCCTAATTCTAGGCAATTTTGGTTTAGGAATTGGTTTAGAAATATATTTGGTTTGGTTTAGGAATTGAATGAAGATGGGTTTGGTATATAATCAAGGATAGACTTCTAATTTCCAGTGATCCCGATTCACAAATATTCTAGACTCGATAAATAGAAAAATATAGAATAAATATAAAATCTCAGCGATGATGCAATCTGTATTCTTTGTTTCTTTTCATATCGAGATCGAAGTTTAAGATACTTATCGAAATCGGTTCGACTATGCCTAAATGTGCCAACAATCACCTCTATTTTAATAATGTGACAAAACTTACGATTGATACTTAAAGAATGGTTCATCTTGAAGTGGAAGTAGACTTGATGAGTACGGAAGGTACGGTAGTAGCTTTATGTCCGTCAAACAGTTGGTACAATGCAATGTTCAATGCTCCCCAGTAGTGTACGATCAAGTCTTATTACTCCTCCGTAATAAAACATTCTGCTGAAACTATACCTATAGAGTCTTAAACCAACATTCTTTCAAACCAAATTAGTAATACAATGAATAAGCATCAGAAATCTTATGTTATAGCCAAGATGAAATAAATTAATCTTATCAATCTTACTCCCCCGTTTTATTATAATAGCAAAATGGTGTAGCAATATTATGAAACTAAAAAAGATAAATGATGACATGCATGGAATAATGGAAATACTAGAATAAACTGAAAGGAGTTTTGCATACATCACAAAGAAAACTGATAATGCTTGAAAGAAGCATTTATCACTAATACATGCATAAAGTCAAAACATAACAAAAAATCACTGAAATATCACGAGGAAAAATATATCCTCAACTATCATCCTTATCATCATCGGCAGCTGCAGCACCATTAGTACTAGAAGGATCGATCTCAATAGATCGGCTGGGGTCATATCGAGCGACAGCAGGATCAAAGTAACCGTGCGCCTTACGGTCATCAATACGATAGCCAAGACTGGATGGATCATGAACCATAGGAATGGGGCCACTAGGGTTGTGAGCAACGCTCTAAGATAGATTAAGAATCGTGTTCGAGATAGCCTGGAGCTGAAGGGTGGTACGAAAATCCGTAGCTCAGAACTGATCCAGCATAAGAGTCTAAAGGGACTCAAGAGTAACACCGGCAGGAGGATGATTAGCCTGGAAGTCAGTGGATGTGGGAGAAACTATGGGAGGTAGAACCTGTGTAGGCTGAGCTAGGTGACAATGCTCATGAAGATATGCAGGAGCAACATCCTCAGCACAGTCCTCAAGACTGACCTCAAAATACTAAATATGATCGGAAGATACATCGCGTATAGAAGGCATCGTAAGGAATTCTTGCGACAATGATCCATAGCGGAGATGATAGTCTTGGGTAGACTGAAGGGAACATGGAAGTGAAGATGATAACTTGTTAAGAGTTCCATGTAAGAAATCTCATCTGTGGCAGTGTTCTTTGGAAGGATAGTAGAGAACACTATGCGATAGAGATCATAGAAGTAGTTGTTCAGATGTCTAGGTCGAAGAGTGCCATGGGGTCGAGGATTCGGTGCACAGAGCGAATAACGGAAGGAATCAAAAGATGTTCCCTCGGGAAACTCAACAGATGTAATCTCTATAAGTGCTTCCCCATTATTGGGTACGTGGAGAATGATCGCGAGATCATCGGCATCGAACTCAATGTCGACTCTACCAACTTTAGATTTTATCGTTCCCTTTATGATCGAGAAATTACAATAAAACATACGAGTGGAGTTGGTATAAAAGGAAAAAGTAGATTGAACTAAATCTAGCAAATGATGATATGTGAATAGGCTAGAGTGATCAGGAAATAGTGTAAAGTTGATAGGAGCACGCGGACATATTTTCTCTTATGAAAATCTGTGAACCAAGAGTCCGAAGCTTCTTGGGACACAAAAATAAATTCATCGTAGAAATTTACATCAGGTCTCGAAGGAGCGTAAAGTAAAAAAGGGGGCCGCCTCATGAGGGGTTGAGGACGAACCTTTATCAACCTTCCTCTTCTTTTGAGAAGAAATAGGTTGCTTATGAGCCATATGAAAAATAGTACGGAAAGAAAAGAGAGAGATATACCGAAATTGATGGTGAACAGTCGAAGAGAACCTCGAGTGAGCTCCGAATATGAAGTTTAAGAGCTTGAAGAGCTTGGATGAGGGAGAACAAGGAGGTTAGGGTGAGGGTTTTTCGGTAGAGTTTGGAGGTGCATTATGAAGAAGATGATGATGAAGAGGTTTTAAATAGAAGAGGGGTCGGCTGTCCAGCTTTTGTTCGAAATCCCCGAGACCGAGTTCAATCTGAGTTCGGACTGAACTCTGACCGAGTTTGGTCACTAGGGTTTCAAGACAGAGTTGGAAACAGTGTGACAGTTTTTAACATAAATATGAAAAATAATTTAGAACTAATTGTGTTGAAGAAAATAATTTAATATTTATTAATTAATTCTCATAAATTGCTATAGCTACTTTAGGTAAGCTATAGGAGCCGGATCCCAGCTAGCGGTAGTCCGAAGACTAGTGCACCGTGTCGCTTCAGGTTATTTACACTTGTGTGACAGAAGGGCCCTTTCGGCTTATAACCAAAATAAATTTAGCAAATTCATGTTCATTAAATAATAATATTATATTATATTACCTCAACATCCAGAATTTCTAATTCTCTTGGTATAACGTTAAGACGATCTTCAGCCAAAGGTTTTGTGAAGATGTTAGCTAGTTGATGTTTAGTATCAAAAAATTCTAAAACAATATCACCTTACAAAACATAGTCGCTCAAAAAGTGATATCTAATTTCTATTATTTAGTGTGTGAATGACATATGGGATTCTTAGTGAGATTTATAGAGCTAGTATTATAACAGTAAATGGGAATATGATGAAAGGATAATTGAAAGTCTTCCAGAGTTTGTTTCATCCACAAAATTTGTGCACAACAACGTCCTACAGCTATATACTCAGCTTCAGTAGTTGATAATGCAACTGAATTTTGATTCTTAGAAAACCAGGAGACCAAGGACTTTCATAGAAAAGGACATATACCGCTGGTACTTTTATGATCGATTTTGCATCCAGCATAATCTGCGTCCGAGTAACCTCTCAGGTCAAACGAATCAGATTTGGGATACTAAAGACCGATTGTCAAAGTTCCTTTAAGGTATCGTAAGATATGCTTAACAGCACTTACATGTGATTCTTTAGGACAAGCCTGATATCTAGCACATAAACATACAACAAACATAATGTCTGGACGACTAGTAGTTAAGTATAGTAAACTACCAATCATACCTCTGTACTTACGTATGTCGGCTGGTGTACTGCTTTCATCTATATCAAGCTTTGTAGATGTTGCAATCGGAGAGCCAATAGGTTTGACATTTTCCATATCGAATTTCTTTAGCAAGTGTTTTGTATATTTGGCTTGATTAATGAATATCCCTTGTGAAACTCTGCTTAAATTGCAGTCCAAGGAAGAATGCTAATTCTTCCATCATGCTCATTTTGAATTCACTCTGCATACACTTAGCAAACTCGTTATATAGCATCTCATTAGTAGCTCCAAAGATTATATCATCTACATATATCTGTACTAATAAAATGTTTTTATCCAAAGATTTTATAAACAAAGTTGAATCAACCTTTCCTTTTGAAAAATCGTGTTCAAGTAGGAAAGAACTAAGGCGCTCATGCCATGCACGAGGTGCTTGTTTGAGACCGTAGAGAGCTTTTCGAAGCTTGAATACGTGATCAGAAAATTTGAAATCTTCAAAGCCTGGAGGTTGTTTTACAAAAACTTCTTCTTTTATAAAACCATTTTAAAATGCACTTTTAACATCCATCTGAAAATTTTGAAACCATGAAAACTTGCAAAACCATAAAGCATATGAATGGACTCTAATCTAGCAACTGGAGCATATGTCTCATCATAGTCAATGTCTTCTTCTTGATTATAGCCTTGAGCTACTAGATGTGCTTTTTTGCGTGTGACTGAGCCTTTCTCATCTAACTTATTTCGGAATACCCATTTAGTACCAATGATCGGATGATCAATAGGTCTGGGAACAAGTTCCCAAACTTGATTCCGTTCAAACTGGTTAAGTTTCTCTTGCATAGCAGAAATCCAAAATTCATCAGAAAACGCTTCTAATACATTTTAGGTTCAATTTTAGAAATAAATGCAACATTTGCTATCACCAATTGTCTTAAGATGGAACGAGTGCTTACGCCTTTTGACACATCACCGATTACCAGTTCTTCGGGATGGTTTGGTGTAAATCGCATACGTTTCGACAAATTTTTCAGATAAGACGTGGAAATATCTTCTGTTGTGGGAGTTTCGTCTACTGTGGGAGTTTCTTCTTCATTGTCACTATCGTATTATCTTTTGACATTTAGCTCATCGAACTTGACGTTGATTGATTCTTCAACAATAAGTGATTTCTTGTTGAATACTCTGTATCCTTTGCTTTTCGTCGCATATCCCAAGAAAATTTCTTTATCAACTTTTCCATCAAATTTTCCCAAGTTGTCTTTTGTATTCAGAATGTGACATCTGCATCCAAAGAACTTGAAATAGATGATATTAGAAGTTCTATTAAACCATAATTCATAAGGAGTCTTTTTAGAGATGGTCTAATAAGAACTCTATTCAATACATGGCATGTTGTATAGACAACTTATGTCCAAAAGTATTTAGGAAGATTGTACTGATTAAGCATAACTCTGGCCATATCACCGATAGTTCTGTTCTTCCATTCTATAGCTCCATTCTGCTGAGGAGTTCTGGGGCAAGAGAATTCATGAGATAATCCATTTAAATTGCAGTACGATTTGAATTCATGGTTATCGAATTCTTCTCCATGATCACTTCGAACACAAGTAATCATGAATCCTTTCTCGTTTTGTACCTTCTTACAGAAAGATATAAACTCAGAAAAGGCCTCATTCTTATTTGCAAGAAAATAAACCCAAGTATATCGTGAATAGTCATCAACTATCACGTAAACATAAAGCTTTCTGTCAAGATTGGTGACTCTACTTGGTCCAAACAAGTCCATATAAATTAATTGCAGAGGTCTAGAGGTACTTACAGCATTTATTAATTTGAAAGATGATCTAGATGCCTTATTCTTCTCACAATCAGCAAGGTCATATCTTTCTTGAAAGCTATTTCAAGTAAGCCTCTTACCTGTCTCTTGGTGGACAATCTTGCAATCGTGTCCATGTTTGCATGACCAAGACACATATGCCAAATCCAGCTTTCGTCTTGTGTTGTAAACAGACACTTTCCTGTATTGGTAGTCTTTTCTGACAAATATAAAACATATATGTTGTCCTCTATTATTCCCTTAAATAAAATAATTCCAGAGGTTTTATCATAGATAAAACATTATTCTAACAAAATTTATTCCATAACCGTGATCTGCTAACTGACTGATACTCAACAAGTTATGTTTCAATTCTGTTACTAAGCAAACATTTTTAATAATAGGAGAGGAAGAGATACCTATGTCACCAATGCCAATGATATTACCTTTAAGATTGTTTCCAAAGGAGACAGAGCCTTCTTTCTTTATCGATAGAGTTGCAAACAATTTGTCATCACCTGTCATATGCTTGGAGCAACCACTATCGAGTATCCACTTCTTTTAGTAGGATGAGGAGGGTCCACCTACAACACAGGTTGAAGATGTAAACTTTGGTACCCACTTTCTTGAGGGTCCTGATGTGTTAGCTTTTGGAACCTATTTATACACATTCATATCTACTAGCTTTCTAATCTTACACTGCGGTGGCACGTCCTTTTAATCTACAATAATAACATGTAGCAGAAGTATTGGTGCTAGGTTTTGTTTGAAAATCATGCATATGAGTTTTTGAAACATTGTGCGCATTCTTGGTGTATGGAAACATATACATATAAGCATGATTTCTAACACTACCAGTCGTGTTGTTAGTGTGGTGTTTGTGTTTAGCCTTCTGATAAGTACTAATCTGAGCAGTTGGTCTAACAACTTGTTTGCCCAGTTTAATCTCTAACATTTTAGAGTTAACATTGGCTTCATTTAATGGTTCGTGAGTTCATCTATTCTTCGAATAGCAATGTTATACTTCTTCTTCTCTAGTTCCTATAGATCGTTAAGTTTTGCATTTTCTTAATTCGGTTTTTCAAGCTTTTCAATAGAATCATGCAAACTTAGTTTTAAAGAAGTAATCTCATTTGTGTAAATAGGAGTATTCTTGATATCTTCTAAGATCCTAGATTGCTTTGAAAATTCAGACTGTACAAATTTCAGCACTTTCTTAGCACTTTTGTACATGTCTATCATTTTCTTCTGATCGGCCAATAGATCAGATAAAGCCTCACATAATTCATCAAAAGAAAATTCTACATAGAGAGGGTTATTTATTACCTTAGCATCTGTAGCCATGAAGCATAGGTTTGCTGAGCGCCGAGAGTTGTCTTCTTCTTCAGAGTCACTAACCTCTCTTTCACACCAGATACTAGTGTTTGCATAGTTTTTAGTTGTTGACCTTCTCTTGCTTGTCTGATCATGTTTGCTTGTTTGATCGTGTCTACTTCCTTTTTTTTTATAAAAGAGCAATCCTTCTTTATGTGACCTATTCTTTTGCAGCTGAAACAGATCGGTTATTCTCGTCTTTGAAGTCCTTCTTCTTGTTTGACTTCTCGCGTCTGACAAATCTTCTGAAGTTCCTTATTATCAGGGCCATTTGCTCGTTGTCCGAGTCGTTTGATTCAGTATCGTCGTCAGAGATTGTTTTGTGATTTGCCTTGAATGCTATTGTCTTCTCTTTTGGATGTTGATCTTCGAAATCCTGAAGGTCCATCATGTGTCATGAGCTTTTCAGTCAGGGTTTCAAGACTCATTGTCGAGAGATCATTTCTTTCTATAATGGTCGTTGCTTTTGGATTCCAGCTTTTTGGTAGTCCACGAAGAATCTTCTGAATCTTTTTATGATCGCTATAATCTTTGCCAAGGGATGCTAGAGGATTAACAATATCTAAAAATCTAGTAAACATACAGTAATAGTCTTATTAGGCTTTATTTTGAATGCCTCATATTCTTGTGTAAGTCATGAGATTTTGGATTCCTTCACTTGTGAAGTACCTTCGTGAGTAACCTTAAGAAGTTTCTGAACCTCATTGGAGGTGGCACATGTAGAGATTCTATTGAACTCAGTTTTATCAATAGCACAAAATAAAGTATTGATGGCTTTTGCATCAGAACTAGCTTGTTTCTTTTCATTGTCGGTATATCTATCAAATGGTTTGTCAACTAGAACACCATCTATCGTAATATGTAGAGGTTTTCTATAACTATTGACAACAATCGACCATAAATCAAAATCAAGTAACTTGAGAAAAAAGCTCATCTGTGTCTTCCAGTACGTGTAATTTGTGCTATCAAATAAAGGTGGCCTATTGGTTGACTGACTTTCACCGTTGCTTGGAAATAGGGATGCCATATCTCAAGGAGTGTTAATTCCGTCGAGAGAAACCTGCTCTGATACCAATTATAGGAACAATGGCACCTCTAGAGGGGGTGAATAGAGTGCAGCGGAGAATATTTAACAATTAAAAAAATTAACTCTAAGCAGGTGAAGCAATATATATGAAATGATTACAAGTAAGTCAGTAAAATCAAGGCGAGAAAGCAATACGCAAAGATAAAAGATTTATACTGGTTTTCCTCTATGAGGACTAGTCCAGTCTCGAGTCTCGACCTCATGTTTGAATCCACTATTTTGAATAGAGATTACACCACGTGTTTTGCACCGAAGAACACGCCAACTTCACCATCGTCGTGTTTTTATCCGAAGCCCACAAAAAAACTTCAATACCTTTTTGAAGAAAGCTTTTATACGCAAAGCTTGTACAACTCAAAAACTCCTACTCGAAAACCACCGGTACTTAGAAGAATTGAGTTGACTTGGAGATTTGAAGTTTAAAGCTTTGGGAATAGAATAGGAAGCTTAGAAATAAATATAGAAGATGAAGATTGAATGAATGTTTAGAAAAGAAAATTTCTTCTCTATTTATAGGTTTTCGTAGGATAGAGTTCGGGCAGAACTCGGTACCCTAACATTCAAAAATTTAAACGTTGGAGATCCACAAGAATAGGTAATGCTTCTGACCAGGAGTGAATTCTGCTGGCCGAGTTCGGTCCGAGTTCGGGCAGAACTCTGGCCGAGTTCAGTTAGCCTAATTCCAGGGCAGTTTTGGTTTAGGAATTGGTTTGGTTCAGGGATTTGTTTAGAAATAGATTTGGCTTGGTTTAGGAATTGAATCAAGATGGGTTTGGTATAGAATCAAGGATAGACTTCTAATTGTCAGTGATCCCGATTCACAAATATTCTAGACTCAATAAATAGAAAAATACAGAATAAATATAAAATCTCAGAGAAGATGCAATCTGTATTCTTCGTTTCTTTTCATATCGAGATCGAAGTTTAAGACATTTATCGAAATCGGTTTGACTATGGCTAAATGTGCCAACACAAGTCGCCATTCACACCCACGACATCCAGGATGCGGGACGTCTCGAGATCCAATGCTAGTTCTACTACAACTTCTTTGGATAAAAAGATTTGCAACCGACGGCAGCCTCAAGCAAACTCCAGAATCATCAGGATCCGAACATTGGGCAAGCAAGGCCATTATTGAAGCAGCTGAGTCTTCTTTTGAAGGGGGACAGTCCTTTATGTAGGTTGTTCGCATGGTCCAAGCATGAGCCAGACATCGGTCAGAAGGAAGCTTACAAGTTAAGCTAAAGCTCCAATCTATGAAAGATGACAGTACTGCGAGTGACCAAAGGAACGTGACTCTTAAACTCCTCTGCTAAATAGTGTCACGACCCGCACCCACTGTGAGGGTACGAGTACGTAACAGCGCCCAGCCTACGCCGTAGTGTCGGCGGTAGAACGCTGTCCTAGGTTACTATCTAACCAACAACTCACGCAATTATATAATGTACTTGTCAAAATCTCAACTCCGAACGGAGGACAAGTATAGATATAATAGAATCTCAATCACAGTCTAAGCACGATATAATATCATAAAATTTATAACTAAGACTAAATACAACAATAAAACCAACAACTTAAATAATATAATCTTTAACAATCTCAAAACAACATATCTCAACTTATTTACAACTCTAGTTCTAAAACATGAAACTGAATCTAGTCACTAGCTAATCTCCCGATCACTCCTGAGTGTCGGGGCCAAAGGTAGCTAAGCCATCTCCTGGTCCATAATAAGTAGGGCAAGTGTCCTCAGGGCAATCATGTGTAAAATTTTCAACCGATCTAGTCAGGACAGGAACGAGTACAACTCATCAAGAAATCCCAAGTAAATGACAGAGAACTATAAAGCAGTTATAGACGGTTATATTGATGAACATGGCAGTTTATACGAGTAATGATGTAGATAGAAGTTAAGGTATAAGGAAAGTAATTAACTAAATAAGAAGAGAAATATGGCAATGAAGACTGTAAAAATATATTCTAGCTGAACTAGACTAGCATGATATAAGTCCAGACAGTATAACAAGAGTCATGTGTGAGTCCAGATAATGAAATCTAATACCAGGTGATTCCAGCACAAGATGACTCCGGTATAAGGTGAGTCCAACCAGTGATCAAAGGTTCCAGGGTGAGTCCAGACTATACTCTAATAGTGTGTTTTAAAATATCGGGATCGACATGTGAACGGCTGTAGGTAATACGGCCCACCGCACACTTGGCCGAGTGTGGGATGGCTATCATTCCAGTATAATTCCAAGGGAGTAGTTCCAGTATTTGGGTATGTTCACATGTCTATTCCAATATTTCCCCATCCAACAAGTACAAGTGAATCCATAACCCGACACGAAAATAGTACAAGTCCATCCAGAACACGAATGATACCAGTAAGTGATTCCAGGGTGATTCCAGAAATAGAGGCCAGACATGAATAAGTGAGTTCGCATAAAATGGATCCAGTAATATCAAATCGTGTTTGTAACAGAGAATCAAATAGAACTAACTACAACTGAAGTACAGTAATCAACAAGTAAATGGAAGAACTATCAGAGAATGTAATCGCCTGATACTCTGAAAAGAGTAGTGTAATATCAGATGTCTACACCGGAGTCATAATGTCCTAAATAGAGCAATTTGGGTTATAATATGTTTAAAATAAGGTAAATGAAGTCTACGATGCAATCTAATGATTTCTAGGTCAATCTAGGTCAAAGTCAACTCTAACTCAAACCTGGTCAACTGTCTAAGTCAACTAGGTCAAGGTCAAACTTGGTCAACTCTGGGTCAACCCAAGTCAACATCTAGTCAACTAGGTCAACAATAAGGCTATCTTGGTCAACTGGTCAAACTTAGGCAAGTAAGGGTCAATTTGTCAACTATTGGTCAACCTTAGGGTTTTGGTGAACTCTAGTCAATCCTGAACTATTGGATCAAACCTTGGTCAACACTCTAGTCCATCAAGTCTCACTAGGCCTAACCCAACCCTATACTAGCAATCTAGCACAAGTACAAGACAAACTACTCTATCACACACATAAGTTTAAATATACTCATAATATAGGTAGGTATCCACATAATCTATAGCCTAATACAAAAATACACATACATAGATACATATCTACTTGCATTTCATTACATAACCGACATGCTTGCATTCATTCTTGATACTTTCATATTTAGCATACTTGCAACATATTCCCGTTCATGCATTCATTCCTATATCATGTGTAGCATAACTCATGTGCACTAAAGTTCAGTTGATAGAGTGGTGTGTGTAACATAAGGTGAAACCAACGTAATAGGAAACAGTAGAGTGTCAATGTGTATTTTTAGAATTTTAGAGTGTGAGGGAATAGAGAGTGTATGTGTCAAGTGTGGCAATATACAAGATGTGTGTGTGTGAAGGATAGTCTTGTGTGGTAGTGTGTGTGACTGTTTGTATATGTGAGGGTATGTGATACCACATGATTGTGTGTCAAGTGACAGGGATAGTGTTTTCAGTTTTAGGTGCTAGTGTCACCATAGGAAACAGTGAATGTAGATTGAGGGGTGAGTGAGTGAGTGAGTGAGTGAGTGTGCATAGAAAAACTGAAATCAGTGATTGGATGATACATAGCTAGCTAATAGGGTGCATTGACATTTAACAGTCCTAAACCCAATTCAAAAACAACCCTCAAACACAAAAATAAACTCAACAAACAATTAGGAATTAATCCAAATCTCAGATATGGCAGTTAGTTTAAAAATAGGAAATGAATTAGTGCAATTTTTTCATGAGTATAGAAATTAGTGAACAACCTAGGAGTTTTCATTTCTTAGGAATAATCAAGTAAATGACAGTTCAACCATTCAAATTCCTTTTTGAAATCCTAAAACCTAACGCCTATCATAACCCAACGTTTCAGTAGTGCACATGTAATTGAATCTAACATGACAATTGAACATCAAAAATTCAGTTTAAACAGTGAATTAAAAACATAAATTCAATTTCAGGACTGTGTATCAGTCAACAGGGTTTACATATAGCAGTTCATCATTCAAAACCTAATTCGAAATCTAAAAACCCTACACCAGCCAATAACCAACATTGTAGTAATCTAATACACATGTGTAAGTGATTTAACATGGCAATTTAAACATCAAGTTCAGTTTAAAAAGGAATTAAAATTCAGAATTTCGAAACAGAACACATGTATTAGTGATTCTTGGGGAAAGCAAATTTGAAAATCAAATCATGATAATATTCTAAACTAATGTTTGGTAAATGACCCCCCCACCTGTGTTCGTGTCCTAGGAAGCTTTTTGTGTTACCTTAGAGCTGGACACGGCGTGTCCAAGTCTCAAAACACGCACAGACACGCTGTGCACAGGCTGCGTCGTGCACGCGTGCACGTGTATCCAGTGCACGACACAGTCCATGTGGTGAAACGTGGCCGTGCACACATGTACGCCAGGGGTAGGGCTAGGATTTCATTATCCTGTACCGTGTCGGGGTCGTGTCATGTCAAAGTTTTTAAGCCGTGTCAGTGGCGCAAATTCGCGCGTATGCAGCCCGAGCGCGTCGCTATTACGACCAGTGAGAGGAGGAGAACTCCTCGCACACGCAACCATTTGGGCTCAAATTTTGGGAGAGCCATGTCAGTCAATGCCCTGACATTCTTCCAAAATTTGGTGTGTCCTCGTGTCCGATATAGAGAGATATCGAGCCCGAGATTGCAGGACACAGTGTACGGTTCAGTCCCCGCGTGTTCGTGTCCCCGTATGGACACGACACGACACCAAAATCAGGAAATAAGGACAGATATCATTAAGCAAGCCCTAGAACTAGGATTCCATTCAAAAATATTTCAAAAATAAGAACAACATGATGGTTGAGGCATTACAACAAACACCTAGCCTATCAAATGGATACGTGTCCGATACGGACATGAAACTATCCTGAAATTAACCCAAACTTCAGGGACAGCTAGGGGACTCCTAAATCTAGCCCTAAATGTAAAGAAAACAGAGTATTAGATCAATTTATGAAGTTTTACCTATTGGTTGAACTTTTAATGAGAAGCTTCAAAAGGGGGAATCTCCTTGCTAGCCAAAATCTCCAAATTGATTTAAACCTGAGATTTCTCTCCATGAACATTAAATAGAGATTAATTAGAACCTAATGCAAAAGATTTGTGCCAAAAAGGACTTGAAATGAGAAAGTTATGGATTAGGGAAAAATGCTATATACCACTTTCTTAAATTTGTTAGAATATCACAAAGAGGCAAGAACAATCAATGAAGAGATTATTTATAGGGAGGGGAGCCCTAGTTGCTGGTTATATTGTGAAAGTTAGGGTTTGGGATTCATGCTATGGGTCATGGGCTTAAGTCATAAGTCATTTAATGAAAATTACAAGTCATTGCATTAAACCATAAGTCATTTCACTTAAACTTGATTTTCCTATTTCAAAACTAAAGTCTAAGTGACTAGAATGGTTTAACTTAAGTTAGCCTAGGGTTACCATAGCTAGGGTTAGCTTCTAGGCTAGTCTACAAAGTCTCAATAAGTCGAAGTCAACATAGCAATCACCAATTCACTAAATTAATTAAAAATTCAAAAATTCTACCAAATGACCAAAATACCCTCAAACTAAAATGATAAAAATAAATCATCCTAATGACATGGTCAGGCCCTAGGTCAGGCAGTCTCTTAGCTTATACTAACAAAGCATCAAAATCACAAGTCATGACTTAAATAGTTTTAAATTGATTAAAAATTACAAAAAATCATATCATGATTTAAATGACAATAAAAATGATTATAAATACAAAATTTCAAAAATACCCTCATTTCAGAAACTGGGTGTTACAAAGAGATTTGCGATCCATGCAAAGATGCTAGAGGCTCCAATATCAAAAAGCCATCAGGAGCCCATGCTTTGAAATGATGACTCATGACAATTAAAGTTAAGAGCTAGGCGTGACACCAGCCATCACCTAGTTCGTACAGTCCTGACACGTGTTCATGCTTCTGTTCAATGTATCCCGAGCTTGACTCAAGTTTGCGACACTTTGAAGGGGGTCTTGTAGAAGCATAAAAAATTTCAGCTGAAGACATCCCTTCACCAAAGCACAGAAGATGCAAAAGACTAAGGCTCAGTACTAAAAAGACAAAACAGAAGATATAGAGAGAAGTTCCTTTATTGTCATGTCTACCAAAGTCTAGTACAGACACATCAGGACCATACATAAGGGACTAATTCTGTTCTTCTACAAATGATCTAGTACAGATTCGACAGAAGACTAGAGGGATCTACAAGGGATGCAATCTTCAACGAAGTGGAACCTTCCTTCTTCTTATGGGCGCAGCCTCTCAGAAGCATATCTGTAAGCCAGTACTTTGAAGAAGCCAGAGCCTTCAAGCCAAAGGCGCAGCCACCTGCCTGCGCCAGCCTCAGAAATAAGATGGTGGTAGGACCCCCTTCCTTCTTTTATTTCAGAAGCCAGTGTCTTCACTCTAGAGGCACAGCTATCTGCCTGCGCCAATCTCAGATACACAAAGGTGTCATACCCTTCCCTTCGCAGCCAACGCTTTCAATGTTCAGAGGCACTACTACTTACCTGCATCCGTATGAGGCGCAGGATGGTGATATGCTCACACCATCTACATTTCCATGGTGTAGTCATCTGCTCCGGATCAGAAGCTTAAGTCATTTCTCTACAAGAGACTTGGAAACTCCTATCACAAGCAATACAAGTGAACATATCGCTCCAAGAGCATAGTAACCTCGTCAAACTGAAGAACAAGCCTACTTGTTGCCTACAGCACAATGACTCCGGTAGCCCGAAATATAGCTTCATAAGTTGCTCTATATGCACAGATGATTAATCGTCATTCAAAGCCAAGTCCACTCGTCGCCTGAAAGCACAGAGGTTCTGTCGTCTCCAGAAGCACGGTCTACTCGTCATCCCAGAAGCACAACAGCACTTAGTCCTCACTAGAGGCACAGGAAGCGTGGGTCTACCCCAATTGGTTGGTTTAAACCGCCTCTTGCAGAGAAGATTGGGATTAAATCATGATTGATATCATATCAGATTGATTTACATCTTAGACGAGGATCAATTAGACTCCAAATCTAGGATGAAATCCCAAGATTTACTCGGCTGTATCCGAGCAAGCAAATTGGCATGTGCCACGTATCACCTCCTTTGGTTATGTTTATAACCACCGGAGATCTCGTTGAAGGGAATCTCGATGTCCGCCACGTGTCAGCGCCGCAGAAGCCCATACCGTACAATGACGGCAGATTCTTTCATATCTCAGGAACCCTAATGTACATCGTATATATGCTCGGTTATCTATAAATAGAAGGAGTTCTTCTTCCACCAAAAGGGGAGGAAAAAGAGAGAGGGAACATTGACAATCTTCAAAGGAGCTGAGATCTCTAACCACGAAGAGTGGACCACCCTCATACACCTATCAACCAAAGAACCAACCAACCAACCATCTTCAAGGGATCTTCTCATCCAGAAAGCCTCTTAATCGGTGACCCCAGAGCCCCATCAAAGGCGCCAGAGAGCCATAGCAAGGTTGATTCGTCGTTAGATCGTCAACGGAGTAAAGGAGCCACTATAATGCTGGATCTCCACCGTCACACTTTCCCAGAAACCTCTTCTCCCTGTACTTAGAATATCCTATTTAGGAGTTCTTTATTTGTACATAGGTACCTTATACATTCAATAAAGCAAAAATTTCATCCAACCTTTTATTACGTTGAACAATGGGCCGTGTACAAAATTGCCCGTTAAGTCGGATCGCAGGCCCGCCAAAATAGTGTCCCGGTCGACCTTCTTATAATCGGACCAAACTTGGCTCACAGGACCATAAAAATGATACGGTCCTGTAGGAGCATAAAAAGTGCTTCATAGAATGAGTTAAAGAAATGGAGCATTTCATTCAAAATGATCTACTTTACGCCTAAGACATGCTAATCACTTTACGCCAGGGTCAAGCCAATAGTTTTACGCCTAAGACAGGCTAACCACTTTACGCTGGACAAAGCTGTCGAGTCTTGCATTTAATGCAAAGTCTGACATGAAGATTTAAAGATGGCATATATCACAGAATTCGAAGGGATTTATTTTACACAGAGACCAATGTTGTCGTTTAGTATGTGGACTGAGCTATTTTACGCTCACAATATGGCTTCTTTTACGCATGGAGACTATATGAGTTTTTACGCTCAAAAGTTGACGTGTGCATAAAGTTTATTTGGGCTACTTTTACGCTTAAGGTTGTTCAACAACCACTTTACGCGGGAAGTCCATGTCAGGGCTATTTTATGCCTAGTCTACTACTTCATGCTCAGAGTATGATTTGGGTTATTTTTATGCCCTATTCTTCTTCACCAATTTGGAACGTGGTTTGCCTACATGGCTTTCATACCACACATCTCGAAGAACGTGTGTACGTGCATCCCATTCTTATTAAAATAATGGAACACGTGTCAACATATGCAGAGGATGACTTCGGTCATGGGTGGTAGTTATTAGCGTAAAGACGGAACTTTTGCTGAGTCTATAAATAGACTTATTTTTCTCATATAACAGGCATAGAGAGAGAGGAGAGAATACATAGAGATCAGAGCCTAGAGACTTTGATTTCTCGGAGCATTCTTCTTCAACTTTTCTTCCAGAACAGAGTGAAGCAAAGCAGGAAAGCATTCGGCCTCGCCATCAGTGTCCAAGTGCGTCGATACCTTTCTGGTGACTTAGTTCTTCCAACTGTTCATCTTCTAGCAGTGATCTTCATCATCATCGTATGGTCCAAGGAACAAAGTGATCGCCTTCAGATCAGACTTCCATAGCAATACTTCCCAGAATCATATTTGTACTCTTTTGTACTCTTTCAAGTTTTATTTTCAAAAGCCGATTTCCAGGCATTTTGTTAAGTGAAACAAAAATGGCGACTCTGCTGGGACGACCTTCTCCTCTGACGAGGAGGCAATTGCTCAATATGATGATGTGTCGATTAGATCAACAAAGAAGACTCTGGTTGTACACTTCGACCAGACTGCTTATGAAGAGATGCTCCGAACTGGGGGTGGTTCTCGCTGCTCCAATGTTCAAAAATCTCACAAAGCCCGAAAAGTTTGGATTCCTAAATCCAAAATAGCTTCTGATCTCTCTGTTGCTTCTGATGGCAAGGGAATTCTTCCCACTCCTGTCGTAAGGGCTCCCGTTCGTAACGAGGCAGCCCTTACTTCAGCGTTGCACTCTAAGTGTGGCAATTTATCTCCCGTCTGTGACGGTGAAGATAATCAGGTTTTATGCCCACTGCATAAGAACCAAGTTTTACGCCCGGTGTGTGAAAATGATGTTTTACGCCCAGTAGGTAAAAACCAAATTTTACGCTCAGTGCATAAGAACGAGTCTCCCATTTGTAATGAGGCAGACTCTAATGCTTGTGCTTCTAAGTATAAAAATAAGTCTCCCGTCTGTGACGTGGTAGACACACAAAAATTGTGCTCTTCGCGTAAAGGAAAATCTTCCGTCTGTGACATGGTAGATAATCAATTTTTACGCTCTACGCATAAAGGTAAGTCTTCTGTCTGTGACAGTGTAGATAAAATTCGCAATGATGTTTTTACATCTAATGTGAATGTACCTAAATGCATACAACGTAAAAATGTTGTTGGTAAAGCTTCAGTTCTACACCAACAACCTTCTTATACTGCTCTACGCAAAGTACCAAACCTACAAATCACACGCAATAAAAATGGAGTCCTTCGTGCTCAAAAATCTTAAGATTTGCTCACACAACTCCAAACGCGTAGAAATGTACAGTTTGGTTCTACGAATGCAGCCAGTAATCTTCTTTATACACAAAGGACTAAACGTTTTGCTACCCCAAATGTAATAAAGAAGACTACTCCTTCTACTCCGTCTGATTTACGTGAATTGCTAATGCAAAAGCGTAAGAACAGACAATCTCCGGTGATATTCCCCCAAGAAAAACACCATTGTGAGTATCACCAGGAAGTAATCAACTGTTGTTGTTCGGCTTCCAAACGGTCAGTTTTTGATCGATTAAGTTTTAATGCGCCCCGACAACAAGCTGATGAATTGTCATATGCATCAGTCAATATGGCATCTCACACCAACAGAGGACGACGTCCTAGACGGAACACGTCCCAAACCCCAGGTCAATAATAATTCAATAGACTTCTTGATTCTTTTGAAGGAGTATATCAGAATATTCGATCAAGAAGACAAAGACAATTGCAGACTTCTGATTCTGAAGCTGGGGGTACTCAATCACTTGAGTCCGAAACTGATAGTGTCGATTCATACTTCTATACTAATCCCTCTGTATCTTTAAGAGAGGTTAAATCCTACGCTATTGGAGATGAACCAGAGACGTCATCTGTTAATACGGAACAACGTCTCACTATCGTTGAGCAATCATTGAAAGACATGCTTAACATGATGTAAAGCATGCACCAGATAATAACGGCTCAACAAACTGCTCAACCAGCAATTATAACACCGGTACAGGTAGCAGCACCAACTCAAGATAGCCAAGGGGTTGATATACCTTTGAATATCCAAGAGCCTGTTGTTAACAAAAATTCTACATCTCCAGATCCTATCATTCCAGAAGATGTACCATCTCCGGTAGGGGTTACGGTACAACCAACAACTTTTCAATCAAATGTGCTTCCGCAAACCAGCGAAGCCATTCAAGCAGTACATGAACTCAAAGCACAGTTTGAAATTTTGAAGCAAAATAATCAACTCCAGAGGTTAGGGATTAAGCAACCTTATCCTCCTCATTGGAATGATGTACCCTTTCCACCAAAATTCAAGCCACAGTCAATGGTATTGTTTGATGGAAAGGCTTCTCCTAGTCAGTATATTAATTACTTTGATATTATGACTGTACATTTGTAGAAAAATAATGCTTTTCTCACTCGAGTATTCATTAGATGCTTGACGGGTTCAGCTTACGACTGGTATCGTAGTTTACCTGACAATTGCATTTCGTCCTTTGATGAATTTAAGGCAATATTTCTCTTCCGTTTCTATGAAGGAGGTATAGACATGAACATGTCCTCCTTAATAGAAATCAAGCAAAAGGACAAAGAAGATACTCGGACGTTTATTGAACGTTTCCGACAGGCGACTATAAAGATGCCCCCTGGTATGCCAGATTCAGCGGTGATTGATACATGTAAGATGAATCTGCGACCATCTATTGCTGTCTTCACGGGTTCCCAATTCATAGATTGGGCTTCGTTTATCATAGCAGCAGTTTCTGCCGAGACCAATAGTAGGTTGGCTCGTGAACATAGGATGATTTTTGCCTCAGAGGATAAAAGAAAGAAAGGTAATCCTGGTAATAATTTCGGCAATCGTAATATGAAAGGAAAAGACACTCTTATGGTCAATCTTTCCAAGAATAAAATGACGCCGAATAATCAGGAATCTTCCAGGCCAAAAGAAGAATACTCTTTTGACGAAAGTGATATCCCAAGGATATTCTAATGTCTGGTGAAGAGTGGTAAACTCCAGAATTCGGAGCCAAAGAGGCCTAATGAGGTGAATCTGACGGACAATCCCAAATATTATATCTATCATAGATACATTAATCATCCTACCAGTTCTTGCTATGTTTTGAAGAAGAAAATCCAAGAGCTGATAAATGGTAGTGCTATCGCTTTAACCAATGATGACCATACGGTTACAACCAATATGGTTTCTCTTCAATTTGGAGATTTTCATCCACAACAAGTACCAGATGAAATTGTTCCAATTCAGAAGGCGACGATGAAGATTGTGAATATTCTGCCTGCTAGGGAGGAAAATGAAGGATTGTTGCCTCTTACATTAAAGAATGGTGAAATTATGTGGGTACATCCTGACTTAGTACCTGAAATGGAAGATGCAGGTAAAACTTCAAAATCCAAGAAAGGTAAGAAAGTCAAAACCTGCAACATGATTTCTCATGTTATTCCAGATCTTGATAATTTGGATCATCTATGGGATGGCATTCCTTTGGAAGATAGACTGAGAGGATTGAACATATGTCCTCTAAGTCTGGCTCCTCCTACCAAGCTCAAGCTTACTCATCAGCAGTGGCTAGCCATGAATAGTGTTCCCTTATACAGGGCACAACAAGTCTTTGCTGCTTATGAAAAAGCCCCTATAGGGATTTTTTCTCATATCCCGAATCCTTCTCCTCCCGTAGCTACAGAGAACTCTATTCCTTATTCTTCTGTAGTTACAGAGATTTCTTCTTCTTCCTCTGTTGAACCACCTGTTAAAAGTCCGTTGCCTACTCACTTGTACAGTCAGCAATCTGTCCTTCTCATGAAGAAGATGGGTTATAATTTTCAAAAGATAGAAGGATTAAATTATGATAAAGGAATACGACTTCATTTACAAATTCAAAGTCAAAAATCTACTGTTGGGTTGGGTTCTGAGGTTCTTCACAACGATCCTTATAAGAAGAAGGCTAAGGAAAGAAAGATTAAATCCTGCAATATGGTACTTCCTTCTTCTGAGCCTGAAGAAGAAACTTTTGCTGGTACAAGATCTGGAAAAGAGTACACCAAAGATTATGAGGGATCCTCCAAAGAAGCAGAGAATGTTGAAACACCATCAACTCAACCGTCTCTTGTTCCTGCTGTGGTTGAAAAGGGGAAACAGAAGGCGGTACGCTTCGACGTCCCGTTGAAGTCTACTTCCAGTCAGGGGGTGGTGATGAAACCCTATAAATTTGATATTCTAGCCCAGTTAGCTAATACTCCGACTAGATTATCTATCTTCGAGTTGCTTTGCCTTTCTAAAAAAAGTCGCGAAACTTTGAGTGAAGCTTTGAAACAAGCTGATTCCTGCTTAGCTCAACTTAAGACTCCTGACAATATACCAGTGTCATGCCCACAATGTCATAGTGTGATGGAAGCAATTCCCAACATCACCTTTACATAAGAAGATATGTTGTTGAAGCATAACAAGCATGACAGGCCTTTGTGCTATACTGGGTATATTGAATCTATTGAAGTTGACAGAATTTACATTGATCCTGGGTCTTCCATTAGCATAATTCTTCAAATTATGCTAAGACCATTGAGGATTCCTACTAGTGATCTGACTTACACTAGTACTACGATAGTTGGTTTCAACTCTGGAAAGAGCAAACCACTGGAGAAGATTCGTCTGAAGATTCAGATTGGTGATCTTCGAACTATGGCAACATTCTATGTTATTAATTCAGACGTATCCTACAACATACTTCTTGGAAGACCGTGGTTACATGAGCATAACATCGTGCCTTCAACTCTCCACCAATGCTTCAAGTACGTGGATTCCCAAGGGGTTGTAAAGACTGAGTTTGTTGATATCAATCCTTTCAAGGGTGTTGAAGCCTATTTTTCTGATTCAAGGCTCTACAAACAAGAACATATAAAGGAAATATCAGACATGGCTGAAGATCGATCATTTGCCGAAGATCAGTCTATTAATGAAGATCCGCCAGAAGAGCAACCTTTGAATATCAAAGTCAAAGGGCGAATCCAACCCCAACCTGTCAACAATCAACCTTTGATGATCAAGGTTAAAGGAAGAACTCAAGCTTTATCTGAGGAATCAGTAAATGTTCCTGCTAAAAGCCAAGTCCAACATCTTGTGATCAAGGTCAAAAGGCATACTTTTCGTACGAATGATCCAGAACCTCTATTGATTGTCAATCTTGGCAAATCTACGCAAAAGACGGATGGTCCATTAGTGATTAATTCGAAGCATAGTAGTCAAATTATAAATGATATAAATATTGATCATTCTGTACTTTCCAATATCAATAAAGATTTTCTTTTTGAGTATATGGCTGTCAAGTTTATTGAAAGAATGACTTTATCTTCTGATAATCAAAGTCATCAATATAAAGACGACATAGACACAGAGGAAACCTTATACATTGACAATAAAGAAAATTATTTTCCTCTTCATGTCGATGTTGGAGCTTATGCTCAAAGGTTTCTGACATCTTCTTTCTATCTTCTTCCTGTAGCCGCTTCATCGCAAGCTTGTGTAACTTATAGACGTCACGAAGAATCTTATTTCGTGGTTCCATCTGATAAGAAAAACAAGCGCAAAATTGTGTTTGGCCTGGCTAGAAATATCCCTGTTGCTCAGACATATGATCTGAAAGATAAAGATAAAGGAAGAATCCGAATTGACAGATATAGTCAACAATCTCTCAAGTTTATTCAGAATATAGGATATAATTTGAAGACTATGCAAGGTCTCAATCAAGGCAAGGGTAGACGATTACTATTAAGTGGTGATCCGTCTTATAAAAAAAACTTGTCATGGGTTGGGATATGATCTGTCCCATATGTTTAATGACAATATTCAAGAAGAATTCTCTTCTAGCTCTTCACAATCATCAAATTCGAAAGAAATCCAATTTATCGAATCTGATACATCTCACCCCTCATATGTTAGAGGAAACTATTATGATGAATCTGGACAAATATTCTCAGTTAATATGGTTCAAACTGATGGTGAATCTGAGCCATTTGAGAATGATCCTTGGGTCTAACACAATTGACTCAGCGGGGTGTGCCTCGATGATGTTCTCAACTTTTCTAGAGACTTTATTCTTTTGCTACATATCCTTGGATGACATTTCCGATAGAGTAGTGGAAATAAGAATGAAATGTTACAAAGAGTTCTCATCTATTTATAGGAGAGATCTATTAATGAACCAGTTTTCAAAATTGAAAATAACTTTTCATTCCCTAAAAGACATGTCCGTTCATTATATCAGATTCATCCATTTAATTATGGAATTGAATTGACCTTGTTCTTTTCTCGAAAGATACATTGGTTCATTCATTCTTTCATCAATATTGATGTATACTTTCAATGACATCTGTCTTCTTAATCCCCAGCTACCAAGGTTTGGTTAAGCTGATTACTCGTCTCTTCGGAGGAAAATTTTAATCTTCCATCTTACCAGTTGGTATAGAAAGTTGGATTTATTATTTATCATGTTCTCAAGACCTCTGGATAAATGTTAAATCTACTTGGTTTTCTTATCTATCATGTCCATTTGACCTCTGTATAGATATTAATCTACTTTTTTTTGAGTTCCTACATGCTGTCATGTCCATATTACCTCTGATAGTATTGTATACTCTAAAACAAAAAATAAGATTTTATTATCTATCATGTCCATGTTACCTCTGGATAGATATAATATATTGAGTTTAAAAGACTTGTCATGTTCATATAACCTCTGATAAGTATTTTCTATCTCATACCTATCATTTAAATTCCAAATAAATGATAGGATCACAAAATAAATATTTCATTCATTTCTTGTGAAAATATAACAAAAATGGATAAGATAAAAGATGACAAGGAGCTCTTTTAAGGTGGATCAGAAATATCTTGAAACAACTTTTGTAGTTCTTCTAGTCGCTTGTCATGAGAACTCATAACTTTTTTAGTAGCTTCAGCACGTCGAGCTTCAGGAGTACAAATATGAGAAAGTCCAGCGAAGCTGATTATTAGATTGTCCTTGGCTTCATCAAGGGTTCTGATAGTTGATTCAGCCCCGAAGGCTTGTTCTTCTAAAGTGGAGCTTTGAGTGAGGTGCAGATTTCGAGCGTCGATCATCTTTTCCCTTTCGGCCTTCAAGCGAGCTAACTCAGCCTCGACTTCATGGATTTTATTATTTTTATTCTGAATCTCTATGTTCAAAGCATCATAAGCTACTCTGTGACCATGCAGTGCGAGCTTTATTCCAGCCAAAAAGGCTTTCTCTTTGGCAACCTTCATACTATGTTCATGAAGAGCTTCGTTATATGTGGTCTCCCGAGCAAGATAATCAGCCGTTAAGGCGTCATATTCTTCCTGGATGAGACTTTCAACAGTCTCACTTGACAGCTTGAGATATTCTTTGATCGGCTGTTCATGGCCCTCCACAATTTTCTCCAATGCTGCAGCTCTCCCAGCATCATTGAACATAGCAACGTTTCTAATGGTCAGAGCCATCGCCGCCTTTAAAATCTCATAACTGAGGTCCTTATTCAGGACCATTTTTATTAGGGTTGCCAGAGTTTTGTAAAAGGTTCCAGTATGAATCTCAACTAGGAGATTCATCTCTACGCTGGAGCTTGGTGTGGCAGCAATATCTAAGAGATCTCTTCTTTGGAGACCAGAAACAAATATTGTTGGTGTGACAGCAGGATAAGATGAAGTCGTTGTTGTTATTGCTGTCATGGCCAATTGATCTCTGGGAATTTCAGGGATTATATCTCCAATATTTACAGATATTATTGGTACGACAACAGGCTGAGATGGAGCTGTTGTTGATACTACTGTCATAGCTAATTGATTCCCAAGAGCTTCGGGAGTAATGTCTTCAATATTTGTCACTCCAGTCGTTTCTGGAGTTCTGGTGGCGGTAATATTGGTGGATGTGGTGACAATTACGGGAGCTGGTTCAGGTTCTGGCATTGGCTTATCAGAAACTGGTACTGAATCAGTAGCAACAGTAGAAGATGTTATTATAACTTTCCCAGTTTCAGTTGGTGACTCAAGTATGCTTTCAGCATCTTCTTCAATTGTTTGCTTCGCACGATTTTCCATTGCTTCAGTTGTAGTGAAATTTTCTATAGCTGATTCTTAATTCAAATCTGGTTCTCCTCTAGCAGCTCCATCATCACCTACAGTGAGGTCTATTGTAGTCTCTTCTTTGTGTTGGTCTTCAGCAGGAGAGGACATTTCAGGTTGTGCTTATTGTACCTCTAATAATGGAAGATATTCTTCTTGAGGCTCTATCTTGGGTTGTTGAACTCCCTTCTTATCAGCGTCTTCTTCTTCTGAAGAAGAAGTTTCATCCTCAGATTCCTCATTTTCTTAATAGATATCTTCTTCTTGAGGAGGAGGAGCCACAGGCTTTGGTGCAATGATGATATCTACAAAATGAACAAAATAAGTTAATATACAAAATCATGATACATAATTCCGTATAGATTTTGTATGATACTTGGAATATGTGCATTTTATTCAAGATATGAATCATAATCGCCATCCCAGTCATCATCATCAAAGTCGAGAGCCGGCTCATCTGATGGAATACGGTCTCGATTAGTAGTGGATACAGCAGTAGCATCTCCCGTAACTTGTGCCTTGGTTGGCAAAGATAAATGGAGCGAGGAGCTAAGGCGTCCAGAAGACAAAAGTGTTACAACTTTTGGTGCTACTACTGGTGGAGGGGCCGAAGATCCTTCTCCTGGATAGACTGAAGAAGAACCAACAAGATGATCCTCTTCAACCAAGGTGTCATCTTCTGGAGTGAGGGCTCTTGGCTTAGATGGCCCTTTAGTGGTAGACTTCTTCTTCTCCGGAGACTTCACCGGAAGAGTGGTAACCGCGCTTTGCTTCCTTTTTCGGGGTTTTCCAATAATTATTGGACCCGCTTCTATCTCCCCAGCTCCTCTGGGGAATACTTCCAGAAAATCATCTATAGTAGTAACATTATCAGGCACAATAGGAGTTATTCTGATAGGTTCTGCAACATTTCCCTCCTAGGCCCATCGAAGACTTTCTGGCATGCTGTAGCCATCTTCAAAAGAGCGAATAGATGTATAGAAACGAGCATACGAATGAAGGATACGTAACTGAG
The DNA here is from genome assembly GCA_029216955.1 of Iris pallida. NCBI lineage: Eukaryota > Viridiplantae > Streptophyta > Magnoliopsida > Asparagales > Iridaceae > Iris > Iris pallida. Next base: position 12,572,731 of record JANAVB010021999.1, read on the forward strand.
TTGTACTGGTGGCTGTAGATATTTTGAATCTGGCACCAGTACAGGCAGTGCTGAAATACCGCCATGCTCGAGCACCGTCAAGCAGTTTCCCATGGTGACGGAAACTGGTACAGGGGTTACCAATATGAAGTTGGTCATACCCAAATTGGCAAGCGAACCTACTGGGTAGGAATGGTTCGAAGGCACAATTATCTTCACTTCTGTACATTAGATGCGAGGGTCTAATGTACACTAGCCATCTGAAGACAGGACTTGGTAATGAAGCTGTTCTTTCTACCCTGTCTTCAAATTGTGCACCAAGGCAGTCGGCCGGAACTGGTGGCCTTGTGCAAAAAAAATTCCACCCGTGAGAATAATTCAATGCTGCTCGGGTGTCTGCCACCGTTGTAACTCTCCATGTGGATTTGCTAAATTTTTGGAGAAAAATCCTCGCTTCATCCTCAGGGCCCGGTGGCAGCAAATTACAATTGTGATGTAGCAACCAGCCCATCAAATAGGTGTAGGACAACTCCACCCTTGGAAAGTTATCTCGATGAGGAGCATTATTAATCAGCTCTTCACCGAAAGTCCGTAGACCTGCATTTATTCGGCATACCATCGCCGACAACAGGTTAATTCTGTGCTTGAAAACCAAACGTACCGCCGGCCATAGTACGGTTCGATAAATTCTGTCTACGATACCGATCCCTGACACGACCCACCTTTGTAGCCACAGGGATAAGAAGCCTGCCAGCAAGGCCTTCTTTGATAATTTCTGACTACCATGTCTCAGGTAGCTCAAAGTTTCAGTCCCCGTAGGGATATCTCCGGTTTTTGTAGACAGATATTTGTCTCGAGACTTCTGCGAGGCCACTAATTCTTGAATTAAATTTGCAGGAATTATAGAACAAGGTTTGATGGTCTGAGTCTTGTCTTCTCGGAACCTGCTCTTATCCGTCTTGGACACTCTATTTTCATAATAAAATAGGTAAGTTGTCCATTTGGTTATGTATGCCAGATGTGATTCAGTTTCATACATGCTGGTGTAAATAAGATAATGGCACATAAGTTCTTCGTAGACTTGCACCAGTTTCGGGTTCTTCTCCCGAATTTTTGTTAATTCCCGATTGGAGGGATCATATTCTTCATAGGGGAACTCGCCCATTGGTAGCTTCGAATTGAACTGCATCTCATGTAGGGCCAAACCCATCTCGCCATGTGGAGTTGCGAAAGTTCCTGTTGAACTCATATACAACTCCAATAAAGCCAAGAACAGGTTGCCGTTCGGTGGAAGACCATAACTGGTGGAAGCCACTGCTTCATACAGACCAATCTCATCCAATTCTGTCTTAAAGTTCTTCATGACCCAATTACTAATTTTGATCCAGTTGCTACTGTAAGGAGTTAACCATCCTGTTAGCCTAGGATTGGTCTGAGGATATAAGACTCATTCTCTTAGGAACTTATTTATAAACATGGGAATCTGTACGGGTTGGATGAGAGATGAGTCCTCACTCGGTGTAAACCCGGGCATCAGACCACAAAATGGAATGACACCCCCGCAGGGAGTGCTGATGTGGTAACCCATGTCGTTTGCTCTCTCTCGTCTGAAGATGATCCTGCTCGGTCTACCATAGCTACTGGGATTCAAATTCTACAACATTTGATGGTGATGGCTAGCATGGGCGAAAGCAGATAGAGGATAATTTCTGTCCATGTCAGGGAGATACGTCACCCTTTCTCCAGATCTAAATATCCAAGCCCCCTTTTTGGGATGAGTCTGTGATTTGTAATCTATCGCATCTCCAAACAAGAAAGCTGGCTTCAGGAATTGTTGATTGTCCAGTGATGCCAGTACTTTCTCGTCGATCATAGATAACAGCATCCTGTCTCCTTGAGCATATATCAGCTGTGCTCTCGCTATAGTGTATTCGGGGTTCGATTGAGGAAATTGAACATGAGATAAATCCTCCAGATAGTTCGAGCCCACCATGCCCGCTGATGAGCCAAAAACCTCCTCAAGTGGATGAGCTTACAAATCTACTGATAAAAGGAAAAAGAGATCAAATTAGTTTGAAGTTTTATGAGTAAAGACATTTATGTTTACTAAAGTTGATGAAGTCTTTGTTTTACAAAGTCTCTCAAAGATTGATAAATTTTTTACGCTACCACATGTTGATATGAGCGTAATATGTCTTTTTTACGCTGGCATGAATGAACATGGGCGTAGTTAAGTTTTACGCTAGCACCTTAGTTGTGGGCGTAGTTCAAGTTTTACGCTGGCACGTATAACGTGGGCGTATCTCTTAACTTTTACGCTGACACGTATAACGTGGGCGTATTTCTTAACTTTTACGCTAACACGTACAACGTGGGCGTATTTGGTTATTTCAGTTTTTTTACGCTAACACGTATGACGTGGGCATAAAAAAAAGAAAGGGAGGGAAAACTGAAGGTTCGGGTTATCTCCCTCTTCCCCGACGAGTTTTTCCAGCCGAAGAATAGGGTTTTACCCATCATAGGCGGAGCTACGGCTGGGTTGGGCTGTCGGGGTGGTATTGACGTCCGGACGGGGGTTTTCACACGTTCGGCCGATGACAAATCGACGGCGGGTTTTTTCCCCTTGCTGCTGGCCGTGGATGATTTCTTGGGAGCCATCAGATCAAAGTGAGGTTTCGAAGAAGGAGAAGGCAAAGGGATTCAAGATTGCAAGAAGATGAGTAAAGTATTTTCTCTCTCTAAAAAGACCTATTTATAGAGAAATTCAAACTGGTTTAAATTCCCTGAAATTATGCCGATTGTTGGATATCCCGAATTTTACGCGGATGACCGGTGGATTTCCTGAATTTTTACGCTGACTGGTCAAATCTCGACTTTTACTCTTCTGTTCAAAGTGTTTCAAATTTTGAAGATATTTGAAAACTTTGAAGGGGGTCTTGTAGGAGCGTAAAAAGTGCTTCATAGAATGAGTCAAAGAAATGGAGCATTTCATTCAAAATGATCTACTTTACGCCTAAGATAGGCTAATCACTTTACGCCCGGGTCAAGCTAATGGTTTTACGCCTAAGACAGGCTAACCACTTTACGCTGGACAAAGTTGTCGAGTCTTGCATTTAATGCAAAGTCTGACATGAAGATTTAATGATGGCATATATCACAGAATTTGAAGGGATTTGTTTTACACAGAGACCAATGTTGTCGTTTAGTATGTGGACTGAGCTATTTTATGCTCACAATATGGCTTCTTTTACGCATAGAGAATATATGAGTTTTTACGCTCAAAAGTTGACGTGTGCATAAAGTTTATTTGGGCTACTTTTACGCTCAAGGTTTTTTAACAATCACTTTACGCGGGAAGTCCATGTCAGGGCTATTTTACGCCTAGTCTACTACTTCACGCTCAGAGTATATTTTGGGTTGTTTTTACGCCCTATTCTTCTTCACCAATTTGGAACGTGGTTTGCCTACATGGCTTTCATATCACACATCTCGAAGAACGTGTGTACGTACATCCTATTCTTATTGAAATAATGGGACACATGTCAACGTTTGCAGAGGATGACTTCGGTCATGGGTGGTAGTTATTAGCGTAAAGACGGAACTTTTGCTGAGTCTATAAATAGACTTATTTTTCTCATATAACAGGTACACAGAGAGAGAGGAGAGAATACATAGAGATCAGAGCCCAGAGACTTTGATTTTTCGGAGCATTCTTCTTCAACTTTTCTTCCAGAACAGAGTGAAGCAAAGCAGGAAAGCATTCGGCCTCGCCATCAGTGCCCAAGTGCGTTGATACCTTTCTGGTGACTTAGTTCTTCCAACTGTTCATCTTCTAGCAGTGATCTTCATCATCATCGTATGGTCCAAGGAACAAAGTGATCGCCTTCAGATCAGACTTCCATAGCAATACTTCCCAAAATCATATTTGTACTCTTTTAAGTTTTATTTTCAAAAGCCAATTTCCAGGCATTTTGTTAAGTGAAACAGGTCCTACTGGCACAAGTTTCATCTCGAGTTGACGAACATGCACAAAGCAATTAGAGTTTTTTTGCAAAGGGGCCAATACGGTGATTTTTGATGGATACGTCTCAAATTCTTCGTGCACACACAACTAATTCGAGTTCCGTCAAAGTCCACACGACCGCAAAGTCCAAATGCTCCTTTCGATGCTTTCGATTCGCAACCACATCGTCCGGTTTGTCCGAACGGATTCCGTATCGAAGAAATTTCTAGTTTTCTAATACTGTTTTTCATATTTTTTCTTGATTTTAAAACTGATTTAATATGCGATATGTAGAAGCATGGAAAAGAATAAAAAAAGATCCATGCGGCTCAGAGAGTTCATGCGGCGCAAGGATCCATGCGGCTCAAGTGTCTATGCGGCTCAAATAAGTTCCATGCGGCTCAGAGAGGAGCCACGTGGCCTGCAAACAGCTCTTCCGTTTGTCCTTTACTGCATTAAATACCTTGACGGCTGACAGCTCGGACACATGACAGCCCTGACACAAAAATACAATTATGACTCTGTCATAATGGCAGACTCCTAGGGAAATGAAGGAAATCTCTGACACAATCTCCCGAAATTCAGAAACCTACATAAGGACTTGACACGTGGACAGTCGCAAGCGGCTCAAGTAGAGACCACTCCATGCGGCTCAGGCCGAAGCTGTCCCATGCGGCTCAGACCGAAGCTATCCCATACGGCTCAAGCAGAGGCTGCCCCATGCGGCTCACGAGGACTGTCTCCATACGGCTCACAAAGAAGGCACCCATCATACACTCATCCGGCTCAGATCATTACCATACGGTTCAAATATTCAGGGGGCCACTCTCAAGCAGCCTTGACACGTGTCCAGTCTTATGCGGCTTAATGTGGAGCAACCTTCCTGCGGCTCAGATTTCTGCAGTGGCTCGCTGTTAAGACACGTGGCATAATAGCAAGACACGTGGCATCAAATCGATCGAAATCCCTTAACAAATCCCAATAAAATATTAGGATCAAATCAGATCATTTGCAATCAAGCAAATTAATGACACGTGTCAGGAAATCCGAGGTTGGCATGACAAATCAGGAGAATTTATGTTAATCATCATTAATTACCCACAAAAGATTTGATGCAATCATATTTATTGCTCAAATCTCGTATATTCAAGACGAACGGAACAGATCCAGTGATCCTTAGCCGCCGACATTTAAGAATGGGCAATCATTGCAAACTCTAATGATGCCCCCCAATCTTATAAATAGCAAGGTGTCATTCTCTTACGAAGAAGGAGATTCTCGGATAAAAAAAAGATAGACATAGAGAGCCAGAGAGCTAGAAAGAGAATATACAGAGCCTGAAAGGAGAGCATTTCTTCAGTAACGCCAAGCAGTTCTTCTACAGAGCCAAGGCTGCACCCAATCGTCCAAGGAGTAAGGCAAAGCTGCTGTCGCTTTTCTGAACCTCTACTGTCACCCCCCCAGAATCTAAAATAAATAATTGTACTTAGATTGCTGTACCTAGGTTTTCGTCCCTAGGTTTTTTTTGTACAAACGAGTTTGTATTGTGAAGTAAAAGTCCAGTTCTTCGATAATTGTTCTGCTCTTTTATATTTCATGGCAAACACGATGGCGGCTCTGCTGGGGACAAACTTCTCCACGGCTGAGGAGTTAGTGACGCATTCGGATGCAGCCAAACTTGGCTCCACGCAACAGAAGATGGTCGTCCGCTTCGACCAACAAGCGTTTGAAGAAATGCTCTCTGAGGGAAGCACTGGCCCGGTCCAGAAGCGAACCAGCACAAAGAAAGCTCGCAGCGAGTGGAGACCAAAATCATTTGCTCCTCCCCTAGCTCTGGACGGAGTATTCTCTGCTGCCCAAAACGGCGAAGGCGACTCTCGTGCGGCCCCACTTCGAGCCATAGAGGACTCTGCTGTCCCCAAGTCCGACAGAGGAAAGCACTACGATGCTGGTCTTGCAGGGGCAAAGAGTGATTCTTTGTACTCCAGGAAGAAACCAAACAAGAGCACTAGCCGCAAGACGAAGACTCATGCGGCCAAGATTGCCAGCCGCATGAATGATGACCATGCGGCTGAGACTGCTAACCAAGGGCATAATACTCATGCGGCCAGGATTTCCAGCCGTATGGAGAACACTCATGCGGCCAGGATTTCCAGTCGCATGGAGAACACTCATGCGGCTAGGACTTCCAGCCGCATGGAGAAGACCTATGCGGCTATGATGGCCAGCCGCATAAAGATTATGGATTCCAGTCGCATGACGCCTACTCCACGCGGCTCTGTCTTCGACCGCCTCTCCTATGGTCCTGATCTCTTGTACTCCCAAGAAGACATGTCTGATTCTCTCCAGCACCACTTAGACTCTTCCTACTATGTGCCATCACGTACTAGAGTGAAGAAGTCTAGGACAGCACAAGCTTGGCAAGCTCGGTCCGCTGATCCGACCTCTGACCATCCGAACGTCCCATACACTGTCATGCGGGCCTCTGATGAGAAGTTGTATAGAACCACTCGAGTCCATCCCCCGGCGGCAAATGGACAGAGAGGTTCCCAAAAGTCTCCTAAAATCCAGGGAGCAAACATGGTCGATCCAGACCCATCTGACTTGCGTGAGGCCATCCTCCAAAAACGTAAAGAAAGAGAAGGTGCATCAGGGTGCAAGGAGTCCTCCAACGGACGTCACTGCACCCAAGTCATCGTCAATTGCTGTTGGAATAACGCGACGATACGAGAAGACCGGCAATCCGTCTTCCAAATACTGCAACAACCATGTTCAGAGGATGAGGCACTTCCCGTCGTCTCCTGCAACTTTGCTCAGAAAATCCCTGCCGATGGGAGAGGGAAGAAGAAAAATGTTCCCAGCCCGAAGATTTCAACCACTATGACTAAGAAACTGTCGTCTAAGCGGGTGCCCACTACCGGAGTTTTCCAAGGTACCCGTTCTAAGACGAAATCTGCTATAGTAGGAGATTCGTCGTCCACACCACTGGGAGTTGCTGGGACTGGGGGTAGCACACCTCCGAACCTCCACGACAATCCGATGTTCCAAGAAGATGAGCCGGGGAAACAACTCTCCCATCAGATATAGCAAACCCCAACGTCTCGGAGGACGTCCACAACTCCCAAGACGAGGCGAACTCGAAAACTGGGGGTACTGTTCCTTCTGAGTCCGAACCAGAGGAAGACATTCCCACAACCCCGATGACTTCTCGCTACTGGGGTATGATTCGGAGGGCACTTCCTCCCTCGTTCCGTCCATCTCTCCTCATGTAAATACGGTGTTCATGACGGACAACAGCCAAGGTGGTTCCAGTGATCGCCAACGCATCGACACTCTTGAGGCCATACAGCATGCCTTGGTCAAGTCTGTGAACGAGATCAAAGCGGCCCTTCCAACTCTGCAAGGAGGGACGCCTGGCCAAACAAACGCGGGTCCCGCGGTCAATGCGGACTCGAATTCAGCGGCACCTAATCCGGGCAACAATCCTCCTGAAGTAACGGCCCCCAACGCTGTGGATGAGGCCCGAGAAGCGAGAAGAGATGTCCAGGAGCTCCGAGCCATGTTTCACGCTCGAGAAAACTCTCAAGACCTCAGAATACGGCAACTGTACCCTGCTGCATGGAGGGATGTCACCTTCTCGCCAAGATATAAGCCATTCAATATTAATCCTTATGATGGCAAGACCTCCGCAAGTCGGTATATCACTTACTTCAAGGTCACCACAGACCATTTGCCCTATGACGATGCCATCTTTACACGATTATTCATCGGAGCATTGGAAGGAGTCGCCTTCGACTGGTATCGCAACCTGCCAGACAACAGCATCCACTCATTCGCCAGCTTCAAGTGCACGTTCTTGAAGAGATTCTACGAAGTAGGGCAGAACATCACAATGTCCACCCTCATAGACGTCGTCCAAGGGGAGAAAGAGCTGACAAGGAACTATATCGAGCGTTGCCAAACCGCAATGAAATTGCCGTCTGAAAATCCGGATTCCTCCTTGATTGAAATTTGCCAAAAGAGATTACTCCCAACAATCAGTCTCTGGATAGGCGAAAGTCAATTTAAGGACTGGAAGACATTCTTCATCAGTGCCACTAGCGCCGAAGAACGACATTTGAAGAAGGCTCGCCAACTGGGATTATACATCTCAGAGGGAGAAGATAAGGACAGGCATCCAAACGCCAACACAAACAATGGGGGTAGCGCCACCAACAATTGGGACAACAAGGGCAAGCAGGCTATGGTGGCCGACACAGCACAGAAACCTGAGCCAAAACCGGCAGGCAAGCAATGGCTACAAATTATCTACTCTTTCGAAGACGGCCACGTCAAGCCCATCTTGGACATGCTCATACAAGGAGACAGAATTTAGCTCCCTCCACCAAGACGGGAACCTCGGCCGACAGAAATGGAGAACCCAAATTACTGCCATTACCACCGCTACGTCCACCATGCTGCACACGACTGCTACCAGCTAAAATGGTACATCCAAAATCTCATCGATTCGAACGCTCTGGCCATCGATTTTGAAGAGGTAACTGTGGCAGCCAATATGGTATCGGTACAATTTGGCAGCTTCCCTCCAAAAGAAACTCAAGACGGTATGGCCCCCATCCCTCTGGCGACAATAGAGATTGCTAATCTTCCACCTCCCCGAGATCTGGCTGCTGGTCTAGTGCCCCTCACCACATCACGAGTGGAGGTCATGTGGGTCCATCCAGACTTGGTATCTGAAGTGACTCAGTCCACAGCATCTTCCATTCGTAAGAAGAATAGTGGAAAAGTCAGATCCTGCCGCACAATCTCGACAGATACCGAAGAAGTCACAGTTGTCGTTACTCGGTCTGGGGCACAATCCCAACCCGTGGATGATAACTCAGCTGAAGATCATCAGCCCGCTACAACTGACGCTCCGGGACCTACTCAGCCTCCGATGACCGACAAGCCTTGGCCGAAGGAGACTCGCTTTGACAAATCCCTCCGAAAAGAGGCACCGCAAGGGCTGGAGAAGCCCTACAACTTCGACATCTTGGCACAATTGGCCAACACACCGGCCAAGTTGTTATTATACGAGCTTTTGAGACTCTCAAAGGATGTTCGTGCGGCTTTGAGCGATGCACTCCAAAATACCGACGCGTACCTGGCTCATGTCAACCTCACGGGAGAGAACCCGCCTGCAGATCTCCAAGACAGCGCTTGCACGGGAGCGATGCCCAACATTGTCTTCACTCCGCAGGACATGGTCATCAAAACCAACCTGCACGATCGCCCGTTATACTACACTTGATATATCGGCGACGTAAAGATGGATCAGATGCATATTGATCCTGGCTCTTCCATAAGCATTATCCCGAAGGGTCTGTTACATCATCTCTGCATCCCTATGCATCGCCTGACGCCTACAAGCATCGCCATCAGCTGTTTTAATTTGGAAAGGAGCTACCCCATTGGGAAGATTCGTCTGAAGTGTCAAATTGGCGATCTCCAGTCAAAAGTCATCTGTTACGCCATAGATGCAGACACTTCTTACAATATCCTCTTGGGACGCCCTTGGATACACGATTATATGATCGTGTCTTCCACGCTGCACCAATGCTTCAAGTATGTTAACAAATACGACTTCGTGAGGACAGAATTTGCCGACATCGATCCCTTCAAAAGGGTCGAATCCTACTACTCAAACTCCTGCCTGTACAAAAAGTCGAAGAGGCACCTTGGTGAAGGAGATGGGCAAGCTCGTACCGAGACGGCCACAGGATTAGAAGAACCTCTGACGATCCATCTCCAAGCTCACAAACCTGGCAAGTCCGTACCCTTTACTGCCACTCTGCGTAAGGACACAATCAGTCTCTCGACACAAGAAGAGCAAATGATAATCCGGCTGCCAAGGTCCAGCCAAGTGCCAAGACCCACAACGGAGCCATTGACAATCAGGCTGCCGAGAGTCGGCCAGCCGCAAACGGAGAAGCTCAATCCCTCCGACAAGCCAATGACGATACGCCTTCCCAAGAAGAGTCGTCACCCCGATGCAAGGCCCGGGACTTCTAGCGAACCAACCACTCCCCGCCCAGCATCGAGTACCAAACTGGGGGGTCACTAGTCTGCCAACAACTCCACGCTCTGCTCCACCAGCTGAACCCCTGACGATCAAGCTGCCCAGGTCGTCCTCTCAGTCTTCGTTTGTACAGGGGGTAGCCGAAGAGGAACCAGAGCTAGCCAAGTATGTGGCTGCCCACACTGATATTCCCTCTGCAGATGATGTAATCCTGCAAGAAAAGATACCTTACTTCATCAATAAAAGGGCTATCTTTGAACTACCTCGAGCTTAATAAGCTTTGTACAATGTATGCTATAGAACACGGTATAGGTACTCACCTACACACACATGTGACGAATGTTTACACCGCAAACCAGCTTACCTCTCTAGAAGACGCTTATCGCATAATCGAGGGAGGGGACCATCCTATCATCTTCGGCCGGAAGGACGATCCGTAGCCCTTCACGATAGAAGAAGTCGATCTTGAATCAGATGCCGGGATACTGCCTCTGTATCTTTATAGCCCCCAATCCAAATATCTCATGCAAAAACAGGGGTATGATCTGGAGACTACGCCAGGCTTGAACTACGGTACTGGGCGACGATTACCTTTAAAGCCACCAGTCCCGGCTGGCAAACCGCGGGACTACTATAGCAAGACCAGATGTGGACTAGGATATGTTACGCCCACAATGACCCTTGAGAGTTCAGATGAGGAATGCGACTGGCATTCACATTCAATTGGGTCACCAACTTCTGACTCGGATACCAGCATCGGAGACGTATTCAGACAAGTCCTGTCAGTCAACATGGCATTCGCCGACGCTTATGAAGAAAATGAAGACATTCCTGAAATCCTCGAGTTAGAGCCGTGGGCCCAACAGTTGGATGCACAATGGAAAAAGTGATTCGAACAGAGAGAACCTCCTATTGAAGATGAGGTTATACAGGTCAACCTCGGCAGCGAATCTTCTCCAAAACCAATCTTCGTCAGTAAAAGTCTAACAGACGAAGAGCGAGAATCGCTACTGGAACTTGTCAAAGAATATATTGATGTGTTCGCCTGGAGCTATGAAGACATGCTAGGATTAAACCCCGAGGTTGCCCTTCACAAGCTCAACATTCGGCCAGATGTAAAGTCGGTCAAACAACAACAGCGACGCTTCCGCCCGGGCATCATGGACGCGATCGAAGCTGAAGTCAACAAACTAATAGCCATCGGCTTCATTCGTGAGGAACAACATCCTGACTGGGTTGCCAACATAGTACCAGTCCTTAAGAAGAATGGAAAGATTCGAATCTGCATCGACTTCTGCAATCTGAACGAGGCATGTCTCAAAGATGAATTCCTCCTCCCTATCACAGACATCATGATTGACAACACCTGCCGCTTCGAACGTATGTCATTCATGGATGGCTTCTCGTGGTACAACCAAATCAAGATGTCTCCTGACGACAAAAAGCATACATTATTCCGAACACCGATTGGCACATACTGCTACACAGTCATGCCTTTCAGTTTGAAGAATACCGGTGCCACATATCAAAGAGCCATGAGTATCATCTTTAGAGACCACTTACGCAAGATAGTGGAGTGCTATGTTGATGACATCGCCGTCAAGAGTTGTTGTAAGGGAGACCATCTGCAGGATCTGAGGACGAGATTCGACCTGATGCGAGCGCCCAATTTGAAAATGAACCCTACGAAGTCCTTCCTGGGCGTATCCAGCGGGAAGTTCTTGGGTTTCATCATCACCGCCAGGGTATCCATGTAGACCCTGAGAAGACGAAGGCAATTATCGAGATGGGTCCCCCGAGAAATCTTCGCGAACTCAGAGGCCTTCAAGGGAGGCTAGCTTACATCAGGAGGTTCATTTCTAACCTCTCCGGGCGATGTCGACCATTCACCCATCACATAAAGAAAGGTGTCTCATTCGTATGGGACGAAGAATGTCAGCATGCCTTCGACAGCATCAAAGAATATTTGTCGAACCCACCAGTCCTGGTGGCCCCGGTCGCTGAAAAACCATTCCTGCTCTATGTACGCGCAATGGAGCATTCCCTTGGCGCCCTGCTAGCACAAAACAATGATACATGTAATGAACAAGCCATATATTACCTCAGTCGAATGATGATTGGGCCAGAGCACCGATACACCGCCGTGGAAAAGGAATGCCTCGCCCTGGTGTTCGCCATTCAGAAGACGCGACACTATGTCACGGGACAAACCATACATGTGATATCACGAGTCAACCCTCTCAGGGTCCTCATGACTAAACCAGGGACACTCAGCTCTCGTCTCGCTACATGGGCAATATTGCTGTCCCCCTATCATATGATCTTCGTTCCACAAAAGGCTGTTAAAGGTCAAGCCCTGGCAGACTTTTTGGCAGCCCACCCGGGCTCGGAGTCATCCAGAATATATGAAGAAATCCCAGATGAGGTCGCCGACTCGCATGCAACCTTCCACGATGATATATGGAGAATTTTCTTCGACGGTGCTTCGAGAACTGGACCCAAGGGCAACATCGTCGTCGGAGTCGGGGTGGTGCTGGTTTCTCCTTTCGGATTGGTGATCAATCGTGCTTACTCTCTCACAGAACCCTGCTCTAACAATGTAGCCGAGTACATCGCTTTGGTCATTAGCCTACAACTTGCAAGAGAGCTGGGGGTCGAATATCTTGAAGCATACGGCGATTCTCAGTTAATCGTCAATCAGATCCGGGGCTCGTACGAAGTCCGCCACGAAGATATGATCCCATATCATTAAATAGCGATCAACATTATTTCGTCATTTGAGGGGTTCTTCATCGAACATGTTCCCAGACTCCGAAATATCGAAGCCGATGCCTTAGCAGGCCTGGCCGCTTCCCTAGCAGTGCCAAATCATACTCATCAATCGGTAGATGTGATAGGCCACGAACTGGTCTGCCCCAAGAACAATGTTCATTTCGTGGCGAGTTATTCCGCTGAGATGATCGACGAAGTCCCAGACTGGAGACAACCATTCATTGACTTCGTAGTCTACGACATCCTGCCCGAGAACCTAAAAGAGGCCACCTCTATTCGAAGGCGTTCTCTCAGATTCTTCTACGATACAGAGAAATGCTGTATCGCCGATCCTATGATGGATTATTTCTTCGATGTCTGTCAAACGCAGAAGCCAAAGAAGCCGTACGCGAAGCTCATGACGGTGTCTACAGGGCCCATCAGCCTGGCCCTAAATTGCAAGACCGTCTTTGCCGAATGGGCTACTACTGGCCCACAATGGTAGCAGATGCGATAGACTATGCTTGAAAGTGCAAAGCCTGCCAAGTCCACGTAGACTTCATCCACCAACCATCCGAGTTTCTACATCTGACAGTGGCATCCTGGCCATTTGAAGCATGGGAAATGGACATCATCGGTCCGATTACTCCACCGTCCTCCCGTGGACATCGCTTCATACTCGCGATCACGGATTACTTCTCCAAATTGGCGAAAGCTGTCCTGCTTGCAGAAGTAAAGACTTCAAACGTGATCAGCTTCCTCAAGCATCACGTCATCTATCGCTTTGGACTGCCCCGAAGGATCATCCACGATAATGGTCCGCAGTTTGTAAGCCACGCCTTCTATCAGTTCAGCGACAAGCACCGCATCCAGAATATTGCTTCAATGCCATATAATCCAGCAGCGAATGGGTTGACAAAAGCATTCAACAAAACAATCATCAAACTTCTCAAAAAGTTCGTATCGTCCAACAAACGAGACTGGAACGAGAAGCTTGGTGAATGTCTATGGGCGTACCGTACCACAGTCCGAATGGCCACAGGGAACACACCATTCTCCCTAGTATACGGGAGTGAGGCTGTCCTCCCATTGGAGACTCAAATACCCTCACTCCGTGTCGCCCTTACTTACCAATTGACGACGGACGATAACTACCATCGTCGGCTACAAGACTTGGAGGCCTTAGATGAAAAGTGCCTCTTGGCTCAGCAATGGATCGAGCTATACCAAGCACGCATCTCCGAAGCCTTCAACAAGAAGGTTAAAATCAGAACATTTCAAGTGGGCGATCTCGTTCTGGCAGTCCGGAGGCCGATGGTCATGACTCACAAGACTGTCGGTAAGTTCCAGCCAAAATGGGAAGGTCCATTTATCATCGAGGATGTATTCTCCAATGGTGCGTACCGCCTCGCAAAACAAAATGGAGACTTGCTCATGTTGCCCGTCAATGGCAAGTTCTTGAAGAAATATTATGTTTAAAGGACACATTCTAGATCATTGAGTTATGTACCCGCTGGTGCCGCTGAACTTACATTCATAACACTCCAGATCATTGAGTTATGTACCCGCTGGTGCCGCTGAACTCACATCCATAACATTCCAGATTATTGAGTCATGTACCCTTTCGTACTGCTGAACTCACAATCTTCCAGATTATCGAGTCATGTACCTACAGGTCCCTCTGAACTCACATTCCGGTCACTCTTTCAGATAGTAAGTCATGTATGACAATACCTCTGAACTTTCTTCCTAAAAGAAATCCTCCCTCATGATACACTACCCGCACTTCCATTGCACAAAAAGGGTAACAGATCTGTGAGCCCTTGAACCAAAATTCCTATTTTATCATTATTATTTTGCTAAACAATTTCTTAAATGCATAGAAGTATTTATTGCCAATGTATATAGTAATGTAGGTATATTAATTTCTTTTGCAAATAATAGATGATGAAAGGGTTGTGCAAACCTTGATTGTGGAGGACTGATGTGTAAAACATCCAACTTTAAACTCTAGGCTAACGGCCACTAAGAGATTGACCCCATCTAAAATCCTAAACAGCAGAGGCTGTAAAGCTAATGGACAATTCAAATTCCTTTTCCTAACCGACCTCTCCATACTCTATTCGAATCCGAAACAGAGTAGGATGATAACTTCGGATATCTTAGATGAGAGAAAAATTGATTCCTCCTTATCTCCGCTAAGAGGCCATACCACCAGTATATATAGGTGATAGTGGTAGCCGACCATTGCTCCTTCAAACCCTAGAAAATACTCCCTCCTGTCGCAAGCCCTGTGAATTTTTTCTGCGAAAGCTGTCTACACGACATCATCAACCTCAGGCCTCATCGTTGAGGTAAGATCCTAAACTTCCTTTCCTATTAAATACAACACACCACGTAGTTGAGTTAATACCTGAGATAGATAGGATGATGGTAGTGATGGGAAACCGAATATCGAGCGCGATAGTATCCATGATACCACTTCGTGTATCGAGTTAGTACAGATATCAACCAAACGCTGAAGGCAGTGGGTATGGGGCAGCTACTCCATCCTTGGTATCAGGATGATATTGGTGTCAGGATTCAGAAATTAATACTAAGAAGGAATACTTGAACCTCCGTATAGGGTTAGAAGGATTAGGACCATTATTTGACATTGTTCCCAGACCAGAGTATACATAGAAGAGTCGAGTGTGGCTTTGTATCTGAATGTCTATTACTAAATTTCTTGATACCAATCAACTGGTATCAGGAACGATGCACCAGACCATGTCAGGATACATAAATCTTGAAGTCCAGCCTGGTGAGTAGTTTAGAAACCAAAAAACGTAGGAGAAGTAGGTCTCAGATGAGGTTCCCAGAAGATTAAGCGGATGGGGTTTCCCTCGACTCCAGATTATAATGGAATATATGCATATGCATCCATGTAACTCTGTGTGTTTAGCCGAGACGAGCACAACTGGATAACCAACCTATCACCCACCCTTATTTGTGAAAGCCACATTGCTTCGATCTAGGCTGATATGCATGGGGTAGGATCAATTGCAGGTAGGGGTCCCTCCCATAACCTGAGTTATCTGCCCTGCATATAACCCCTTGAGTTTATTGATTAAGTCAATCCAAGGTCTAACATCATCATGTGCAAACGTAACAGGTGAGTCCTACCATGTTCTGGTAATCGATTTCTAATCAACCTCATACCTAAACTCTTCTCCATTCCATTGTTCTGTTCTGATATATGTACATGGCCCTACCTGCAATTGTTATGCACATATAGAACTCAGGTGTTGCCTTTTAGGAACAGCCTATAGCTGCAAGTTCAACCCAGGTTGGGCAACGACAGCAGAGCAAGCCCAGACTAGGTTTAAAATGATACGCCAGAAGTGGGATGTTCATACCCTTGGTAGCAGCAGACTGGTATCAGTCCTTAACTGACCCTACATCAGTTCTCTTTCAAATGTTATAAACTATCTGCTTTCTTCCTGATCTGGTACCGTTTGCAGCTTTTGCCAATGACAACATTTTGGTTTGGGACCTTCAGTTTTGGATCCCTAGACAGGGTGCAGCACTTATTCCTCGTGTTTTGCATTGCGGAACCATGGGAAGCCATATGCTTACCTTTTCTCTGGAGAAATTGAATCAAGAGCAGTAGTGGGGGTAGAGTTATAATACATAACCAAGATATCCTTAATGCTTCATTGGTAATATGGATACATATAGGAGGTAGGCTTTGCAGCAGAGCTAAGAAGCAATTTACAACTGAATTGTATGTGGATAATCTAGTGTGCCGCTGTTGATATGGGCATTTGTAAGTATGAGATGTTACATGTCAGCTTCAATAGTTAATGTGCCAAGTTTACTCCATTGATATTTCTATTGGCAAGTACAATGCTTTATGCTTGTTATTGCTGGCACTTAAGATACCTAGGTTTTGGTGCTGTGAAACTAGGATGCAAACAACTGTCATGGCATTTTCCATGCAGAACTTGGCTGAAGCCTTAATCGGCACGGTTGAAGTTGAAGTCTATATAAGATATTCCTTTGGCGAAATAGCATGGGTATATAGTGTTTTGCTGGGTCATTGTAGTAGTTTATTGAGCAAGACATGATTCATAGCAACGATTTACATTAGTAACTGGAGGTGTTCACCTGTGCTGCACCTATGGTTGGTGACTAAATCCAGTAACCTTGACCCTCTGTTTGGAGAGATTAGATGCACACAGTGTACAAAAAATAAACTCTAAAACATGATGGGTGGACCCAGGTACCCATATGCGTAGAGCCGTTATATGGGTGCTAGTATAGGCAAGCAGGAATATATATATGAAGATATAGGTAACTATTACCTAAAATTAGACACCAAAACAGGGATATAAGGATGCAAGCATGGGTTGAGGATAGTATAAGTGGGTTTTACCTAATAATAAAATACAGTGCCAACCTACCTGAATTAGAACATATAAATAGCCTAGAAATGACATAAGAAACTAACACCAAATAGATAGGCTTGTGGTATTCTTAAATTATATATATTGACTCTATGAATTATAAAACAGGTTACTTGGGCTCCAACTCTTCACTTGATCATTACTCACAGCTCTGGGCGACAGGCAAGTGCATATGCTGATTGTTACCGTCTTTGATAGTTTCTTTACATGTCTCACATATGTCTTGCTGCTTATTGACACGATAGTCACACGATAACTAGTTTCATGGAATTATAGTACAATTGACTATCCTTTACATATATTTCTCACTGCATGCCCATGAGTACTAGCTGGGCGGGAAAATATCTTAGTAGACGTGTGGACTACCCATTCTATCCCCATGATGTCTATTCGTGAACAATAGCATCTGCACACGACACGTGTAGATGCCGGATTTACCCCTTAGCCGTTCACACGTCGAACATGATATTTCAACTCACGTAGATAGTTTTATTTCAGTCATTCCTTATTGCTTTGTCACTTGCCATGTCACCATGATCTACATGTTCGTTTTCTAGTAGATATTTCTTATTGATAGAGTTTACTTGTATTTTCTCCTATACCATGACGCTAGTTAGTTTCTAGTTTCATTCTCATATGTTGCATGCATGTTTTTTGACTCTGTTGGAGCTCGGCTAGTGGTCGTATGTGTACTTGTTCCAATCCTGACTGGATAACCAACATTTTTCAGGTTTAGCCGCGATCACTGTTAGCATTGGGAAGATTTGGGTATGCTGAGGCCAACTTAGAAATAGAAAGCAATTGTATCATTTTCTTTAATTGTAAAACTTTGTATTTCCTTTAAATATAAATGTTGTAAATGTTGTAATAAATTAGAAATGTGAATGAGCAGCAAATATTTATTTTTTGAGCATATTATTTCTTGCGGGCTTGACAGCGTTCTACCGCCGACTCTGCGGCGTAGGCTGGCTTGGACACGTCTCGTATCCGAAAAGCGGGTGCGGGCCGTGACAAGTTTTTGTGGTGGCCCATGCAGGTCAGTTTTTGCAAAAGATTGCGAACTCGTGATGGTACGTTAGTCGTACTATTGCGAGCCTGCGCCCAAGAAATGCTCATTCACAATTAGGATTAAAATAATTTAGGAGAACAGCTAGGACTAGGAGTCCCTTGTTCAATTTGACCATTAGGTAGTTAAGGTTATTAGATAGGCCATGCTATTTAGATAGCTTGCTAGATCTCTATAGGTAAACTGTTACTTTTGATATGACAATGTGATCCAATGTGGATATACTATTCGCTTGGTATGTTAGACTTGCATAGAATGAAGGAGTTAGTTTTGATTTTGATAAACTGTTTAACTTTCTTTTGCTGTATAGATATATATCTTATATCATAAATTAGAATTGCCTATTTTAAATTCTATTTTGCTGTAAGAAACTAGTTTAAAATTTCTGATTCTGTTATTCGTGTACAAAATATCGAGTTAGATTTTGATTCTCACAAAACTCGAATTACTTGTGCCTCCTTTCCAAAAATCTCGCCTAATTATATTTTGACTATCTTGATCAACGCTGCTATTACAGCCTAGTTTTGCAAGCTTATCCTTTTATCAAGCTTGATTCAAGACATGTGTTTATTGGGGACGCCCGCTAACATATTGTCTAATCAGAATCATTGTATTACGGTCTGATCAACCATGATGCATTTGGTTCGCTCTTCATCTAATTTCCTTACGTGGATTGAGATGTAAATGTCTCTAGGATCTCATCCACGACTGCTTCGACAATTCCTCTTGAAATAGGCATTCGTCCTTGAATCATGTAATTGTGTTCAGTAACACATCTCTTATTTGTTTTTGTCTTTCGCGGATTGAAAAGACGAAAACTCATAATTGATAGATAGACACAGAGTATTCCCATGGCTATGATAGTTGTAAATGCAAGTGTAGCTACGCTCGGCCAGTCCTGTGACAGGAACCTTGCCACCATATCCTAGCCTCTAAGGTGGGTAGAAGTCCTCGGAGTTTCGGAGTTACAAAATAACAAGAAGGAGGATACAACTATTTTGAGAAAATAAATTTGAGGAGATTAAGGGAATACTAGACTTTGATTTTTAAGAAATAGTGATGAATTTGAATTTCGAGGACGAAATTATTTTTAAGGTGGGTAGATTTGTGAGCCCTTGAACCGAAATTCCCATTTTATCATTATTATTTTGCTAAACAATTTCTTAAATGCATAGAAGTATTTATTGCCAATGTATATAGTAATGTAGGTATATTAATTTCTTTTGCAAATAATAGATGATGAAAGGGTTGTGCAAACCTTGATTGTGGAGGACTGATGTGTAAAACATCCAACTTTAAACTCTAGGCTAACGGCCACTAAGAGATTGACCCCATCTAAAATCCTAAACAGCAGAGGCTGTAAAGCTAATGGACAATTCAAATTCCTTTTCCTAACCGACCTCTCCATACTCTATTCGAATCCGAAACAGAGTAGGATGATAACTTCGGATATCTTAGATGAGAGAAAAATTGATTCCTCCTTATCTCCGCTAAGAGGCCATACCACCAGTATATATAGGTGATAGTGGTAGCCGACTATTGCTCCTTCAAACCCTAGAAAATACTCCCTCCTGTCGCAAGCCCTGTGAATTTTTTTCTGCGAAAGCTGTCTACACGACATCATCAACCTCAGGCCTCATCGTTGAGGTAAGATCCTAAACTTCCTTTCCTATTAAATACAACACACCACGTAGTTGAGTTAATACCTGAGATAGATAGGATGATGGTAGTGATGGGAAACCGAATATCGAGCGCGATAGTATCCATGATACCACTTCGTGTATCGAGTTAGTACAGATATCAACCAAACGCTGAAGGCAGTGGGTATGGGGCAGCTACTCCATCCTTGGTATCAGGATGATATTGGTGTCAGGATTCAGAAATTAATACTAAGAAGGGATACTTGAACCTCCGTATAGGGTTAGAAGGATTAGGACCATTATTTGACATTGTTCCCAGACCAGAGTATACATAGAAGAGTCGAGTGTGGCTTTGTATCTGAATGTCTATTACTAAATTTCTTGATACCAATCAACTGGTATCAGGAACGATGCACTAGACCATGTCAGGATACATAAATCTTGAAGTCAAGCCTGGTGAGTAGTTTAGAAACCAAAAAACGTAGGAGAAGTAGGTCTCAGATGAGGTTCCCAGAAGATTAAGCGGATGGGGTTTCCCTCGACTCCAGATTATAATGGAATATATGCATATGCATCCATGTAACTCTGTGTGTTTAGCCGAGACGAGCACAACTGGATAACCAACCTATCACCCACCCTTATTTGTGAAAGCCACATTGCTTCGATCTAGGCTGATATGCATGGGGTAGGATCAATTGCAGGTAGGGGTCCCTCCCATAACCTGAGTTATCTGCCCTGTATATAACCCCTTGAGTTTATTGATTAAGTCAATCCAAGGTCTAACATCATCATGTGCAAACGTACCAGGTGAGTCCTACCATGTTCTGGTAATCGATTTCTAATCAACCTCATACCTAAACTCTTCCCCATTCCATTGTTCTGTTCTGATATATGTACATGGCCCTACCTGCAATTGTTATGCACATATAGAACTCAGGTGTTGCCTTTTAGGAACAGCCTATAGCTGCAAGTTCAACCCAGGTTGGGCAACGACAGCAGAGCAAGCCCAGACTAGGTTTGAAATGATACGCCAGAAGTGGGATGTTCATACCCTTGGTAGCAGCAGACTGGTATCAGTCCTTAACTGACCCTACATCAGTTCTCTTTCAAATGTTATAAACTATCTGCTTTCTTCCTGATCTGGTACCATTTGCAGCTTTTGCCAATGACAACATTTTGGTTTGGAAACTTCTGTTTTGGATCCCTAGACAGGGTGCAGCACTTATTCCTCGTGTTTTGCATTGCGGAACCATGGGAAGCCATATGCTTACCTTTTCTCTGGAGAAATTGAATCAAGAGCAGTAGTGGGGGTAGAGTTATAATACATAACCAAGATATCCTTAATGCTTCATTGGTAATATGGATACATATAGGAGGTAGGCTTTGCAGCAGAGCTAAGAAGCAATTTACAACTGAATTGTATGTGGATAATCTAGTGTGTCGCTGTTGATATGGGCATTGGTAAGTATGAGATGTTACATGTCAGCTTCAATAGTTAATGTGCCAAGTTTACTCCATTGATATTTCTATTGGCAAGTACAATGCTTTATGCTTGTTATTGCTGGCACTTAAGATACCTAGGTTTTGGTGCTGTGAAACTAGGATGCAAACAACTGTCATGGCATTTTCCATGCAGAACTTGGCTGAAGCCTTAATCGGCACGGTTGAAGTTGAAGTCTATATAAGATATTCTTTTGGCGAAATAGCATGGGTATATAGTGTTTTGCTGGGTCATTGTAGTAGTTTATTGAGCAAGACATGATTCATACCAACGATTTACATTAGTAACTGGAGGTGTTCACCTGTGCTGCACCTATGGTTGGTGACTAAATCCAGTAACCTTGACCCTCTGTTTGGAGAGATTAGATGCACACAGTGCACAAAGAATAAACTCTAAAACATGATGGGTGGACCCAGGTACCCATATGCGTAGAGCCGTTATATGGGTGCTAGTATAGGCAAGCAGGAATATATATATGAAGATATAGGTAACTATTACCTAAAATTAGACACCAAAACAGGGATATAAGGATGCAAGCATGGGTTGAGGATAGTATAAGTGGGTTTTACCTAATAATAAAATACAGTGCCAACCTACCTGAATTAGAACATATAAATAGCCTAGAAATGACATAAGAAACTAACACCAAATAGATAGGCTTGTGGTATTCTTAAATTATATATATTGACTCTATGAATTATAAAACAGGTTACTTGGGCTCCAACTCTTCACTTGATCATTACTCACAGCTCTGGGCGACAGGCAAGTGCATATGCTGATTGTTACCGTCTTTGATAGTTTCTTTACATGTCTCACATATGTCTTGCTGTTTTTTGACACGATAGTCACACGATAACTAGTTTCATGGAATTATAGTACAATTGACTATCCTTTACATATATTTCTCACTGCATGTAATTCCATGAGTACTAGCTGGGCGGGAAAATATCTTAGTAGACGTGTGGACTACCCATTCTATCCCCATGATGTCTATTCGTGAACAATAGCATCTGCACACGACACGTGTAGATGCCGGATTTACCCCTTAGCCGTTCACACGTCGAACATGATATTTCAACTCACGTAGATAGTTTTATTTCAGTCATTCCTTATTGCTTTGTCACTTGCCATGTCACCATGATCTACATGTTCGTTTTCTAGTAGATATTTCTTATTGATAGAGTTTACTTGTATTTTCTCCTATACCATGACGCTAGTTAGTTTCTAGTTTCATTCTCATATGTTGCATGCATGTTTTTTGACTCTGTTGGAGCTCGACTAGTGGTCGTATGTGTACTTGTTCCAATCCTGACTGGATAACCAACATTTTTCAGGTTTAGCCGCGATCACTGTTAGCATTGGGAAGATTTGGGTATGCTGAGGCCAACTTAGAAATAGAAAGCAATTGTATCATTTTCTTTAATTGTAAAACTTTGTATTTCCTTTAAATATAAATGTTGTAAATGTTGTAATAAATTAGAAATGTGAATGAGCAGCAAATATTTATTTTTTGAGCATATTATTTCTTGCGGGCTTGACAGCGTTCTACCGCCGACTCTGCGGCGTAGGCTGGCTTGGACACGTCTCGTATCCGAAAAGCGGGTGCGGGCCGTGACAAGATCTACAAATTTCTAAAAAGAGTCATGTCATCATTACCTCTGAGTCGTTTCTCTTCTGCCAAATACAAATTACCCCTTTACATAGAACTTTCATGTCCTCATTACCTCTGAGTCATTCTATGTACCCTCCTTCATTGAGCCCACTCCTGCCATGTCCTCATCATCTCTGAGTGGGAAAGCTCCGTCAAAGAAACCTTCATGCTTTCCATGTCCTCATTACCTCTGAGTAAGTATGATGATTCCCTTTCGACTTATTATCCGTACCCACAACCGGAGTATGCCAAGGATAATAGGTCCACAAATATTCTCCGCTGAGGCCACTACTAACATGTCCTCATTACCTCTGAGTAGGAAGACTCCACGGTAAAACCTTCGTACTTGCCATGTCCTCATTACCTCTGAGAAAGTATGTTGGTTCTCTCTCGTCTTATTATCCGTACCCTGAACCAGGGAACGCCAAGGGTAATAGGCCCACAAATGTCCTCTGTTGGCCACAAATATCCTCCGTTGAGTCCACTCCTGCCATGTCCTTATTACCTCTGAGTAGGAAGACTCCACGGTAAAACCTTCATACTTGCCATGTCCTCATTACCTCTGAGTAAGTATATTGGTTCCCCTTTATCCTATTATCCGTATCCTAAGTCGGGGTACACCAAGTATAATAGGCCCACAAATGTCCTGTGCTAAGTCTCTTAGTACAGGCCCACCATTCCTCATCATGCCCCGGGAGCCCAGCTGCTCCATGGCATCCTATCTTCCGATACCCCGAACACCCACGACCACCTTACTGTGGAACTGTTCTAGGTATCCCCAATCAAACTTGTTATCCGTACCTAAAAACCAAGGTATGCCAAGGGTAACAGGTCCACAAACAAGTCCCTCATGCGGGGCAAACTCTCACATAATACCACAGGCACGAACAAGCAATACAAATAAAGGGTAGAATGGAAAGTACTCTTTATTTGAAAGACGAAAAAGCATTACAAATGGTGGGGACCATGTCCCTCTCAAAAAGAAAAGAAAAGGAAAACAGAAACAAAAGAAGAAAAGGCCGACTATGGTTCGACATTACACAACTCCAAGAGGCGGTTTCTCACCAAAGTGGTCCCCCGCTCAAGCCGCTGTCTAGCTCTACGCTCGACTTCCTGGGACAACTACTCCCCATTATCCAAGTGCATATATGCCCACCAGTCGTCCTCCATCTTCTTTAGGGCGAGTTCCAGATTGGCAGAAGCTCGACTAAGTCTGTCAGCCTCTTAGATAGCAAGCCCCTTCTCAGTCCGGGCAGCTTTAAGCTCGGACTCCAGGAAGGCCAGCTTTCTCTGGAGCTCGAGGATCTGCTCCCTGGTGTCAATTACCCCGCGGTAGGCGGCCGCCTCCCGAGCCATGCAATCTTCACTTATGCTGCTCCATTGATCGTGTAACTGAGACAGATCACGACAGTCCTTTAGTATAGACGGCTTGATCGACTCCCGAGCAAGGCTCACCTTCTCCATCGTGGTTATAAGGAAGGCACTCTCTTGATCTATCACTGCGGACATATCAGCTTGCTACAATATATCAAACTGGACCACAAGACGATCGGCCTCTAATAGCTTAGGCTCCATGAGCGCAGCTAACCCCGCCCCACCGGAGAGTGTTCCAAGGATATCGATTTGACCACCGGTGCACTGACAGGCCATAGCAAAGGGAGTTCCCTTTTCCACGGCTGCCTCGAATCCTCTCTTAAGGTGGCGGTAAAAGTTGTCAACCACATCCTGGGACACTTCATCCAAAACATCTGTAGAGGATGGCGTCAAAGGGAGTGTGGCTGGCAATGTCGAAGGAATAGCATCGAAACTTGCCATCCCTGCAACCAGGAAAACAAATCCCGTACGAAAAGATGCATGGATAGCGGCTAGCTCTTCTTCCGCCGCCCGAAGAGCTTGGATACTGGGCAAGGCGGAAAGGTTAACCCCCGAAACTATGTTCACGGAGGATGACACAGGAGTCATTGTTCCTTGCCCAGGCTGTACCACCACTTGAGCCCCCGAACTTGAACCAGCAGGAGGCCTTTCAATGTAGGTGGGAAGAGAAAGAGACACACGTGCTTCAACCAGATCCCATCCGGTAGAATCTACCCCGACAATGTCCGTCACCGACAATAAGGGGGCGGGACCTGTACGTCCAAAGCAACCATCAATCGACGTAACCCGAAGGATATAATGATAGAGCAGGTAGGCCTCCTCACAAGTTAAGGTCCGACTTATCTTACCAGGGAAGAAGCAGGAAGGCCGCAGCTCGCTCGCGGTTGACATAGTCTCCCCGCCCGTGACTTCCAAATTGAATTCAATTGGTCTCTCTGCCCCAGCGACTCCTAAAAGGGAGCCAGCCAGTTCAGCATCATCTCGTTGAAATTCCACTATCTCAGGGACAGGTACAGTAGGACCCCCGTCCCCATGGGTGGAGGTCTCAGCAAGGTGGGACTCCTCGACCGCCTCCGGAAGAATCCCAGCGAAAATGATAGCGGTACACGTATCATCGACCAAAGTGGTCAGGGCCTGATCGACCTCAGTAGCGGGATCCCGAGAAATTGACTCCTCTGACGCCTACAAAGAGTAAAAGAAGATGATTAGGCCATAGTTTAAAAAAAGAAGAAAAAGGTAGTGGAAATTTAAATCACCTCAGAAACAGTGCCAACATCATCAATAAATAGCTGGCGGCATCTTACCGCAGCTCGCTTAGTGGAGTAGGTTATGCTATCATTAGTAGACATACGCCTGCTTCGCTTGCACGAAGGACCAGGCACAGCAGGTGGCTGCCTCGCAACCACGTCGTCCGGCACATTAGGTGGCTGATCCCCTGCCTCCTCGTCCGAGGAATGGGACGAATCATCGACATCCTGTCCATCATCCTCTTCGCCTGTCGTCGTGGACTCCGAGTCTGGCACAGGAACTGTATTCGCCTTCTTCTTCCTCTTCTTGGAACCCTCGGGCTTCTCTGCTAAGCCAGTCCCGACAATGAAGCTGGTGTTCATGTCAAAATTTACGGGAGGTTTGCTCGCCACAACATGATAAACGGCCGCCGTGTATAAAATATCCTCTTGTGTATTAGCGTTGGGGACCGAAAAGCTTGCCCGGGTATGAACCGTATTGTAATAATGCCACGCTCGGATACCGTCAAGGACACTGCCCTCGTAGCCTAAGCAAGCACTTGGACGATCAAGAAACAGCTGACTGTACCCGAACTGGTGGAAGAACCTACTGGGCAAGTAGGGCTCCAGGTACAAGTTATTGCGGTAACGATATACCAAGTGTGCCGGACGAATATTGCGCAGCCAGAGAAGCATCTTTTTAGATAAGAGCAGGGGAGGTTCAATGTCGTCAACGTGTATACCCCTCACTTCTCAAGCGGTAAATTGAGGGATAGACACAAAGAAGTCGGGCCCATCTACTCTCGCCAACGCTCTCCGACAGGCTGGCATGGTATTGAATTCCTAAGGCTGACGACGGTACCGGAAAAGGAACGCATCATCATCAGTAACACCATCGTCTGCCCCGCGTCTCATCAACGACCGATAATGCATCAATAGCCAACCCATTAAATAATGGTAGGGTAGTTCTATTCGTTCAAAATCCAGTGTTGCCTCACGAGCAATGACTTTGGATGAAAAGGCACGGAGGCCGTGGTGTATGCTACATACCATGGCTAGAAGAAGGGCCAGCCTAACCCTGAAGACCAGCTTCACGGCCGGGGGGATGAAGTGGCGGCTGATCCTTTCAATAGAACCAGCCCCCCACCCCGAGACTATGCAGTTCCGTAGCCGCACCATCAAAAACCCGGCCAAGAGTGCTTTCTCATTCATCTCTCGGGTACCGTAGTGGAAATAGCAGAAGGAGTCAGTACGACTCCCGAATCTGTCTTTGGTGGACCTCGACCTCTTGGCAGTCGACATCAGGTCCTTTACTTCCTCCTGGGTTTGAGGACCCCGAGAAGAAACTCGGTCGGAGGGACTGAATTTGAAGAGATACGCGACCCAGGACGTAGTATGGGGGGCATTCCCTTCTGAGCTATTATTCCTCTTGACAGCAGTCTGGTGACAAATGCTGTTGTGGCACAGCAGTTCCCGGTACACGGCGATGAAACCCGAGAATCGGCGATCCAGATCCTCGAGTTCCTCGTTTGTCGGGGTGTATACTTCAAAGGCCTCCCCCCCCCCCCACGGCAGCTTAGAAACAACATGCATTTCATGGAGAGCAAGTCCCAATTCCCCTCCAGGCGCAAAAAAATGTTCCCGTACGTAGGTTATACATCTCCAAAAGATCCATGAACAGCGACTTGTTAATGGCTAACCCTTAACAGGTGCCCCGGATGGCATAATAGAGGTCAATTTCTTGAAGGAATTCCTCGTACCTCCTCAGGATCCTTGAGGTAAGCTTGACCCAAGTAGGGATGGAGTTTATCCAGTTTAACAGCGACAACCTGCCACTAGGATAAGACCTCCTGCGAGCGAGCCGATTCAGGAAAGTATCAGCCAGAGTAAAAGTGAAGTTGGGGCCAGATACGTTTATAAAGGTACCCGGAATCAGTCCCATCACTCTTCGACTAATCGAGTCCCTGCTCGTACATGTCGACCCCATATTCCTATTATAGTGAATGTTGCCCACGAACATTCCCGATTGGGTTGGAGTTAGGGAGCCCACCATTTGTCTGCTCAGCGGTACCATATTGAACCACGAGAGGGAAAAGTGACGTTCCATCTCAGGAATATGGATCTCCACCCCATCCATAGTAAAATTCCAGTTCTCAGAGATGTCCAGTACTCGGGGGTTCTTTATGGATAGAGAATCCCCAAAAAGAAAGGTCGATTTCAGATGCTCTCCTTCCAGTTTTCCCGAGTTCAACATAGTAGAAAGAAAATAGAAAGGCTGGTTATTGATGGCGCCCAACCTCTCCAAAGACTCATTGGTGGGAAGCTGGTCCGACACATTGTCGAACTAGGCCGTCGAGCCGCACACCCACAGCATACTGTGTTGAACCCACCAAAAGTTCCCCTGCCGGGTTGGTTGGCAGATTCACTGAAAGAAGACAAAAATAAACGGGATTAAAAGAGGGTTAAAACAAAAGTTTCTTAAAAAAGAAACTCCTATGAGTCTATGCGCTCGAATCAACAAAGTCTTATGCGGCCCAAATTCAGTTGGGTTTTATGCGGCATAGCTTCGATGGAGTCTATGCGGCTCGGGTCAATGCAGCCTTATGCGGCCCGATTCAGTTGGGCTTCATGCAGCACTGCTTTGATTGAACTTATGCGGTTTAGTTGAACGTATGCGGTTCTGTTTAGCAGAAGAGCTTATGCGGCACGACTTAGCGAAGTTTTATGCAGTTCAGCTCATCAGGAGTACATGCGGTCTCGGTCAAATGAGATTTCATGTGGCTCAATTCTAGAAAGAGCTTCTGCGGCTAAGGTCCTTCTCATGCGGATCAAACATAGGGCATGCCCCATGCGGCTCGAATGCGAGAGAGGTTTCATCATGATTAAATTTAGGCAGTTCAAAGAAGATGAAGGATGGAGGCTTGTGCATAAATCATGCAACAGAGCCACGGGGTTTATGGTTCAGAACATTTAATCTAATCCTTACCCTTAAAACCAGAATGGACGTCGGGGTGTACTTCAGGCGTAGCGACCGATGAAGAGGCCGCTTTCTTGCCCTTTGCAGCAATAGAAGCAACCTTGGAAGACTTGGGAGCCGTTATCGTATCGAAGGTCGGAGAAGGAAGACTAAGGAAGAAAAAATAGGGCCAAAGACGAAAGAAAGAGTGAAGAAGTCTCTCCGACTGAGCACGAACACATTTTATAGGCGAGAGAGAGGTGCCTCGATCCACGAACAGTAACCATTTATATATATATATAGAATGACTAAACATATATATATATATATATATATATATATATATATATATATATATATATATATATATATATATAAAATATATATATATATATATATATATATATATATATATATATATATATATATATATATATATATATATGTGGAGAATTCTTTTATCTACTTCATGTTTAGTTTTTTTTAGTGCTAACCTAATCTTTCTCTGCAGATTGATTAACCTATCCAATATTCTATTAATATATAACTAATTACTGCTATATTTTCTTCTTATTGGTCCTATCCATGTATTATATATATTCAAGTCAATAATTAATCTGTAAGCCACCTGGATTTTAGGGTTGTTTTAAATTTTTAATAAATTATTTTCAATAAATAATTTTATTACATATAAAAAAAAATATATTTTTCATTGATCCTATCCATGTATAATATATATATATATATATATATATATATATATATATATATATATATATATATTTTTTTTTTTTACATATATATAAAAAAAGAATTATACATATATATACATATATGTATATATGTATATATATACATATACATATATATATAGAATGACTAAACATATATATATATAGAATGACTAAACATATACATATATATATATACATATACATATAAAATATATATATATATATATATATATATATATATATATATATATATATATATATATATATATATATATATAAATATATATAAATATATATATATATATATATTTTATATATATATATATATATATGTGGAGAATTCTTTTATCTACTTCATGTTAAGTTTTTTTTAGTGC